>CM031575.1:10998801-11373855 GCA_018467065.1 Ephestia elutella
CACCACATTTAATTAGGAGTATATTATATAGTAAAAAATCCTAAAAATAAAATAAAATCCTTGGGGGAGGCCTTTGTCCAGCAGTGGATGTCTTTAGGCTGAGAGAGAGAATATTATATAGTTTAAAGTAAATATTACATAAGTAACATAAAATGGTATGAAAACTAATGATGTCCTACTTTGAGTTTTTCAACTTGCTCGCATAAAGTCCAACTAAGCCGCTCAGGTTTCCAGAAAAATTAATATCCAACACGAATTGGTCCACCGGAATTTCATGTTGCAGATAAATATTTAAAAATTCTCTGCTGTCCTTTGTCAGGTTTGAGGATTTTACAATATTTTGTAATGAGCCTGAACTGGATTTCAAATAAACTGAGTGTATTATCAATTTAGCAGAGTGTAGCGTTATAACTTTCGTGGGTTCCAATGTTTTGATCGTAATATTCACATTGCCGTCGAAGGTCTTATTTTGTATGTTCGGTCGAAGATGCAATTTATAATTTATAGGCACAACATGTCGTGGAAGTCTGTAGTTATTTGAGCCCTGAAAAAAGTTCAAAATGTCAAATGCATCAAAATCTATAATGCAATATGATCTTTAAGGCACGGCAATAAGGTCTGTAAGGTATGACTGCACTTATGCAGCTGACTGTACAATCACAACAACTATAGACCTCCTAGGTTGTAGGCGAAAGTCTATTAAGTAGGTAAGTACCATCGAAATATTCTCGATGGTACTTACATACTATGTACAGTCCGCGAGGCCTAAGCTGAGCTTTGTATTTGTGTAAGTGATTCCGAATAGTAAGTGCGCAGCAGATTGCGCAGAACAAGTGACATCTCACACATCACGCTGGTTGTCAAAATGTTATACAAACACTGCCTTAACTGTGTGCACTCACACAAATGCAAAGCTCAGTTTAGGCCTCGCGGACTGTACTAGTAAGTACCTATTTATAAATAAGGTTGGTGTGATCCATAACCTCAGCAGAATTGATCAATGTTCGTCCATCTTGAGCTATCTGCTTCTATTTAAAAAGCTATACTTAAATCGTCACCCCGGAGAAATAGAACTGGGTATGTTTATGAAAATCAATCTTCCAACTAGATTGCGGACCTCCTTAAAAAGGGAGATATTAGGAGCACCCATAACCGGAGAGCATGTATGATAAGATTGATGAGTGTAGAGGAAGCAAGAGAGATCTGTAAGGATCGTAGCAGGTGGAAATCGCTAGTCTCTGCCACGGGAAAAAGGCGTGATTATGTATGTATGTATGATCTTCGGAGTAATGAATTTAAAACTAACCTTGTCTTTTTCACGTTTGGAGAGCTTCGCTTGAAGTGCTATTGTGATGGTTGACAGTAGCAGACAAATACACAAGATACATGAATTGACTAGGTTGGGGCTCCCTTGGCCGATATTTTTCATCTAAAAAAACTAACATTTTCAGATTTTAAATTTATTGTTCCTAAGCAAAACTTTTACAGAAATCCAGATTTTATTTAGTTTTTCCACAAATTGAATTAAGTTTAAAAAACAGTTAAGTACGTTTAAAGAAGTAGTAGTAGGTATATCTATTATTACTAGTTGCTACATCATGTTATGGTCTTGTAAGACCAAATACTTATGTATAGGTACATATGGACTTATGTACCTAATGCTATCCACTTTCGTAAACCATATATCTTTTAGTTTTTAAGCATCTACTAAACCTACCTAATTGCCTGAAATTAAACGGGTGAATTTAATATTATCACTGACCTTAACACTTAACTTTTCACTTTTCTAAACATTCTTATTTAAAACTTGACACTACTGGCAAGTAGGAATAAGGTAAACGTGGTATATCAACTTCTACGCTATATGGTATGACGGTTTCACTATACTTAATCATTAGGGTAACCACGATGCAAGGGAAATTAGGGACGCAAGGACGCAAAATGCGAAAAAGTAATTTGATGTCATCAACCTGTTTGTATTTATCTTGTAGTTAGAAAAATTGTACTTTCAATTGTATACTTTTACACATGTATTTTGTGCAATAAAGTTTATATAAAATAATAATAAAAAAAATCGAATATTTTTCTAAAGAGTTATATACCACTCGCCGTGCAGAAAAGTTTTGTTTCATATATAAGTATGACCGTAAAAGTCGAGAGACAGAGATACGCAATATTTTCCATTTTAAACCTATTTACATATATTTCTAGGTTCATTTCTATTTTAATATAACTATTTTATTTTTACTTAAGCAGCATTTTGTCACCCTCTTTTTAATTAAATTCATGCACTACGAAGCGTATGGTACACTACCTAATCAAAATTCGAAGCGACAGAGTTACATGTAACATTGCTCTTTAGAAATTTACAAATGGCAATGTTCCATACATTGTCAGTAAGTATAACTAAATTTTAATAGCTATTAATCAATCCCTGTAATATTACAGTGAAATCGAGTCTATTTTCTCGTTTTTACACCATAATTCGTTTAAAAAAACAAGCTATATAAAACCATACAGAAAACAAAATTGGAAACTCTACTGCCTAATATAAAGTGAGGTATTATTAAGTCCATCTGTTCGCATGTCTCATGACCTGTGGATACTATTTTTATCGCACTTGTAAATTTAAGGGAATCGAATAAAAAAAAAATGTTCACCCAAGTGTTTTATTCCACGTCGAAGTATTTATTTACAATGACAATCTATATTTTCCAAGAAGATACATATTTTAAAAGGTATATAAAACAAAGTAAGTGAAAAATATACTTTATGAAATTTAGGGAAAAATACAATAATATATACTGGACCACCGAATTTAAAATTAGTTTTGTTTTCGTTTCGCTATCAAAAGTAAAAAGTGTAAAAGTATTAGATTTATTTTATTTTCATTATCTAGCTACAAGTCACATAGTGCGCTCGCGCAGCCACTCGGCGACATTGTCGAGTTGCGCGCGGCGCCACTGAACATTGTTCCGCGCGGTCTCGAGCGCACGCTTTCGCGCGGTTTCGCCAGCTCCCGCCTGCGGATACTGAGCGAAAAACTCTTCCATCTGTCAACAATAAAAATAAATTATTTAATCCTCCTTAATAACTCCCTAACAGTGGCGTGGGGTGAAAATATTCAAAGGTGAAGCCACAGTGCATGTCGAGTATGATAAAAGTGGCTTTAAAAAACACTCACACGCGCTTTATAAATATATAGAAAAAAACCGGCCAAGTGCGAGTCAAACTCGCACACCGAGAGTTCCGTACACGCAAAGCATCTCACATTATAGCTCTAACTAAACAACAAGTCCAACTAGTTTCAAAAACACACTTTACTTTACAGTTCGATCCTAAGATTCATACTGAATCCAGCGCAAAAATAAGTTTGCAACACTTTTTTTGGACTTCCAACAACATATTTACAGTTTTCAGATTTATTCCTGTATAAGTACTGTTAGACCTTGCTTTTTGCCAAATTTCATAATTTTAGGTCAACGGGAAGTAAGACAACAACCTATTAATAATGCCGCCTTTCTCATCATATAGCCTACGTGACGACAAGAAACAAAAATAAACAAACAAACATTTACCATGAAACAAACTACAAACACTATACAAAACTAAATAATATACAAGTTAATCGCATATTACAACAATAGATAATTAGCATAGGTACGCCCCGTGTGAGTGCAAACCAAAGCGCAAATGCGCGCGAAGCGAACCGAACAGCGAATTAGAATAGACTTAGTAAAAAATAATAAACCCGGCATAACAATCTATAGTTGTACATGTCTATTCTTTTTTCCTTCATCTGAGGAATTAGCATGACATTAGACATTCGCGGATTATCGCTGTGATTGGACGAAAATTTTTCAAGCGAACAGGAACTACCAATAAGGATTCGTTGTAGGCTATTTTAAATCGGCTTGTATCGCTGTCTATATCGACGAGTGGTTGCATATGTAGTTGTAATGTCATTGTGTGTGTGTCACCATACATTTTCAATTTACAAATTCCCAATATTATTTGCGAGTTAGTTACTACCGCGTCTCGCGTCCTGCAAAATAAAATCGTGCGTGTGGCGTTTGCGCGGTTTCGAATACATTGCGTACGTTGTATCCAGCTATTGAAGAATATTTTTTACAAAGCGCGCAATGTAATGATGTGCGCACAATGTAATTATATCTCGCGCTCATATTAAATTATCTAAGGTAATGCCGTCGCTCGTCGGCTTATGGTAAGAGAGTGTCATATGGATATAGAGTATAGATTTTTGTGCGAGTTTAGGCCGCGAGATTAAGCAATTATTGTTAATAATAAAAAATGTATATATTAGAATCTGCCAAGGGAAGCCAGTAGGAATCGTGTTCTAAGGACGCTTCGCCACTGCTCCCTAATAACTATAATTCCTGCTAATATAATAAATGCGAAATATTGAATGTCCGTCCAAAGTGCTGTAGAAATAAATTTTTTTTTTTTTATTAATTCAGACATTAAAAAATATACTTATTGCCAGTTTCTCGCATGGATAGGGATAGCATATACCTCTTTTAGCTGGGCATCCGTGTTAAAGCTGCTTGTAATCCCCGGGATGAGTCCGCCAAGGTACCGGCTGTTCAGCGTGAACCGTTCCACCAGCCGGGGCCAGTTGGACCGGACCTCGCTCCACACTAGCGAGGTGCCGGACGGGTTGATCGCGATGAAGTGCAGGACGTTGAGATAGTCCTGGCTTCGGATGTTCTTCTCATCCCAGCTGAGGGTTAAGTACCTGTGACCGGATAAAATATTTTTTCCGGAGATGAATTTTAATTCATTGTAGTAGTGGTTATATGGTTGAAATCGGGATACCAAAAAATATATCGCTACGTCAAAGAATGTCCATTCGCAAAATGTCCCTTGCGCAAATTGTCTTTTGCGCGTCTTATTTAAATAAATTTAAATTTACTTTATGTACACCAACTATGTATTTTACTTGTATGTATGTCTAAGTTTGGTGTAAGAATTATTTTGTATATAATGAAAGTAGGGCAATATCAATCAAATTTTCCGACTAGTTTTTTTTATACAATAGTAGGCAAACGAGCGTGCGGAGCGGTTTTTGCCTAATACAAATTACCTTGTGGCTTAAATGACTGACCTCTGCAGTATATCCGTGTCCCTCGGCGCAGCGAGAGCGACGCGCAGCTTGGCCTGCTCTTGCGCATCCTCCTCGCGCTTGAAGATCTCCCACATCCTGTCCCAATCGTCCTGAGTGGCTGTCTTCATACCTAAATATTACATAACTTCGGCGTAAATATTAATATTTAACAGCGAAATACTCAAACCAATCACGATCATAAAAATTACAAATCTTTATTTATCTATTTGAAGAAAAAAATAATATTAGTCTAAAAAGGATAAGCACAAAAGCTGATTTATCACAAAGGCAATTTTCAGCCAACCTTTGAGTAAACAACAGTTGCTTGCAATTATTGATAGTCAATGTTTGCACTGCAATTATTGCTCTTGTACAAGAAACTTGCATCGTCTAAATGGGCTTTAAGACCTCACCTTCAACATAGACGAGGTCTCTCAAGTCGGGTTTAATCATGGCAGCGAGTAAGTCCGGGTGCAGCAGCCAGGCGCGCAGCCGCGTGCGCACGCGCTCCTCAGCGGCCGGTAACGCGCACCACGCCGCTGTTCGAAGCTTGGCACCTATAGTGTTTCCTTAGATTAAGAGCTCACCTTCAACATACACGAGGTCCCTCAAGTCGGGTTCAATCATGGTAGCGAGTGAGTCCGGGTGCAGCAGCCAAGCGCGCAGCCGCGTTCGCACGCGCTCTACGGCGGCCGGTAACGCACACCACGCTGCTGTTCGAAGCACCTTTGAACGAAGTAACCTACAAATCAATCAATCAATAATCTTTATTGTGGAAACACAGGTACAAAGGTCTTAAGGTTTAGTAAAGTTTCACTGTGTCCTGTCCTTAGCAGAACGTACAATATTTGAATAATATTAATATTAAATTTTAACTAATAATGTAAAATCGACAAAAAACACTACAAAAGAAAAAAAAAACAAAAGCACTCTATTATTTTATTTGAGTACTAACAAAGTCAAAAGTGAAAGTCAATTGTTTTTATTAAAATTGACTTCAAAATAGCACTTTTAATTTTGAAGCCAATTTAAATAAAAACAGTTTAACAGTTTATCAAAACCATTTAATTCAAAAACTTAAACAATCTAAGTAAAAGGAATAAAAAAATAGGAATTTACAATCATACTCGAAACTCAAAGGCAGAAAAAACAATTAATTCAGAAAAATAAATATTACTTAAGGTCCATTTAGACGTACAAGTATCTTCATATAGAATTAAGATATGGTGAAAAAATTCCATGCGAGCAGGACTTGAACCCGCGACCAGGTCTTTATACGACCTTGCTCTTCCAACTGAGCTATCGCATTTCAATCCTGCACATCGAAAATCTTCACCATATCCAATTTCTATTGAAACGCATTAGGCATGCGTAACCTAACACCAATACCCACTATACGAGTAAGGTATTTGATTTAACCCATATTCGATGAAGTTGAACCATATCTTAATTCTATATGAGAGTACTTTAGTACTAATATTGCATCTGAGATGCTCAAAAATCCAAAAATAAGTACAAGTATCTTGTACATACAAGAGCAATGATTGCATGCAATAATTGCAGTGCAACAATTGACCATCAATAATTGCAAGCAACTGTTGTTTAGACCATGCAAGTATTTACTTGCTTCAATTTTATTGTATGCAAAAGGCAAGAAACTTGCACCATCTAAATGGGCCTTAAAGGTCTCATACGAAATCAAAGCGAAAAACAGTCCATGTTGACTTATTGTATACATCCGACCAAAAATATACCTTAAGCCTAAGAAATAAATATCGTAATGCAATAGACCGTACTGTCAAAAATAAACGCACACGCTTATTATATGCTCTTACTTCTCGGGCCGTTTTCAGAGCTGTAATCTTTTATCTAGGTGTATTGTTGGTCGAAGACAAAAGCACTCTATTATCTCCTTAGATTAACATTGCAAAAGAACGTACACAGACAGGTACACCCTCATATTACAAATTATTATTTAAAAAACAATCATTTTATAAACAACGCTTGTAAAACTATACATTTGAAAAACATATGCTTTGACAAACTCATTCTTTTAAAAATGGATCATTTTACAAACTAATTACTAGACAAATGTTGCTTTTTTTCAAATTATCATTTTACAAACAAATTATTTTACTAAATTTTCAATTGGTAAAACAACGTTAGACAAAATATCTTATGGCAAATACATCGTTTGATAAATATTATTTACCAAAACTAGAAGATATGATTCAAGTTTAAACTCACTGATCCCAAGATTTCATCGTAGGGTTAGGAACAGAAGTCGTAATGACTTCTGTTCCTAACCCTTATTCTTTTATATGTAAATTAACTCACAAATCATATTGTGACATGATATCAACATGCTAATACCTTTTATTGTATCACACCGGGTGGGGGACCTGGTAACCTGCAACACAGGATCTATGATACCTAGGTATCATAGCGGGCACCATATCTCCACAACGATACTGTCCTTTATGGTATTAAATTTTGTTAATGTTTATCACATACCTATGTAATGTAGTCCAAGGCCATTTGTTGTAAAATAAATAAACAATTTTTAGTTTTTTAATAAAAAAAAATAAAGTTTGTCTCCAAACGATCTGAGCTGCAAGTTAGGTTCAGGTTATTTTTTTTAAGACCGAAAGACTTGAGGGCAGAAAATAAGTTGGGTACAGGTTATTTTTTTTATGACCACCCGGAAAGACTTTGAGGGCGGAAAAGAAGTTAGGTCCAGGTTATTTTTTTATTACCACCCGGAAAGACTTTGAGGGCGGAAAAGAAGTTAGGTGCAGGTTATTTTTTTTATGACCACCCGGAAAGTTTGAGGGCGGAGAAGAAGTTAGGTTTAGGTTATTTTTTTTTATGACTACCCGGAAAGACTTTGAGGGTGGAAAAAACGTTAGGTTTAGGTTATATTTGCCATTGGCATTGCTTAGCTTTTGGCCAAAGAAGCTGCCAGCCCTTGATTAATAATTTACCTATAGTAGGTTTGTAAAATGATGTTTTTGTCAAGAGAGTTATTTGATGAAATAAAACTTTATAAAATAAAAGTTTTATACTCGATACATTTGTAGAGTAAAACATTTATATAAAAAAAAGTTTGTAAAATGAAACGTTTTTAAAATAACGAGTTTGTAAAATGAAACATTTTTAAAAGGTATAGTTTTTTAAGTGATAGTTTATAAAGTGATGGTTTGTGAAAGGTTTTTTGGTGAAACATTAGTGAACCACACAGACACCCTAAGTAATGTCGATACAAAAACTTTCGAACATGGTTGTATGAGAGTATAGATAAAATAAAATAACGTAAGACACGCATAAAGTTTACTTAAATTTAGCTTTTATTAATGTGCACATAGGGGCGAAACTGGACTAGCGATGAACTTCGACCGATAAGAGTTTGTGTCGCCATGTCCTAAACTTACCCTTCGATAACGCTTCCCGATGTCTTCTCCCAGCTTTGCGATTCATACAATGGCGTTATCAACTTTTGTATATATACCTAAAAGAAAAATATTAAAAGATTAGTTAAAACAAGGCGCAAATCTTTTTTTTTTGTTCTACGATTCGTTTTTATTCAAACTAATAGAAATCTTGATAATTCCACCATTTTCAAAAATTTCCAAAACATGGCTCGACTATCTATTTTCTTATGTTTACCGAACTAGCTCCCAAAATTTCACGGGAATCGGTTGAGAAATGCGACCTCTAAAGGAGAACATATAGGACCTCTAAAGGAGAATATAACTCGCTCGCTTCGATCGCTCGGTCAATAAAGGGAATGCTTACCATCAGATCGTCATAGGCCGTGGTGTTGCGTAGCTTCATTGAGAGGTCCGAAAAGATATCCGTGGCGGTTGTCCACGGCACGTAATCTCGTTCTTCAGACAGGTACGAGGTGAGGTCTAGGGCCAACTTGTAGGGCACCACGCGCGCCTCTGCGAGGGCGAAAACTTCGTTTAGTAAATGCGCGCGGTCCGAGATTGTCAGCTGGAATAACAAGTATAGACGTTATCTTCCATGCTATTTTGAAATTACATTTAACTCACTATATTTTAGAGGGATTTTAACCGAATTATCGATACAATAAAGGCGTGGTAAGTAAATATTAATAAAACAAAAGATTTTTTTTTAATTCTTTTTTTGAAATAAGCAATGTTTTCTCTGACTACAATTTGCTATAATAAAAATTTTGCAAATTTTTTGATTAAAAAATTCAACTCCGTAGCACAGAATAAGTAATAGTACTAACATAACATACAGAACGGCCACTCGCCCCGCACTCATTTCAAATACCGCACCCCACATCGAATTTCGTTGTAGACATCACTGTCACTTGAACGAGGGCTGGCGAGTAATCGGTACACTTTTTGCGCCATACTGATAATCACGACACGCAAGCAACCCCACTAAATTTCACGTCATTTGAATATGTAGTAGTAATAGGTATATCATTAATTTAAGAGCGATGTATGGAGAGTCCGGGATGTGTCTGTAGGTATACTTAAAACCAAAGAAAGTGAACATACCTGTCTGTTCGTTTTCTCCTTGAGCTGCTCGATCAGACTCCGCCACATATCTTCCGGGTAGTTAACTCGGTAGTAGCCCACTTGGTTGTTATTAATCTTCAGCCAAGTATCGTCAGCATTTAATTTCAGGGTCACTGAAATAAAAAAGAAAACCTACATTATTTGTAAATTTCTTCAGCTCTGAATTTTGCATGAAGCGGCTTGTGGTAAACGGAATTCACACGAAAGATATATAATTTTTTTATTCTGGGACAAGAATAACAAAAGAATTTCAATTCAAACCCCCAAGTTAAGCTAGATTAAATTAATATAAGACCGGACAAGGTATGGGAATTGTTGAAAATATGTAATTTTATGATAGAATACATAATAATTGAATACATTTTGCGACTTTTCAGCAGTGCGACTTTTCAGAGCTTATTCTCCAGGGCTTATATAATAGAGTTAAAACTTTTAGGAAAAGTCCATTTTCTACGCGTGATGTATCAATGCTTAAAAATTTGAATTGGTTTTTGCTATATCTTGGGATATACTTTGGTTATGGAGGTGATTCTATTATTGTGAGATATTTCAAAGAAGCATCAAACAAAAAGTTGTCCGGTCCCCTATTATAAGCTAAAACATGGATATATGAGATACTTATACAAGTTAGTTAGATAGTACTGTCTTATTATTGTATTTAAGTAATGCTGACAGCGAACTAAATTAGCAGCAGGTGAAAACACAAAGATTTCATTACCTTCATTTACTTTATCCGAGAACCATACGATTTTCTCACTCAATCCTTTATTTGTCTTGTACGTTATTGGCACAAACCAACGATAACTGCGGTAAAAAAAGTTTGATATTCAGAAATATTTTAAACAATTAAAAAATAAGTATGTACCTATACCAGAAAGTTTTTATAAGGAAAGTATTTTTAGGGTTTTGTGTCCATAATATTTACTCTTACAACTTACTTGAACTCTGAATCGTTGGTTTGGTACACCGCGTCTGGGTTGAGTAAGAAGCGTGATTGTGTGATGACGTAGGTGTTAGGATCCTTCCCCTTCGCCACCGTGAGTAGAGGGTATCCCATTTGACGTGTCCACGTATCCATTATATACCTAAAACATGAAACACGAAAAATACACATTGTAAGATAAGATTTTTTAAGCTGCCCAAAGACAGGTTTTTGACTTAGTTAAAAAATGACAGACGAAAACCTCATGATGTAATTGCAAGATAGAAAGTTGATCAGTGCCACGTTTTCTGAAGACATAAAGACGAAGCCATGACCTTGTATATACTTTTTTCTTGACTTGGTATATAATTTTTTCACTGTTCCTGGGGTTAATGTGACCTCCCCCGGACGCGAAGGCTGAATTCTCAAGAAGTCTACTGCTGGCCATGGCTTTTTCCTTACAATCACACATAGATTGGTCGGATGATGCCTGCATCCAGTGGTTTCAAATTCAATATTACAATAATACTAGCTGTGCAACACGGCTTCGCTACCGTAGTAATTTCAGGATCCCGGATAGATAGGGTTTCTTCCTGATGAATGAGCCTATCATACACATTTTTTTTTCCATATCGGACTGGTAGTTTCAGAGCGCAGAATTAAGTATTATAGATAAAGCAATATTTACTTGAGATCAAGTTGGGGGTTATCGACTTTGAAGTAGGGCTCTAAGGACGCCAGCAATTCCTGAGTGACGGTGTTCCCGTACATGTACTTTTTCAGGTAATCCGACACGCCGCGACGGAAGTTCTCCTCGCCGACAAAGCCTTCTAGCATTCGTAGGACTGACGAGCCCTACAATATGTTTTTATTTTATTGTTTTTGACTTGACTTAGAACTCCTTTGAGAGTTATCCATTTAATTATAATATCAGAATCATACTAGAATGGCGGTTCGGGGGCTTTAAAAAGCCATTTTGAAAGATCAGAGTATAATCCATTTCCTAAATATGTATTTAAAAATGAACCTTATAAGCGAATTTTCGGTGTCAGCGGTGTTAAAGCAATCACAACCCCGCGCTTGCATCCCGCCTCCTTGAGCCCCATCTCTTGTTCCTGCGCGCACTTGTGTGGGCAGCTAAATTCGAAGCTTTTTTTAAAAAAGCCTATTTAAATAAAGCATTTTTAATTTAAAGCCGTCATCCTATTTAATTCTTATTGAACCCCAGGCGCATTTTACAAAAAAAAAAAACTTTTTTGGAATAAGTACTTTAGATTATACATATTATTTTAGAGTTAAAGAAAGTTTATCTAAGAATAGATATTCAATTTGAACATGTAAAGTGCACTGTTCAAACTTACTTTATTATAGGATATGGCATCAAAAATAGAAGTGATTTGGTCGGGAGTGTCCACTGTCTGCACGATGGGATGGCTGGACAGCTTGGCGTCCGTTACCAGCACTGAATGGAGGGTCTTCGTGAGAAACTGGTCCAACTGACAGCAATATCACATTAATGATAAAGAGAAAATGTTTGTGAGTTTGTTTGTAGGGGGTAAACTTCGGAACTGCTGAACCGATTTCAAAAATTCTTTCATTAATAGAAAGCTACATTATACTTGAGTGATATAGGCTATAATTTGTCTATGAACCTCCCGAGCGAAGCCAGGGTGGGGTGCTAGTTCATAATAAAATTTATTTGGCTCTGAGGTTTTTTTTAATAACTCGATGTTTCGACATGAATACCATACTCTATTTTGAAATAAGTACATACCATTGTCCAAGAAGGTTCGACCGCGTTCAAGGCTTTCACTTGCATATAAGTCGCAAATCCTTCGTTCAACCAAATTTCATCCCACCATTTCATTGTTACTAAAGAAAAATAAACATATATAATTTTGACATGATTCTTGCAAACCTATGGGATTAATATTATAAATACGAAAGTGAGTTTGTTATCTCGTCACGCTTTATCTACTGAACCAATCTTCCTTAAACTTCGCATACACATAGGTAGAAGTACTGAGAAGGACATAGGGTACCTTTCATAACGGAAAAATACACTGTTCCCGTGGGAAATTCACGCGGGCGAAGACGCGGGTAAAAGTTAATGGCATATAAAGCTCAATCCCCAGAGCGCAGTAATAAACAATGTCAGAAACCATATTTTTTTTTTGTTTTTACCTAAATAAAAATATTTTTACCCAAGTTTCCAAACCACATGTGTGCCAACTCATGAGCAATAGTATTTGCTACAGCGATCTTGTTTTTGGAAGAAGCTGTAGCCTCGTCCACTAGAAATGATGTCTCCCTGTATGTTATCAGACCCCAGTGCTCTGTTGCGCCCGATTGATAGTCGGGAATCGCAATCATATCTGAAAAAAAAAATAAGTATAGGTTTACATTTGTTTCTTTCATGACTTTGTCAGGACAGTTTGTTTGCAGGACGAAAACCTCTTTTGTACATACATACATATTATCACGCCTTTTTCCTGCTGATGTCATACAAAATAGGAAATTAATTGAATACATAATGTAAAGTACAAAAATAATATTTACCTAATTTGGGAAGTGGAAATGGCACTTCATAATATTTAATGTAGAATTCTGTCACTCTCTTCCCAATGTCTTGAGCAAAATCTATCTTATTTGTTTGGCCTTTTTGGGAAAAGGAGCGCAGTATGAAGTTTTTACCAATGCCTTTTGACTCTACCTCTGTTTCTTTGAAGTCAAAATCACAAACAACAAAACATGCCAGATACGTTGACATGGGCACACTTCGTGCAAATGTTACTGATTCCGTGTCTGATACCTCATCCTTTACTCTGGATACCTCCTAAAACAAAGAAGTAATAGTGTTATATTTCATTATTACAAAAGCTATCAATTTTGTCATAATCATTAGTGCACCTAGAAGAATTAACCCAAATGAATTAGGTTAACTCCAGGCTGTTTTTATACAAATATTGCTCGTATAGTATAGGATAACACAGATCCTTCTAGTCATATAAAGGTCACAAATAATTGCTAGTAATACTGGTTTAAAAACATTGGCCAAGCTCATTTACTATGAAACTTTGTATGAAATTAATTTGCATAGTTTACCTTACAAGTAATCTTACATTCATGTTAGAGAGTGCCACATATGATGTAGGTTTGGTGAGAGTTATATCAAAAGTGGCTTTGAAATCCGGCTCATCAAAGCAGGGAAATGCTTGACGCGCATATGTTGGCTGGAACTTACTGGCAACCATAGTTCTGAAAAGATGTAGACATAGTGATATTTCAAAAATACACCTATATTATAATCAATTACCAAAGAAGTTAACTAAAGACAAACCAGTCCATTAAACTATTCTGTAAATACTGAAAAAACACCATGCAATATATTTTAAATGTTACATACAGAATGAATACAGATAATAGAAAACCATAAATATTTGGCTACCTAATTCTACTAATTCTGCTAATATTATAAATGTGAAAGTTTGGATGTGAGTTTGTGAATTTGTGAGTTTGATAAATTTGTGAGTTTGTGAGGATATTTGTTACACAATCACGCAAAATCTACTGAATTGATTTCGATAAAATTTAGTATATGGGTAGGAAAATATCGGGAATAGCACATAGGGTAAGTACTTTTTACCCCGAAACCCCCACAGGAGTGAAGCCCCAGGTCGCATCAAATATAGAAAATATAAGAATAGGAACCTTAGTTGAGGGTTATTTCTACTTGGGAATTACTAGTCATCAAGTAAACATCATACAACACTGTGATATATTAGGTAAGTGAATTTTCCTGTGATTATTGCAGTATCTACTTACCTTTTTTTTTTTTTTTAAAAAAAAAAAAAAAGGTAAGTAGATACCAGGGATGTAACGGATGTGGTTATATCGGAACCGGAACCGGAATCGGAATTTTTGAATTTGGTTTATCGGAGTCGAAACCGGAATCGGAACCGGAATCGGAATAAAAAAAATTCATTAAAATAGTTCCAAATAATAATTGATTTTGGCTTCATTATTCAATTCAAAACAATTTATCACATTTAAAATTAAACACTAATTACGTTCTGCGCCTAAACCCTTGAACTAATCAAATAGCTACACAAATTAAGTGCAAACACAACACGCAGTATGGAAAACAAAACAACAAGTGAATTCAAGTGAGTGAAAGAGCAATCGCGACGAGCGGGAAAGCACGTCGTTGCCCGCACGACGTGCCGACCTCCGATATGACTTCTGACTTCGGTTTAAATTTTATCGGAACCGAAGTCGGAACCGAGGATGCAAAAGCAATCGGAAGTTCCGACGTATCGGAATCGAAACCGAAGCTCCGTTACATCCCTGGTAGATACTACAATAATCACAGGAAAATTCAATAAGCAAAAGCTAGTTGATTACAATTAACAATGGAAACTTGGCTATAAAAACATAAGTAATTAATTCAATGTTAATGAGAAATACCATACACCAAGTGACATTAAAAGGGTATAAACTTCACCTATTATCTTTTAAGTGTGATAAGTAAAATCCAACAATATTTCGCGTTAAGTCACCATCAAAATTAATGTCTAGTTGATAGTTTCCAGGACTGATGCAGTTATCAAAATTTATCACAAGTTGCTCGGTTTGCTTCACTTCAGAAAATTTGGCAACTGGAACTTCAACTTCATCGCGAAGAACCTTAAGACTTCTTATGTTTAAGAACTTAGTATGAAGGTAAAGGAAGTTCTTCTCATGTTTAACTACGACATCAATTAAAACATTTCCTTTGAACAACCCGGTACTGAGGTCAGGTTTTAGCGCGAGGGTGTAATGAACCGGGCGTACAAATGGTGACAATCTTTCTGGAATTGATTCTACCGAGTTTTCCATTTCGATGAAATGCGATTTAGCTAATTTCAGTGTTAGCAATTTAAGTTTGATATTGCTGAATATTCTATGTCGAAAAAAGTTCATTAAAAAGATTTAAACAACACACGAAAACAACCAACCACAAACACAAAATAAACAAATAATTTGCATCAGCTGATTGTAGAGTTGCCAGATGCTACTTTTTATATTTCCCCAAAGGGAATAAAATATTTTCGCCAAAATGATACGGTTAAAAAAACCCCACAGTGCTTTTTGAAATGAATGTTCAAAACAATTTCCAATTTAAGCATCTTCAACTTAGTCATCTGGAACTATTTTTTTTTAAATCTGGGTCTCGGAAAATCCCCCATTTTAATAAAGATATTACAAACATTAAAGTGGAACTGGGTGGGCCACGTCAGCCGTATATGGGAATGGGAAAATGGACAAAAATAGTCACATCTTGGGTCCCGACTGATGGCAAAAATCGAAAATGAGGTGGTCTGACGAATTGTCGGCCTTTGATAGGCAGTGGCAGCAGGTAGCGAGCGATAGAGGTAGTTGGAGAGATAAGGGGGAGGCTTTTGCCCAGCAGTGGGACCCAAGCCAAATAAAAAAATTACAAACATCATCCCAAAATTTTTCCTAAAATAGTGAACAAAACCCCTAATCTGGCAACCATCTGATTGTTTGTATGAGTAGGTGACATGACAGTGACAGAAACGTCCTGGTATTTTTACGAATTGACATTATGACAATGACAGAAAGCAAAGGAAGACATTCTCAAGTTTACGTACAGTACAAGTTCAAGAACTTCCGTAAACTTAATTTATTTTTGGGTAAAGAGACGTAGGTAGGTAGTGTACAAAGAAATCTCTGTATTTCTTCTACAAAATGTGAAATGCAGCGTGCACTCGTGCAGTACTTTTAGGTATCGAATAAATAACTTACTTTGAGTTCTTTAATTTGCTCGCGTAAAATCCCACCAGACCGTTCAAGTTTCCAGAAAAATCTATCTCCAACACAAAAGTGCCCGCAGGAATTTTATGTTGCAGATAAATATTTAAAAATTCTCGTTTATCATTCGTCAGATTTGAGGATACTACGAGTACAATATAATTTTCAGAGTCATCCTTTAAAGACACTGAGTGTATTATCAATTTATTAGAGTGTAGCGTTATAACATCTGTGGGTTCCAATATTTTGATCGTTATATTTACATTGCCGTCGAACGTCTTATTCCGCGTGTTCGGTCGAAGATGCAATTTATAATTTATGGGAATAATTCGACGTGGAAGTCTGTAGTTAACTGAGCCCTGAAAGAAAAAGATTAAAATACTTAATAAGTAAAGTTTTGTCTGGTGTCAATGAATGAATAGGTAGCACTTTTTTAAAACGAATGCACATCGATTAGCCATAAATACCTACGCAATGTAGACTATCTGGCGCCCGCGGCTTCGCTCGCGTTAATCCTTTCTAAGCGGATGCCTACGTCATAACATCTACCTGCATGCCAAATTTCAGCCCAATCCGTTCAGTAGTTTGGGCTGTGCGTTGATAGATCACTATGTCAGTCAGTCACTCAGTCACATTTGAGTTATATACTTATATGCATATAGCATGAAAACCAGTATTTGCTCACATTGTGTATCGACATCGACCCTGGGCTGTGCCTGCCCTGGGATCTTTGGAGTAGTGAATGTAAAACTTACCATATCACATTTTTCTTCATTTTCACTAATTTTGAGCTGTGCGTGAACAGCGACTGTGATGGTAGACAGTAGCAGACAAATACACAAGAAACTTAATGAAACGACTAGGAAGGGGCTCAACCGGCAGAAACTCTTCATCTAAAAGTAAGTAAAATTAATCGATATAAGTAGGTACCTACCTATATACCTACCCTTTACTTTACCTTTATCCTAGTTTTTAACAACTCGAATATTCAAGCAAAAACATCTGACTCGACAACGGGAGAAGAGAACCCATTATACTTTTACCTAGGATCTAAATGCCTTTCTGTCTCTTAATAGTTTTTCTCAGGAACACGTCACAAGTTCTTTATCAGGATTCGAGGGGAAGTCTACCTATCCTCTTCATAGATGAGGCTATTATAAATCTGCCCCGAAGGTTCACTTTGTCGAAGTTTCCTTCTTACGAGGTCGCGATTTGGCCTACTAAGATTTTTTGTAAGATAATTTGTCGTTTCTCTAAATTGTTGTTCAATAAAAGTTACGCTCTATTTACTTATGTTGACTTGGCAATTATTCAGCTCTATGTTCGGCAATTCGGTTTATGAATTTCCCTATTTTTTGAAAATAAAATACCTAAACTCCATTTATTCTTACCAGTCCTATCATGTAAACAATCTTCACAGTACTTTTCAAATATTAGTTCAAACCTAAACATTCTAAAGTAAAACATTTATTAACCACGAAAGTAATTTCCTAAAAAGTCTATTTTAATTTATATTGTTGTAAAATCATAAAAAGACATGGTAAGATTGCTTACATGATAGGACTGGTAAGAATAAATGGAGTTTAGATGGGATTTTCTGGAATTGAAAATAATCTTATTCCGTATCTTCATTTAAATATACCTTCTTGTCAAATTTCAGTCAAATCGGTTCAACAGATTTTTGTAGTATTTGTAGCGTCGTCGACCGTCAGAATTTACTTGCAATTATTTAAAAAATAAGTACCTGGGTTGTACTAAAGTGACATTAATGTAGGTATAAGCACTCTCCAATTTATCCACAAAGCCTTACTTCACTGGACCTGTTTGCCTCGGCGGGCGTGATGTGAAAATCAAATGGGAAAATTAAACGTTTTCACTGACCTTTACACTTATCCTTTCACTTTTCAACACGTATCATTTAAAACATCTTAGCACTGGCAAGTAGTAAACAACCGATTCATTTGAAATCAAAATTAGACTGCAAGCATGCTGTCTACGACGCACTAGGTTGTGTTACGACACAGTTTCACTGCAAGCAATAGAGTGACCACGATATGGGAGAAATGACAGAGGAGGATACAAGGACGCGGAATGCAAAAATTAATTAATGCTAATCGCTGTCAAGTCTTTTGATGTCAATAGGTGGTACCTACTTACATCTATTAGCGCGGTATTGGCAGAAAAATGGTGTGACCATATCGTGCTCAGAAGTTTTACATCTGTCGGGCGTCCTGTGAAGGCCATCATTTTTTCTTGTAATTAAAAAAAGAAAATTCTCTGATCTTTATTATTCTAAGTAGTAACCGAGTTCGCGTATTTCAGTAAGTAAGTATATACCTAAGTGAAACTACGAGAAAGTCAAGAACCCCGACACGTTGTGATCGTAACAAGCAGCTGCGATGCTAGGGTCAAAGACATTCATTCATTAGTTCAATTAATTAAAATCAGTACGATAATGCTCTCTCGTAGAGCGCAACACTTATTCTGAAAGACCTGTATTATTGCGAGAAACTTCTTACATTGTACTTTTGTAATACTAGGTGAAGTAGATATGTTACAATTTCATTAAGTAAATTAGTTAACATGCTCCAGTATCAGGGACGCTACACTTAGGTACAATAAACGTAGGTACGTAATATCAATCAAATCTGTTAAAAAAACTCTATTACACCAGAGATTAGTTTAGCTGATAATCAAACTAATTAAAAATAATAACAACACCTAGGTAATTAGCATAATAACTTTATTATATGTAGTTCTAGGAAATTGCGATGTTTTAACTTTAGTTATACGTGCGGCATCTAGCCTAAAGTGGGACTGGGCAGGTCACGTCTGCCGCATGCACCCGGAGAGATGGACTCAAATTATAACCAACTGGGTTCCACCCGTGGTTCCAACCGATGGAAGGAGAAAAAGAGGTAGGCCAAAGACGAGATGGGCGGACGACTTAAGAGCGTTTGATAAAGAATGGAAGGAAAAGACCAAAGATAGAGATACGTGGAGGAAATTAGGGGAGGCTTTTGCCCAGCAGTGGGAAAAAAATTGCTAGAAAAAAAAAATACGTGCAACTTTGTCACCCTCACTTAATTAAATAGACCATATTCATGCACTATGAAGCGTATTTTGCTGAGTTCCTACTTAATCAGGCATTGATGCAGTGATTTAGATACCATTATTCTATTGGAAATTACAATACAGAGGATAATCTAAAACATACATTGTCAATATCGCTAAATTTTAAAGTTTCTTGTTTTTGTGTTTAGCAAACATGTTTATTTTGGGAATAAAAAGAGAATTAGGTAGGTAATGAAACTGATGCAAATGATCGAAAATAATACTTATATTGGATTCCATGGCGATCGAAACTGGATATGTGGCCGAAGCCGAAACTCAAATAAAACAATAATAATAATAAAGCAATTAAGTTTTTAATAAAAATAGCGACTTATTTGCGTTATAAACTTGAAAAGCAACAAGTCATTTATAAAAATATAAGCTTTTTTTGATGTTTTAAGGCCGAAACTTGCTGAATTCGGTCGGTCTCTAGTATTTAATTTATCGAAAAGAATTAGAATGAGATATGTAGAGCAACCTGTGAGAGCAACCCACCATTCTGCACTGGGCACGCGTGTTGGATCATGGTCTATCCTCCTTACCCATCCATAAGGAAAGCCATTGCCCCAGTAATGGGACATTAAAATGGCTATTAATGATGATGATGTAGAGACTATTTGTCACATCATTGGGATTAAAAAATGATTTAAATTTACAAAAAATAACGGTACTTATACTGGAAACTATTTGCTTTTTCTAACAGATAAAAAATTTCATTTGTACCTAGGACATAAAATAAGCACAAAACAGTTGCATTAATTTATTTTCTCTTTCAAATAAATACATATAAATAATAACAATAAATTACTTAATACTAAATTATTTGGTAGACAGACACAGTGAAATAGTAACTAACTACTGCTAAATATAAGAAACTAGCTTTCGCCCGCGTGATTTTCCTACGGGAACAGTGCTTTTTCCCGGGATGAAAGGTACCCGATGTCCTTTTCAGTACTTCTAACTATGTGTATGCGAAATTTCAGAAAGATTGGTACAGTAGATAAAGCGTGAAGAGTAACAAACAAACACACTTTCGCATTTATAATATTAGTTAGGATTAACAGTCTTAGGAGAGACCAATTAATATCATGTCAAATTAATACTATATAAATTATATGAAAGAAATTATCAAAAATTATTATAAAGAATGAGGTACGCCTTTTTAATACTAAGAAGATTTTTTTATAAGAACCATTGAAATAAAGAAGTTCCTACACGGAATGCAAATTTAAGCTGGTGCATTCAATTTTTCTAATTGGATCATTATACATTTTCCAAAATCCATCCTGAAGATTTTGTATGATTGACTAACATTCATCCACACATCCTCACACACATACACATATTTATAATAGTATATACCTACTTGTGTAACAATTTTGATTACATGTGATCATCTATTGTTTGTTTACAAGTTTATTACTAATAGGACATTGAACAGTTAAATATTGTCATCTAATGGAATTTATTTAACACTTTTTAACGAATGTTTTAATTTATAAATATTTATTTACACATTATTGTACACACATACAAAAGTAAAGTACAAAAGGTGGACTTAATGCTAAAAACATTGTCTGACAGTCAAACCTTAGGGTTGAGCAGAGAGTTCATGTGGGTGTGAATTAATATAGTGACTTAGGTTATTTTATTTTCACTACAATTAATATCTAGCGCCTTGGCAGGAATCTTCCACATTACACTAAAGAGAGACCATTCACTGGTCGCTTTGGCTAAGTAATTTTCAACTTAGATAATCCAATATCTTCATTAATACACATTAAATGCAGCAAATACCAATTCTTTAGCTATCAACATTTGTAAAGAGAGGCACAGCACAGGTAAGCATCATCACGATTACTCATTTAATTTAGAAATCGTATATTTTACATATATCGATTAAGTTTAAAACTTTCATCACGAATCGAAGTGTTAATGGGGGATATAGGCACCATATTCGTACATGTCACTTCCCTGATACCCGTAGACAACTTCGGCCATCTCGGAGTCCCTGCCTTTGGGAACGTTGTGGTTCTTGAACGCATTCAGAATCACCAAGCCCAGCGCCACTTTCCCGATCATCATAGCCTTGAAGAGCATGAACTTTAGCATGCTGAGAAACATCGGGATGATAGCCGATTGGATCAGGAACGGCATGATGAACATTGGAAGTATTCGCTCCATAAGTTTGTTCTGTTTCTTGCGGCCTGGAATGTGAAAATACACTGTTATGCATAAAATTTTAAAGATTAGTTATACCAATTTTATGAAATCAATGAATTTTCAGGAATCCCTTTATTAGACCCACTTAAGTTCTCTGTTTACCCCAAAGGTCGACTGTTAGATAATGCTTCTGCATTAAGTCCACCTATTGTGCCATACATTGTGTTTGTACAATAAAGGTTCAATAAATAAATAAATAAATAACCTAACAAAGTGGTAGATGCAGAACAAAAATCGAATAATAAAATGTCTACGCACGCATACACAATTACACAGGCACGTTCTATCAAATGCAATTTCTGATCAAATTTGAATTTCACATTGGGTATTGCTGGTATTGCTATACCTGTCAAAGAACTTATATAGTACGTGTACGCGTGCAATTGTTTTTTAGTGAGCGAGAGAGCGACATTCAATGTTGTTATTAGTAATTTCAGTTATTTTATATTATTTCGATTTCTATATATACCTAAGTAGAACAATATAGGTGTACAAATTATTTAGTGGCCCATAGAAGTAACGGACTTGTGTGCTATTGAATTCCAATTTTACATTAGACATGGTGTAAAAAAAATAACATCGTAGCCAATGGATTAAAATTGAGCATTTAGTTAGGTACCTACACACCTAAACAAATCATGGGAATATGTATAAGTAAGTATCTATTTGGAATATAGGTACTTACACCTACATAGCTTTAGCTCTCGGCTTTGCCCGTGTAAATTTGGTTTTTCACCCATTTCACTCCCTTAGAGGTGGGATTTCCTAAATTCCTTTCTTAGCAAAATGTCATGAGAATAGTCAGCTGCCATAGCAAAGAATATATAAGTATACTAGCTTTTGCCCGTGGCTTCGCCCGCGTGAATTTCCCACGGGAACAGTGCTTTTTCCCGGGATAAAAAGTTGCCTATGTGCTATTCCAGGTCATTATCTACCTCTGTACCAAATTTCATCGAAATCCGTCCAGTAGATTTTGCGTGATTGAGTAACAAACATCCTCACAAACTCACAAATTCACAAACTCACATCCAAACATTCGCATTTATAATATTAGTATGGATTATCCATGCATACAGTGCGACAAGGGTCTTTTTGCACGTGGTAGAAAACGGAACTAATGCCTAAACCATCAAAATTTCTTATTTAAAACGTAGGTGGCGCCCTCACTTACGTGCAAAAAGATCCTTGTCGCACTTTAATCATAGTTACAAAAAGGACATAAATATATGGTTCAGCCTTTTTTTTTCATAGCATACAAAGGTTCTCATACTGACGTCATTGATTTACTTATAAATAAATTACCTATGCTTAAAGAACGATTCCGCGTAAAAATTGCTGAAAAATTACCTGTGCGAGAGTTACCTACTTATATCAAGTTCCGCGATTCTTGTTTTATTTTTTACTTCATTCGCAATATGTAACGATTGTCGCAGTTTTTTATCTCGCACGAGAAAGTGGAGAAATTGGCCCCTCGGAAATATAATCAGAGCAACACTGGCACGATGCCGGCCCGACTATTAAACCCACTAACCAACCGCATTACGGGAAAGTGAATGTTGCAACCGGTCCTATAAACACCATAGGAATATTGATCGACTAATCGACTGATCATCATGATACGAAATACTAGATTTTCACCTAATCCTGTTCGCTCGCGTTCTTGAATCACTATCTATCTGAAAGTTTGTAATGATTCAATGATTCTGTAATTTAGTACCTCATGGTAAGGGAATTTGACTTGAATTACCAAATTATAAAATACTTTTCCCCAAATATACAAGAAAGCGGAGAAAAAACCTTTTCTAAAATTGATTGCTCTAACTGATTTGACGAATAAGGCTAAAAATATGTTATTTTTCACTAGGTAGATATATGTAGGTGTAGCGCTAAGAACTAATGCGACGATGTATATTAGAGCGATGAATATAAAATCTAAAAATTAAGTGTTGTTAAGTGAATACTTTTGTTTGTATTCCGTGGCAGTGCATACCTACGACCAAAAATTATTTTCTTTATATTATTGTATAATATGTAGTAAGTGACTGTAGAAATAAGATATAGTAGAAATAAAGATCTTTAACCTTAAAATTAACCAGTCAATGTATTATAAATTTAATTTTAATTCTCAACACTGCACAATAGTTCGTAAGATATTGAAAACATAAAATATATCTAATAAAACGTATGAAGTCAAAACTTTAGTCGGCGGTTCCGGCAAACATCACGCGCGAGTATCCGTATTAAAAAAACACAATACTTAATTAATGTAAATAAATGTACAATAAAATTTAATGTTGTACTGTGTTTAGATGTTCAAATAAATTACCTACTATGAATCAACGATTAACTACATTCTATCGTCTGTCCACACAAAACAACAATAAACAGCTTCGATGCACCGAGTGTGGTGTGGTTGCAGAGTTGCAACCACACCACACTCGTTAGTTAAATTCAGGTAACCAGGTAAAAGTCACCAATCTTCAGTCAATCAGCAATACCACAGATTTCATAATAGGCACTATAAAACTGAAAAATAATTGAAAATTAAATCAAAAATTTTGGTTTTTGTTTGATTTTGATTATTGAACTCACTTCATCCCTAACTTTTCTATTCTCCTTTGCTGGCCAATGTTTTGTATCTATATGTTATATTTTTTCAATTACAAGACAGTTTTTCAAAGCTATAATTATATTATAATTATAAAAGCTTATCATGAGAAGGTGATGGAATAAAAATAAGATGTTTAGATAGAAATAAAAAATATTGCTCGAAAACCCAAGTATTTTTAACTTCATTTTATTTATTTTGTATTGTATTTCTTATACTCTAATAAAGGACTCTAATAGTAAGCTAGCGAGCTTTAAGAAACTCTCACAACGGTAAAAGGAGCAGTAATAATACACTGTTGCACTGATGAGCTAAATTGTCTAGAGGCCCATTTAGACGATGCAAGTTTCTTGCCTGTTGCATACAATTAAATTGCAGCAATAATTTACTCGCATGGTCTAAACAAAAGTTGCTTACAATTATTGATAGTCAATTGTCGTACTGCAATTATTGCATGCAATTAATGCTCTTGTATGGACAAGAAACTTGCACCGTCTAAATGAGCCTTGAGCTGTATGCACGAGTGTATATTAACTGAAATTAATATATTTATGTAGTCATACAACGACGTGGATAGCCTAGGTACGTATAGTATGACAAAAGTTATGACGCAAATGTATGACATGAAGATAGTTATTTATTTATAAGCTCCAAATTGTATCGAAAATGCTTTCTTGTTGCATAATAACGTACTGATACTTCAGTGACACTCCCATCACGTCACTCTCTGGTCAGCAAGTAGTTTCTCGCTATCCTACACAAACATTAGTTCCGGAATATATTATTAGTATTATTACAATACTAATAATATATAAGATCTACTTCCAAAACAAGACAAGAACGTCTATTAGAGAGTGCTTAATATAATTTAGACCCTCAGGTAGAGTTCTTGTAGGAATTTATTCCATATAGGTAAATGCAGTACCTAAAATCCATTTATTCTTACCAGTCCTATCATATAAGCAATCTTACCATGTCTTTTTATGATTTTACAACAATATAAATTAAAATAGACTTTTTAGGAAATTACTTTCGTTTTTATTAAATGTTTTACTTTAAAATGTTTAGGTTTGAACTAATATTTGATTTATTTTCAACAAAATTCAACAAATAGTACTGTGAAGATTGTTTACATGATAGGACTGGTAAGGATAAATGGAGTTTATATAGAATTTATTCCATATAGGTACTGCATCATCATGGCTTTTGTTTAAATTTATTGATTATTTATTAGTAAAATTATTCAAATCAGTAAAACGAAACTGTTAACTATATAACAATTTTGATTATTTTCTCTTGTTTTCAATAGTACCAAGATTCAAAAATAATAGTACCAAAATTCGCAAGTATAGGGAACATGGGGCAATGCAGACGATCTGTCTTCTTGTGAGAAAAATCGGTCAATGCTTATAATATTCAAATTTTTGTGCTCCATACATCTATACTATCCATAGTATACACAGACACACAGAACAGGGACCAATTTGCCTGCTATAATTCATTGAATATGGAATTCGAAAATTGACGACACCGATGAAAATGTGACAGAATACATTAAATTGAATGCTACATGCATTCTTTAATTTTTTTGCCAATAATTCATTAATCATAATGATGATTAATAAATGATAATGATTTTATACTTCTAGTTTTAACTAACCTTCCTCAACAGAGTTCCCGCTCCCAGTATCCACTTCGAGGCTGAACAATTTTCGCGTATCGTTGGTTCGCTCTGGTATTTTAAGGTACACTCCATCGTACAATTCAATTTTTTTTATCAGTTCATCGTTCTGGATTGGCGGGTTACTGTCCTGCACGCCGGCAGCACAAACCACAGATGCAACAACCACGACACAGATTAAAAACACGCTCACAGAACAGGGGAAAGACGTGCCGCTCATCGTGCCGACTTGCTCGAATATGCAGCCAGGCGCGATGCCAGCCCCTCCCAGCAGCACCTGACCATACAACAGATTATATGAAACTGTACCTTTAGAACTGGACTGAATCACGGTGCCGTTCAAAACGACCTTACCTTCGATTTGCAACTTACTCTTTAACCAGTTTGTAACTTCTCGTAATTAATTATGTATTATGTAAGCTTTGGAGAAATTTTGATCAAAGTAAGAATATTTTTTTTCGAATTGTATACGATGATTGTCGTTTATTTTCTACCTATTAATGTATTTGACGATGATATTTTTTTTATCACTAGAAAAACTGATAGTATCTTTGATCCTAATTTGAAAGTTAGTTATTGTTGTCGTATATTGCTACATTATAGTGAGTGGATGTGGTAAACGTGGTTAATAAATTGCTACTGCCGATGTCTATTACAGCTTGATATTATCTATACATATAATAAAACAGTAAAAATATTTTGTCTGTACATTTAGTATTTTTGACTAAAATGGATAAAGGGACACTTAAAAAGAACAATAGAAAGCAAAAAAAAATTTTTGGAATTTCTTGTCTGTCTGTCTGTCTGTCTGTCTGTCTGTATGTATGTACGCGTTTCACGCAAAAACTACTGGACGGATTTGAATGAAACTTTTTTTGTTGTATAGGTAGCTATTAAGCCTGAGCAACATATAGGCTATAAATGATTTCGAAAACTGGAACACCTGATGAAGAACCATAACAGAACAGCTAAACTATAAGAAATATGGAAATGGTGCCTTAGCAAAAGTTGTTCAACCTGATGAGCATTTTCTGCTGACATATAAAAATTGAAGATCTGGAATATCTGATGAAGAACTGCAAGAGACCAGCTACACTATAACATATATGGAAATGGCGCCTTAGTAAAAGTCGTTCAACCTAATGAACATTTTCTGCTGACGTATAAAAATTGAAGATCTGGAACATCTGATGAAAAGCTCCAAGAGGCCAGCTACACTATAACATATATGGAAATGGCGCCTTAGCAAAAATTGTTCAACCTGATGAGCATTTTCTGCTGACGTATAAAAATTCGATGATCTGAAACATCTGATGAATAACTCCAAGAGACCAGCTACACTATAACATATATAGAAATGGCGCCTTAGCAAAACTTGATTAATCTGATGAGCATTTTCTGTAGACGTATAAAAATCGAAGATCCGAAACATCTGAAACAGTTTGGAACACAAAGACTTTCCATCTAAGTGAAACTTACGCCGGCGAAGCCGCGGGCTACAGCTAGTTTTTTTCTATTGGGGAATAAAAATTCAATACTTGACATGCTTTTCGGAAACAGGGAAGTTTTACTATTTTTCCCAGTTATCAGATTTATGGTCAGCCTGTTGGAAGTCATAAAAAATACCTTAATAAAAAAATAGGAAATCCGCCTCTACAGTCTAAATAAAATACCTTTCAAGACTCTACAATACAATAGTTCTTCACTAGTTTTAGATAAAACAAGAAAGTCCTCTGAAACTGGTTATATATAGAACTTTTCTCTAGCCTCATTTATTAACATCCTAAAACTCAATCAAGATTTCACTTATTACTATATTATATAGTTGTAAAACATATAAGTAGTTTTAACTGCACAGTCAGTTAATGATTTAAGTGTGATTTTCGTAATTTTCGAAAGCAAGCCAGCAAAACGTGGTTGCAATTTTCACCATTATAATTATTTTTATATCTTACTTCTCGCTTTCTTCAATGTGACTTTGTTGTGTGATTTCTTTGCTTGCTTTTCTTCAATGTGGTTTTGTGGAGTGATTTTGTAAAAAGTGACATGCCTGACAGGACGGAGAACACCTCCTGTCCTTCCTGACAAGAAGCCCATTTTATTTGATAAATAAGCGAGCCCGCCCGGTGATAGAGTCAGATGTTACATACACATCACGTGCTTCTACTACAGGCCTGCACATGATTTCTCTATTTTTCTTTGATAATAATCTATCTTTCTTTTGATACATATTTATTTAAAAATTATTTGCGATAAATTCCAAAACCACGTACCCGGTCTTGGTATAATTTGGGACACTGTGTATACCGTGTGACTACTTGTGTATACTGTGTGACTTACCGTGTTTGGTCAAGTAACACACAGTGTTACTGTTACATGCTCGTTTGCCTACTATTCTATAAAAAAAGTGTCAAAAAGGATAATTTTTATTCCTGAAATTAGCACGGGATCCCAACGGGGCACCCCTCCAAGCACAACTAGAAATTGAATAAGTATTTATAATCGCAATCAAAATAATTCAGCTTGCGTGAAAATTTCTTTCTCTACATTTTGTATTCCGCTGACAATGCTGTTGCAATTTTCAAAATAAAAGTTATCACATCCCATAACGCTCTCCGTAGCTTCAACAACTTGGATGTATTTATAATTGTCAACATTCATTCGAATTAAGATATTTAGCTTTTCCACAGGAGCCACTATGCCTTTCATGAAGTATGGGGAAGCGACGAAAGAAGTCTAAGAAATATTCCATTGTTATTTTTTGTTTGTCATGCTCTGTTACGCATTAATCGTAACGAAGTGTACATACTAACCACACCGTATTATAACCGTTTAACGTACTTTCTGTGCGTTGACTCCGGAGTCTATAATTATTTCACGCGTAAACTTGAAAGTAAGCATAAAAGGCACATCAAATGTGAGCAATGAGTTAATTTTGCACGTTTGCATCAAATACAGTTTTACACCATACGGATTAGTTTTAATTGTATTTATTAGTGGGTAGATATTAAAATATTTAAATTAAATTGTTTACTTAGGATGGAATTTGGCATGGATACGATAGATACTGTTTCCCCTGAAAATTATCATAAATTCAACATGAAAGATATTTATTTACATGCGGTTGAAGCTCATAAAAATCTAAAAGTATTTCAGATTTATGTGGATAGGATTTAAAGATTGACCATATACTTATATGTAAGTGAAACATGACAACATAGAATTTAAAAAATCATAGTATGACAATAACCAAATATTAAATAGGTACTTATGACTCGCTATAGTTTATATAGTATTTGCAACTAGCTGTTGCCCGCGGCTTCGCCCGCGTGATTTTGGCTTGGATGAAAATTCTTTTTATGTTCCAAACTGTTTCCTGTGTTCCAATCTTCGATTTTTATACGTCTACAGAAAATGCTCATCAGATTAACCAAGTTTTGCTAAGGCGCCATTTCCGTAAATGTTATAGTGTAGCTGGTCTCTTAAAATTATTTATCAGATGTTCCAGATCTTCAATTTTTATACGTCAGCAGAAAATGCTCATCAGGTCGAACGGTTTTTGCTAAGGCGCCATTTCCATATATGTTATAGTGTAGCTGGCCTCTTGGAGCTTTTCATCAGATGTTCCAGATCTTCAATTTTTATACGTCAGCAGAAAATGCTCATCAGGTCGAACGGTTTTTGCTAAGGCGCCATTTCCATATATGTTATAGTGTAGCTGGTCTCTTGGAGCTTTTCATCAGATGTTCCAGATCTTCAATTTTTATACGTCAGCAGAAAATGCTCATCAGGTTGAACGTTTTTTGCTAAGGCGCCATTTCCATATATGTTATTGTGTAGCTGGTCTCTTGGAGCTTTTCATCAGATGTTCCAGATCTTCAATTTTTATACGTCAGCAGAAAATGCTCATCAGGTTGAACGATTTTTGTTAAGGCACCATTTCCATATTACTTATAGTTTAGCTGTTCTGTTATGGTTCTTCATCAGGTGTTCCAGTTTTCAAAATGAATTATAGCCTATATGTTGCCCAGGCTTAATAGCTATACAACAAAAAAGTTTCATTCAAATCCGTCCAGTAGTTTTTGCGTGAAACGCGTACATACATACAGACAGACAGACAGACAGACAGACAAGAAATTCCTAAAAAATGTTTTTTGCTTTCTATTGTTCTTTTTAGGTCTCCCTCTATCCATTTCAGTCAAAAATACTAAATGTACAGACAAAATATTTTTACTGTTTTATTATATGTATAGATAACTAAAGATGGTTTATGTATAGCAGTAAAAAAAAACAACTCTTGATTCAAGACGTTTCTTTTCTTAACTATTTGTTATTTTCGTAATCCGCGTTTATCAAAAACTAAAACCCTACCTTTTTTTGGACGTAAACAGACACAAATTTTGTCTTGAGGAGAAACTTTATGGTAGGTAAGCTAGGTAAGTATATATCAGAAACAAGACTTTCATTGGAAGATATTATTATCCCAGGTACTGAACGTTGAATAGTACCTATAAGTGCTTAGTACTCGTAACTTAAAGCTCTACTTAATACAGTCTTATGCTCCAGTTTGATCGAAAGTAAAGTGCAGAATTACTATTCAATTCTCCTATGAATACTTACTAATATGAATATCTTTTCCAATGTATACTAGCTTTTGCCCGTGGCTTCGCTCACGTTAATTCTTTCTAAGCGGATGCCTACGTCATAACATCTACCTGCATGCCAAATTTCAGCCCGATCCGTCCGGTGGTTTGGGCTGTACGTTGATAGATCACTATGTCAGTCAGTCAGTCACCTATGAGTTATATATAGATAAGTTCTATTCTAATCTAAATACTTATTTAAACAACAGGCTGTAAAAACAAAATATCTAACTAAATATTAATTGTAGTCAGTTTATCTTTGTTCTTAAGGCCCAAAAAACAGATAGTGTCTTTATAATGGATCGCGTTGGTGCTCTTATGTACAGAACACTAGAAATAACTAGTTCAGATTACCATTTTAAAAAAGTAGAACACAGGACTATCTGGTTTTTTACTAAAACAGTAAAAAGTTTATTACCTATGTATCTATTTTAAGATTTACATACGAATCATATGCAAATATTTCATTCCGAAAGTTATTTTTAATAATCTCAAACGGGTATACCCGTATAAATTACCAAGGCGTACCAACACAACATAGATTTTGCGCTGCTTTCATTCTTGGTGAAATTTTCCATAAGCCCACTCTCGACCGTATTGTTGTTACATAAAAACAAAGTAATTATTGTCCTCTTTTCCCAGCGAATAACCGTCATACGGGTTTTGTTACAGAGAAAATGTCACCATCACCAGCAGATAATGCTATGTGAACGAACACTATTGTAAAACAAGTGGGTATCCATTGTCAGGACTTCTCATGTAACACGCATAACAGTCTATACTCTCACTTACTTTGACTAGTTTTTAAGGCTCCATTCAATTAATTCCAATTGTTTGGTTCACTTTATACGAAGACTTCAGAAGTCCGAAAAGAACTGACGAGAAAGAAGGGAAAGTATTTTCAGGCTTCTTCTAGCCACATTATTTTCTTCCACAGAGCTAATTATCTAGCTATAATATATCAATTAGAAAGTTTATTAGATTCCAAAGATCAATAATCAACAGAATGGACATGAAATAAGTACCTGTTCGTTCAAGGCAAAGATCTACATAAATGACTTAATTTATATTTTTTTTTTTACATTTTATTGTTTTACTACTTTGAAATCCAGCGATATAATTTATTCCATTCCTAGCTAGGAGGTGAGGCAGAGGACTTTGTTAATATATAATTTTATAAATTAATATTTAATTGTGAGGAAACTTTATTCATAAATAAATACTTATAACTAAAACAGAAATTTTTCGTCGTCTATCTTTCACAAACATTCCGGATTCGCGAGAGACAGACGAAGTTGTCATACAGGTAAATACAATATACTATACTTACATATTTATATAATAAGGAGGTATTGAAAACCATTTTTTGTATTTCGATCAAAGTCGTAAATATGCAATTTCATCATATTAAATCAATAACAGCAGTTTTTATCTGATAATTTGTGGCAAAAATATGACGAAGTTCTTATGAACTTACAGTTCTGCAAATCACAAACCTCTTTGTTTTATTTAAACCTAGATAAATGCATGAGAATACGTGGTACCACTCCTGAGGTAGTATTCGCTTTGAGGTGGGGTCATTTCGAAATTTCTAGCTTGTTTTAATCGGAAATGGTGGCATCGTTGTCGGATCTAGCCCATGGGGAGAGCACAGGGGCGGGCGCTGGCCAGGGTGCGGCCACAGGGGCCGGCAGCAGCTCAGCTCGGGGATGGAGGTGCAGCAGGGGAGAAGGAGATGATGCCGCAAACAATAGTCGAGACACCGCCTGGAAATATTAACAGAATAGGTATTATATGAGCAGTAGAGCGCAACTATGAGAACCGCTTTTTGAGAACTGAGTCAGGTGGGGGTACTCGTCTGATAGGCCTATGTGATTGTGCGCAGCTGTCAATCATCTATCTATGGCTCATCTTTTAACATGACGCAATTGCCGTTCCTTGAAAGATCTCAATGAGGCCAACGAAAGGGGCGGGTGGAAGTGGCTAAATATTGGTCAAAGAAAATCTAATTTTGTCATTTTATGATTAGCGGAACTAATATTTTTTAGATTGCCTGAGGAGCAATCAGAATCTAAATATTGAGAAGAGAATTAATTTAGAAGTAAGTAGCACTTATTATCCTTTTCTGTAAACTAAAACTAAAAGTCTGAGCGCGTTTGACCTCTATCTTGCCTGATGGAAAGCAAAGATGAGATCTAGGGTACACGCAAACTCAAGATATGAAAATGAAAATGAAAAATATTTTATTGATTCACTTACATTGGTTACTACAAGTGGCAGGAATGGAATATGCCTATTCACTCTTGCCTTGAAAACCCCTAAATTATAAGTGACAGGAAACAGCGACGCTGGGAGACAATTCCATAAATTGGCGGTTCGCATGATAAAGCAGAAGGCGAACCGAGAGGTGCCATGGGCTGGAACATCAACCACATAACCCACCAACCACCAGTAACCAGTATGACTCTACTGGCCAGGTTCTTGATGGAGATGACGGCGAGGGCCATGAGCAGCATGGATGAAGATGAACGACAGCTGCTTGAGTGCGTTGTGTGCGACCAAATAGCACAACATAAATAACTAATGTCAGACAGCATAAACCTGACTTATGGACACAATAAGCAGGATGAGATGACGGCGAGGGTCATGAGCAGCGTGGAGATGAGGCACAGCGTGAACATCACCGGCAGGAAGATGATCGACAGCCGCTTGAGGGCGTTGTGACCGAACAAGCAGAATAACCTAAATGACTTATATCTCAGACATTATTAAGTCGATGGAATGCTACCTGACTGATAGACACAATGAGCAGGATGACTCCGATGGCCAGGTTCTTGACGGAGATGACGGCGAGGGCCATTAGCAGCGTGGAGATGACGCCCAGCGTGAACATCACCGGTAGGAAGATAAAAGACAGCCGCTTGAGGGCGTTGTGTCCGAACGTACGGCCGACGTTCGCGTCTGCAATTAAAAAAATGGTTTGAATGAAAAACATTATGGTTCTACAGAATATCTGTAATGGAAATAAAAAGAACCTACGTCTGTAATAGCCATTCTATGGCGCAGTGATTTTCTTACTTAGAACCATCGAGATATAATGCACTAGAACTTTCACGCCACGCCTCATATTATGAGTTCGCGAAAAGCAACTTTTTCAACCGACTTCCCAAAAAAGGAGGAGGTTATATGTTTTGATGTTTGTATGTTTTTTTTTATGTATGTTCGCCGATTTCCAAGTTGGTCCCATTTTAACCACGTCAGAAACTGTTCGGTAATTTTAAAGATACCTAACAAAATATTAAAATACAAACATTGGATTATAGAGCAAATGCCTGCGATAGCATGCCCTTTGTTATTTTATGAAAATTTAAGATTCTCTTTGCATGTCCCCAACACAGAAATAGCGATTATCGACTATAAAAGTTGCATCATTATTACTTAATCAGATAATTTGAGCAATTTAATATTTAAAGTGGTAGCTGAATTTACTCAAAGTTAAAGTTTTGATTTTATTCTGAATAATATTAGAAATCATGCCATCCATTGCCAAGCAATTGATACAGATATAAACCCCTGCCAGACATTGTAACTTTACTAAGTTATAGTTATATTAGTTTTATTATAAAAGCTGAATTTAATGTCGCTTTGAGAGGTGCTTTTTATACCTTTAAAAATTACTTTTGCTATCCATATTATCTGCATGCATTAGCAACTATGGTCCAAACTTCATGCCTAGTATTTAATCTTTTTTATCCGTATATCCCACACAAAGAAACATTCAGTATTTTTAAAATAAGAAAGGTTTAGTCGTCGCGGGCTCTTGGTCTAATTATGTGCCAAAAATAATAGATTACCGTGGAATTCTGACATATTTTGGCATTTCAAATCAAATTGACATAAAAAGTTTCGATTTCTTAATTTTCGGCCAGTGATAAAATAATTTTAAGTTTTCATGACAACAAAATTAATGAAAATAGGTATTTATAGGTGTTATAGGTGCACTAAAAATAATAAAATATTTTTTTTTCCATAAAAATGAACCGATTTCTTTTATAAAACTAAAAATCATGAAATAACTTAAAAGGTAAATTAATCAAAAAGAAAAATGTATTGGCATGCTACCTACTGAACGAGTTGAAGTCGGTGCCAAATTTAAAATTAAATAATCTTAATTTAAGAATCATGTACTTAGTATAAATAAATGCCTACTAAACAACTACATAATATCCTTACTCCTGCACTTGGCACCGACTTCACCTCAATCAGTAGGTAGCATGCCAATATATTTTGCTTTTTGATTAACCTGCTTTATAAGTTATTTCATGATTTTTAGTTTTATAATGGAAGTCGGTTCATTTTTTTGCAAAAAAAAAATTATAATAACTATTTGAAAATTTTATAAGTATAGACAGTGCTTTAAGAAAATTATGATACTAGGTATATAGTTTTTTTCGGATACAGCGAAAGCTGTCAGTTATGGTCATGATGATACAATTTATTCATTGAGGAACTCATACAATATTATTTAGCAAAATAGCTTTTTTTCGTTTAGTATGGAGTAGGTAATATGAATCTAATCAAAATCAAACCCAATTATTCATGAATTTTCTTCTCGACAAAGGTTTAATAAATGTGCAATCTGCTACCATCCGAAGAAGTAAAGAATTTGTGTTTTTAGCGAAATGTGGTGAAATAAACTGTCACTTTGTGAGTTAGGTCAGCAAAGGACGGGAAAATCCCCGAGTACAACATGATCCGATGGTTTGTGCCATCATGGGTTAAATTAAATGGGATATTTCTTGCTCAAAAACATATTGGGAATATTTTGTTACAAGTTTTTTTAGTAAATGGCTGAATTTATTGGAATTTTATTTTTATTTATTTAAAAGTCGTTATCCGACCGTGGTCGGTCGTGCCCACGGCATCTTGTAACAGTGCCGAAACCTAGGTACGTAGTTATTTATTTCTAAAAACATGGCGCTTGTCATCTTGTATGTATATTTGTATTCAGCACATTATTCTGAATGCCCTAATACCAAGTGTCACAACATCAAACCCGACCTAATAAATACATCATATAGGCCGCCCTTGGAAAGCTTGTTTCCATTGCTAGATTAGCTCTATATTCTTAAGGAATGTGATAGGTAATATTAGATATGCTTTTCTACCACCAAATTTTACAATCATCTCTATGGAGAAGTGAATGACTCAAGTCCTACCTTTGCCCAAGTAGTCCAGAAGGTTTGGCTGCGACCCATCCTCACACTTCACTACTGATATGAATATAACGATATAGGCAAGTGTCAACACTGTGATTTTGTTGCACATGGTTGCAGTTGAGTCCCGAGGTGATTGCTCTGCCGACAGAATATGACTGATGGTTTTTTTAATCGATCCCAGGATATAAAGTGTCCTGCGGAAGACAATGGGCATCGAGACCAAACAATGCGACAAAAGAAAGTGCAACGTGACCGTGTGGTAGAAATGTCGCCCTCGATCATCGGACAATGGTCCTCAAAACCTCTCGGGGATCGGGAAGTGAATTCATAAACTTGTAGGTAAGTCTAGCGTAACAGCGTAGACTAGAAAGATGCTTTACCAAGAGTGGAGCTCAATACTTTTATGGAATTGCCTTTGGTCCTATCAGTAGGACTACACCGTAGGACCACAGAATTAATATTAGTACTACGTACAGAAAGGAAACTCCCTGCCCCTCCCGCAATATGGCACCCCCCCGCTCCTTCCGCACTTCTCCCCCGTTCTTGTGTAACTGTGGGACGTTCGACTATGAAAACGCACACATTGACGTGTTACTGACGTGTTCACGGATATACAGTTTCATTTGTAGTAGTAGTAGGCATATTCGACGCGCCGTTTCTATGAAGCGTCCGCCCTGTGGTAGGACCACGGACAACAAAGGGATTGTACGTACACAGTTTAATAACTTTGTATGATTCTGTCCTGTTGCCAATACCAGTAAAGCCGTATTACAGAAGTACTACCTATGGGGTTAGAAATATTCTCTGAGCGATTTAATTCGTGTGCAATCAGGTAGATTAAACAGAGATATCTCCTAAGCTAAGTGTAAGTGCTACAACTTCATATTTTGAACTTTCATCAAAGTAATCAAAACTGCATCTCTAGCGAAGCAGATGAAGTGTGTAGGTACTGTTTCTCAAACACCGGTTGTTAACGGTAACCTATAATGAGAAATGTTAACAGTTTGAGAAACAGAGGACACTCCTCTTACGGACTAATGTTGAATCATTAACATCGTATGCTCCCGTTGGACATCGAGAACGTTTCGATCCCTATCGACGCAAATGAGTGGTGAAAGTAATTGCTAGCTAACAAACACTGGTGCCAATAAATTAAATTGAATATTTAAGCAGTAATTTCCTGTGTCATCATAGTTTTTGGTGGAGTGAGAAAATTGCTGCGGAAGCAGAGGGACAGACTGGTAAAGCTAGCGTAAGACACAAAATAGTTATTGAAAAATAACGTATTCTTGTTATTTTTTTGAGCTGTGCTGTGCCTCATAGATTTGCTTCTGTGGTGGCAGATCAGGTTAAAATGTAGCTGTAACCTTAGAGGTATATGTTATTTCATGAAGTCTTTCTCTCTATTCTACTTTGATGTACCAAATTTTATCGAAATCTGTCTAGTAGTTTTTGTGTGATACAGTTATAAAGATCCATTCACATACCTATAAAACCAAACTTTCTTATATTGCATGAACCATCTATGGTATTAGTCTAATTCACCGTAAAAATGACTAGAAATGAGTAATTTTTACGGTGAATTAGACTCGGACGGAACACGTAATGAAATTGGTTTAATTAAACATTTTTGAAATGGAGTTTTGATACTATGTATAAGGAAATTATGTAAGAATTTCGATACGTAACTTACCTAAGAAAATCAATCAAATTGAAAACAGTCTTCTTGTACTATTAGATTTAATTCTTTTTTAGTTTTTTTTTTTAAATATATTCATTTTCAAAAATTAACAATTACAATACCTACTTCTTAATGTGAGTTAGTCATGTTCTTATTAAGTTATTAGCAAGTTGCACGCAGTACTACTTCATGTAGTAAGTATACAAATTAAGGCACTTCGCACACGCAGCCGTTGAGTTGGCGTTGAGTTGGCGTTGAGTTGCACGCGCGTCGAACGACAGCGCAACGACCACGTACATCTTCAAACAAGTCCGCACACGAGGAGTTGAGGCGGCGTTGCGTATGAGGATTTTAAAAACGGCAGCCGTCATAACGGCAGCCGTTGCGACCTGGCGTTAAAATCCTCGCGTGAAAAATATTTTGATTATTTATTTTTTCAATACTAGTTATTGTCCGCGGCTTTGCCCGCGTAAATTATACACCAAAACTTTTCTCATGACCTACCCCGTCCTTTGGTGAAAACCGCACGAAAATTCGTTCACTAGTTTTTTGAATTTATTGGAAACGGACAGATAGACAGACGCGGTGGGGGGACTTTATTTCATAATAAGTAAGGATACCACAAAAAATTCGTACCCTTGTCTATAAAATCGTATAAGTAGTATTAAAAAGTGTTTCTCAAACAGCTTGGTCAGACAAAAATAGACTGGCTGGACTGGTAGGTATATTTAATTTTTACTAACTTTTGCCCGCGGCTTCGCCCGCATGAAGTATATACCAAATCTTCCTCATGACCATACACAGTGTATTGGCGATAACCGCATGAAAATTCGTTTAGTAGTTTCTGAGTATAGCATACAGAAAGACAAACGAAGAAAGGGACTTGATTTTATAATATACATATAAGAGTTAAAACGAAGTTATATAAAATCCCCCTTCATCTGAAGAAACTAAAAACATCTAGAACCATTGAAACCTTGTGAGATCGACGGCTACGCGACGGCTCGTGTGCAGAACACCACAAGTTATAACGGCACGCCAACGCCTAGCGTTAAAACGCGACGCTGACGCAACTCCAACTCCTACTGCTCGTGTGCGAACGGGGTAAGTAGATTCAGGATGCAGTACTCTTGGACATGGCCTGTCTCGCTAGCTAGAACTGGCCACTCGTACCTTAGGTTATTTATATATGTTTTTAAATATATTGATATAAACAAAATAAAATTAAAATAAATATTAGTTATTTTTATTTAGATTAATAATATAGTGCTTATATGTACGAATATTTCATATCTGAATTTCATAAAAAGTCTTTACAATAAGGTGTGTGATTTTAACTGATTTGGTAAATTATACAAGGGTATAGGTAGAGTTCATGATCAAACTATGAAGTAATAGGTTTAAAATGGTGATTATACCAATTTTTTAGGGAAGGGGCTAGAAAGCGAAATCAATATGAGAAAGGATACCTATTTAAAAAAGTGATATTAAATATATGTACGCAAGTTGCAGTGGTACACAAATAGCTAGAAATAAAAATTAAATATCTGATATTACTCTCTTAAAAATAATAATTATTGTATCAGTAGTCTCGGCACGCATGCGCATGCACAGTGAAACGGCAGGTCCACGGCGCGCGACGCTGTCCGCTGGCCGTGACAGTGCGTATGCTAATAGCTCTCTTTATTCGGCAATATGGGCCATTTCCTGCAAACAATGAAGGAAAATCACGATCGATGGATAAAACCGTATCACCTACAATAAGCACTTTCTTTTCGATCTCAAATTTTAGCACGATCACGCCTAATGAGCTGAATTGGAATCTTTTTGTTCCCAGGAGGATCTCATTCTTTCACGATTTCTTTGTGAACTTGTATTGCATTTTTGCATGATTTAGAATGAAGAGGGTTCCTAAAGGTCTGATTGTTCATTTCGTTTTCCTTATCTCTACATAATAAAAAAAAATAAAAAAAATAATAAAAAAATAATAATAAAAAAAAAATAAAAAAGCCTTTATTCTACCAAAAAAATCATTGTTTTACATTTTAAAATAAGTATATAACTTTTGTAACTTATTAACTTTTGGAAGTCGCCTCTCTGGCGTAGGCCTCCCCCAGTTTCTTCCACTATTCCCTATTTCTTGCCTGTCGCATCCAGTCAGTTCCACACCTTTTCTTCAAGTACCAAAACCATCACAAAAAACTAAATCCCCCCCTCCACCTTCCCCAAGCCGGCCGGTCACCGTGGAGGAAGTAGACTACAACCCCCCCAATATCTCTACATACTGGATAGTAAAAAGTAGCCAAACGCAGGACAACATGATACCTAACAAAGTCGATCTAAATCCTAATCTTAACTAATATTATAAATGCGAAAGTGAGTTTGTTTGTTACCTCTTCACGCTTTATCTACTGAACCAATCTTCCTGAAATTTCGCATACACATAGCTGGAAGTACGGAGAAGGACATAGGGTACCTTTCATCCCGGAAAAAAAGCACTGTTCCCGTGGGAAATTCACGCGGGCGAAGCCTCGGGCGAAAGCTAGTTTTGTATAAAATTAAAAATAATTGGCTGCGGCGGTCTGCAATTTCAGCATGATCATGTTATCACAATTGAGCGTGACGTGACGTATATTGCCCAAATAATGTGATTTTGATTGGAAGATAGTGACTGGCAAAAACGAAGCATATTTATTTATAAAAATAATTATCATCATACAATTTTAATTTTAGTTGCATTTTGCTGATGTAAGCCAAATTGATTCAAGTCAAGGCTTGTCTTGGAATAGTCAATGTCAAAGAACAGCTATAAGACCGCTTTCATTTTACGTCACACTTTTCTCGATTATGAGTGTTATGAAATGTTTTGTTTTTGCTTGGATATTTTAATGATACTGTAGGAGTCGGGGTTCGCTTTCATTTAGTGAGTATGCGCGCGCGCCTTTCAAGTGGGCGCGTGGGGGGAGCGGCGCGCTCAGTCTCCAGTCAGCGATGCGTGCGCTGGTTGCGTTGGCCACGCTCGCCGCGTGCGTCGCGCACGCGCACCAACTAACACGCGCCGCGCCAAATCACAACATACTATCCCACTTCGGGATGAAAGAACCCATAAACCGCTTGCTGACCTGCTCCCAATCACTTGGTCCCACAAAATGCCTCACCGCCCTAAGCGCTTGGCGCGCGAAAAAAGCCATCGAATCATTCAGTCGAGGATCTTTACCCAGTAACACTTCGAACATCGAACAGTTTCCCTGGGAGGAATACACCAACACCTCCAGTGACCAAATATATACCCAGTTATGTGAAGGCACCGAGAAATTGCTACATTATAGGACGTTGAGTTTTACTATGATTCCTGGATATAGATTGGAATTGAAGTCGAACGATAATGGAAAAATTAACGTCGATGTATTCAAAAGTGAGTGTTTCTGTTTACTGCACTACTATTACTTTTAACCTACAAAATGCATTGGATTTAAGGGCAGGTTTTTAAAAACCAGTCGAACTGTCGTCGCTACAAGCGATACATCATTTAATGTCAAAGTAGGAGAGTTTCAAAGTCGGAAAATGTCAAAGTCGGAGAAAGTCTTGGTTCCGGAAACTGAACTACTTTTATAAAGTACTAGCTTTCGCCCGCGGCTTTGCCCGCGTGAATTTCCCACGGGAACATTGCTTTTTCCCGGGATGAAAGGTACCCTATGTCCTTCTCCGTACTTCTAACTATGTGTATGCAAAATTTCAGGAAGATTGGTTCAGTACATGAAGCGTGAAGAGGTAACAAGCAAACAAACAAACTCACTTTCGCTTTTATAATATTAGTTAGGATTAGAATACATTGAATAAAGAAAAAAAAATGAATTTCCATAGAAAAACGCATGTATCTATAACAACTGATAACAAGACTAATTAGGTACATTGACAGTATAATTTTCTACTTTATATGGGGGGGTGTCTTAAATATAACCTATGTAGTGTATATAAAGTAGAAAATTGTATGCGTGTTTGACCACTTACAGGTATGAAACGCGCACGTATCTTTTTAATTTATCGGACGTTTCGGTTTTTGTTACAAAGCATGGGTGCTTTGCAACAAAAACCGAAACCTAGCCTAGGCCTGCTGGGGCAGGCCTATATAGCTAAGTGTCAAACGCTCAGAAGCGTTTCGAATCCACGCTTCGCTAACGCTTTGTCGATAACGTTAATGAGCGATAAACAGTCTCAAATTAAAAAGTCACCAGAGTATTGCGGTTTTCATAATTGTAATATCTATCTATGCATACATGATATGAAGGAATAGTTGCTTTTATAATTGGAAAATAAATATGTACTTATCAAAAAATTTTATTTGTTTAAGATAAACCATGAAATCTACCTTTAGGAATATCAATGAGCAAAACCAAACCAATAATTGGTTCTGGGACTACCTTTTGGGTTGCGGAGGTCAGACGGCGATCGCTCTGTGTAAAAAACCTGAACCTCGTAAATTTAGGTTAGGTAGCGGACTCCAGACTCTGAAGCTTAACCATCCAGGATGCAACCAGGAATATGCGAGGATAATGATTATTGAGCAAAGGCTTACATTAAGACCTTAACTAGTCAATACCTTCAAGTTTATCATGCACATTTATGTTGGTTTTCCAGATGAAATCAGCACAGCACGGGGCAGTAAACTGAAAAAACAATTCTATAACATAGTGCCCTTACTTCTTATACCGGGACTGATTATGTCAGCCATCCTGCCGTTTGTCCTACCAGCAATGAAGTTAGCCACAGTAGCCAGTATAATGCTGAACAACATGGCGCTCACCGGCGCTGTGTTCACTCTCCTCAGGGACAATGCATTCAACGATCATGCCCGACCTAAAGTGAAGTACATAAATGCTGGATGGAAGAACGAAGAGGAATTATATCATACTCATGAGCATCAACACAATGACCATGAAGTCTACTATAGTGACAGTGATATTGAAGCCGTTGACCACGATGTTGGAAACGTCAAAGTAGTGGGAGACTATTCACAATTTGAACAGTCAACTCTTCCTAAAAATTGGCTCAAGAATTACAAAGACCATGTTGAATTGAATATTCAATACGATCCTCATAAAAGAAGAGGCTAGTACAGGGTCTGTTGTAAGTAATACTTGCCTTCTACAACCAAACTGCCCTTGAAAGCCGAGTAGAACATGATTTTGTAAGCCCACTCGATATACATAATAGTTTTAATACGATGGTACTCGTACATAAGCATAAGATTTAGTTTATAGAACTTAAAACATTTGTGATTTTTCTCTGTCGAGATGAGCAAATGTTCTGACCAAATCGTCTAGTTCTAGTTTCAGATCCTGAACCATTAAGATAAAACTTTCAAATATAATTTTTTGATCGGATGGTTTCTTGCCTCAGAACAATTATGATCATTTATCTATTTGTTGCTAGTCTTGCCTAAAATATGTTTAATTTATTGAGAAAAAAGTAGTAATAAGCCAAAATAGTATGTAATTTAATTTATTATTGTGTAAGTAGGTACTAAATTAAAAAGAACATCTTAAGTTTGTTTTATTTTATGAGATTGTGAAGGGAATTTTAGATTAGAAAATGATAATATGTTTTGTGACTCGACTGAGTAACGATGTAGAGCAGAATTTCACAACATTTTTTCTCGTTAACTTTCAAACTTTTACTGGTTTCGGTGTACCTCCTTTTTAGGCAACAAAAGTTTTTTAATTACAAAACAATTTTTAATTATGTCCCATACTCTTTAATCAGACTCTACTCTCTCTACTCTTTATTTGTTGCCTAAAAATCGCCAAATTTCCCTAGGGAGTTCAACTGGACCACTCTAGAAATCACTGATGTCGTACAATATTTTCTGGTGCAATATCAATGGAGCCTTGACTCAGTTTTAATAATACCTAAATTGATTTTTAAAATCAAACTATGGTGAACAATCGAAAATCAAATAATCTTGTTAGTGTTATTTATGTACGTAGTGTATGTTCATACTAACATTCTTACATAATTATTAAATAAAGAACCCGCTGCCGCGACTATCTGATAGCGATAAACTCAAAACTACTGGACTTTCATCAATCAATGCGGTTTGCACCAATCCCGTCCATTGGTGAAAACAGCTTTGATTGATAAAGATTACTTCATGATTATTAGGAAGGTTTTCGATGGCTTAGCGCGAAAACCTCGGATGTGTGTTCTTTGGCAAAAGAAACATCCGAGGTTTTCACTCTAAGCCATCGTTTTGGAGTAATGTACGTGGGTGACAATGCGGGCAAAAGCTAATATATAAATAACAAAAAGCGTACCTACTAATCCTATCCTAACTAATATAACTAATGCGAAAGTGAGTTTGTTTGTTTGTTGGTTGGTTTGTTTGTTACCTCTTCACGCTTTATCAAGTGAACCAATCTTTCTGACGCATACACATAGCTGGAAGTACGGAGAAGGACATAGGGTACCTTTCATCCCGGGAAAAAGCACAGTTCCCGTGGGAAATTCACGCGGGCGAAGCCGCGATAAAAGCTAGTAAAAAATAAAACTATAAATTAATAATAATGCTATCATGCTATTTAGTAAATATATCTAATTAATATTTATGCAAAAGTTTGTGAGCGTAGGTACTAGTATCATCCAAAATCTTTTACTAAGAATAGATAAGTATTATTTCATAAGATTTCAATAAGATTCTTTGTGATAAATAAACTTCGTATGTTTTGTGTGATTGAGTTATCAGAGTATCTATGTAAGTAGGTAGAGGTAGTATTTATATTTGTTACAGCCCTATCTTATCTGCTAAGCAAAGTTCCTCCAGTTCATCAATGATATTCATTTCTACTAAATCACGAAGGAACTGCTAAAAAGTATCTCCCAACAAGTAAGCCATGCTTGCTTAGTAACTAAAACGTTTATTCAGAAGTTCCTTTACAGACATTTTTTATTCTATTAATATTATAAATGCGAAAGTTTGGATGACAGTTTGTAAGTTTGTGAGTAATTATTTTTTTAGGCAAAATCTACTTTTGATGATATTTGGGCACTGGTAGAAAAATACCGGGAAAAATACTTAGGGTATTTTTTATTCCGAATGTCCCACGAGAGCAAAGCTCGTAATAATATAAATTTTTAAGCTACAAACTACTAGCGTTGGAACGACCACTGCTGAGAAGAAATGCCGAAAGAGTTAACGTAATGTAAGATGTTTGTAACATTTTGGCTTTAATTGTTATCTGACTAACCTACACTTGTAAATTCATTTATAGTTAAAAAAAACTTTCGTTAATACTGATATTTATGTTTACTTTAAAAAGATTCAACGCCTGTGAAAACTTACTCATAACGCTAATAAACAAATATCGTTCTTAAAAAAAAAAAAAAATAGGACATCATTCTACTCTGATGATTCTACATCATTATACAACAGTTTTGATATGATTAGGCGATTTTCTGACAGCTCAAAGTAAGAAAAAAAATCAGTAGAAAAAAATATCAATCTCTCAGCGGTTTATGAAAGCCGAGCCGTGATAAAGGCTGTTTATTGTACATATTCCTTGTCAACCAGAGGCAGAAAAAAACACCTCACAGTTTGACAGTTCCTCAAATCACAATATTGATATTTTTTAGATGTTTGTTTTATTTCAGAAATGTCAATCTTGTGCGTTGTTGCTTTTTGTATGGACTCTCCTTTGTGAAGTTATCTGGAACTAATATTTTTTTTTATTTTGGTCTCGGAAAATCGCCCATCACACACAGAAATAAAATTTCCATCACATCACATGAGTATATATCGATGTACGTTCCTGCATATGTAGGAAAATGTAATCAAAGCAAACTGATACCTTAAGGGGGAAAATACGGAAGTTCCAGTAATATCAACAAGGATCAATTATACTGATCTGTCTGTGTGATCGTATTTCTCTATGTATCAAGTATCAAGATTGTTACCTACAATCTGGATTCATGGATATATTATGGCTTCTGACGTGGTATCCTATAAACATTGAATTGTAGATTTTTCTAATTCAATGCCTATAAATATGATTGATATAGATGATTTACGCATGGATGCGGGCAGCGCAGGACCGGTCGTTGTGGAAATCCTTGGGGGAGGCCTTTGTCCAGCAGTGGACGTCTTTTGGCTGAGAGAGAGAGATGATTTACATAGATATATGTCTATCACGATTTTTTTTTTGATGAAATTTTGCACGCCGTGTATAATTTGGTCCAACTAGAGCGATAAGGTAAGAAAGCAAGTAAATAATTGTTAGAAATGTTATTTTGGCTGTATATCTTGTATGTCTATACCCCACATCTCAACTGCCAGTTTAGTAAAGGTGACAGATGGTATATATCTGTCACTCTCTTTTTTTGTTCTCTCTCTCACTTTGTGCTTTTTGTATTGGTTGCGCTGCTGCATTGACTTTGTTAAAATATTGTTTTATTATAAGCTCCTGATTAATCCTACTACAACTATAACATCTAAAGATTGTATTCAAGCGAGGAAGACAATAAACGCTGAGTGGACTAAAAGGATTGTTTATTTTGACTGCAACATTTCTCCTGACTTTTCACATGCCTCATTTGATTGAAGATTACGCACGCCGCATCTTCTGCCGGCGATTCCACTGATGCTTACTTTCTAACCTTTGTTTCCAACAATAATAAAACAAATGGGATAACTCACGAGTACAATGCTTCGAGCAACAAGGACTTCCGCGCGCGGCCCGGAAGGGAGGCGCCATAGATGTCTTTCCCCTCTGGCAAAGCTTAGGCCCAGGTGGACTTGAGCGTTTATAAAAACTGTTCGCATTCGGACTTTTCGCTAGACAGAATCCATCAGTCAGTGTGAATGACACATAGGCCGCAATACAAAAAATTCCGAATTGTTCAATTTTGTGCTGCAAAAAGAGGTCTGGGACATCTATTTTACAGAAAGATGGTGTTACATTTCTCTAGTAAGTAAATTCTTATCATATGATTATAAATTAAACAAAAATTTATACATTTTATTCTAATGTCATTGTTGGATTTGTTTACCAACATCAGTCCGGTCGCCTATAGAAACACGGATTTGTCGAGTGATAATTCCGTCCAACATCTAGATTTAGTGATGTTACTTTGCTTACATTGTGTGTTGTAGTCCTGTATCGATAAACTGCGATAGGTATAGTTTTAAATTGTTGTATGTTGTAACGTGTATTTTCATATTTTTTACAGCTTTCCTAAAAATACCAACTTAGGGATGTGTGTATGGAAAATCTTGTGCAACAACTAGCAAACCTGGGATGCCAAAAAGACAAGTCCAGTTTGTTTAGCTCATTATAAGGCATCTGATTTCCACGAATGATGTAAGTCAGCTCGGATGAACAAGACAGTGATGTGTCAGAGAAAATTACTAGAAATAGTTAAGTTATATTTAGATAATTTAAATTTTATAAGTTACTCCTTTCTTGTCTTTGTGGTACTTAACTAATAAACGTGATAACTTTGCAACTCTGATTTTATTTCTTACTAGCTTTCGCCCGCGTAGATTTCCCATGGGAACAGTGCTCTTTCCCGGGATGAAAGGTACCCTATGTCCTTCTCCGTATTTCCAGCTATGTGCGAAAATTTAAGAAGATTGTTTCAGTAGATAAAGTGTCAAAAGGAACAAAAAAAAATCACTTTCGCATTTATAATACATATGTAGTTAGGATTATGCTAATTCTGCGAAGTGCACAATCTTCGTCAGACCCACAGATAGAACCACTAGTATATAAAAAATGCAAATTACTGCTAGAGCCTCGAGTATGTCATTCATAAGAACGTATCCATATTTCCATACCTCCTTAGCAATAAATATTATAAATGCGAAGTAATACTGTTATACTCACGGCGAAACTACTCCACAGATTTTATTAAAGCTATTGATTATATAGTTGAAGGCCCGAGAAATTCGATAATTTATAATTCATCGATAATGCAGAATTACATTTTTGCCATTCACTATTCAAAACAAAGTCAAAAATATGTTAATGTGTGTTCTGTCTTATATTCGTACACAAAAATCTGACGGGTGGTGACAGATTTGTATATGTATTGTTTTATTTTTCATATGTGGTGTCGTAATTTGTCGTAATTACAGATTTTCATTATGTATGTGTGTATCGAACAGCGCTTGCGTGAATTTCCCTCCCTCCGCAAAAAATGCCAGAAAGATTTGAATGAAAACATGTCGCTATGGCTTCTCCCTCCGTAAGGAGTCCGTGTTGCTCTATGGTACAATGCTATTAAAATGTTAAGACTTCTTGGTAAATGTCATTTCGACACGATTATAACTTACTCCATAATTTAAACCTTTAAAATAAATTAAAAATGTTTTGTTTCCTGCTGGGGGACGAATGGGTACCTTTATAGGGGCCGAATCTTCAACTTTTATTCCAGGGGACGAATTTAAGGGGGCGAGTGGGTACCGACTCGTTTCAATCGTGGAGGTGACATTAGCCCAAGTAGTTTTTATACAAGTAGTATTTTAATAGCATTATTGAAGGTAACATCAAATAGGTACTATACATATAAACTCTAGCGAAGTTTATATAGTATTTGGTAACATGAAGTACCTACATATATCTCGATAGAGTTATTTCGTTTGTTTTATTTATAACAAGAAATTCCAAAAAAATATTTTTGCTTTCTATTATTCTTTTTAGGTGTCCCTCTATCCATTTCAGTCAAAAATACTAAATGTACAGTCAAGAGTCAAAAGTGGAGTCATACCTTAAATATCATATTGCCTTGCAGGCGCGCAGTCCTTCATTGTGTGCGTTACGTCCATATTACGGACGTATAATTACAATAAGAACACTACTCACACTAAGCTAATTATCATATTACCCACCCACACCAAGACACAACTCTGCTGCATGCTAGTGCTTCGTGCTCATACTGCCTACGTGCTGCCATCTATCAAATTTACGGGGTACTAAGTAGTGAATTCTGACTCAGAAATAATAATACACTAATACACTACCTATAGTTTATTATAAAGCAAACCAATAGTGGTGAGTACGGTGACACGCAACCAATTGATAATTTCGTCACAAGCTAATGCATCTGCTGGTCTAATCGGTAGTCGGATGGACTGCAGTTGATACAGGTCAAAGTTCGAGTCACATCCAGATATTTTATTTTTCATATTAAACTCAATTCATAAGCCAAGAGTATTTTTATATAATGTAATTGATATGCTTTTATATATTTGTTATGAAATAAAAATTCTCAAAAATCATTACAACTATTTATTCATGTAAATAGGTATAGTATACTTATGTAAAATTTATTATTATAAACTACACTAACAAATTCAAAATTTATGTTTAATCACTTCCCTATCTAATTACAGAATAAATAATAACTTAAAAATAAGCATTCTGTAGTAAGTTACTTATAAGAATCTGTTCATTTATTTTATATATTATTACTAAATTATACTTTCGCTTTTTGTTAGTAAATATTGAGGTTATAGCTTAAGTATTCGTTTTCATCATGAAAAGAAGATTGAAACTAAACCTCAACATCTAACAATTTAACAATTTATCTCCTATTACGAAACATAACCTTGTATTTGTAATGCAAAATACAAAAACAAGTAATAAGTATAAAAATAATTTAAATAATGTTTATACTTTTATAAAACCAGATTTGATACAATAGAAAGAGGACAGTTGGAATATACCTACTTAATGAATGAACTCACTGATTAAATTTAAACACAAATAATTAACTCACTATTTTGTAAAGTTGCCGTTGTTGTCTTTTCTACACATATTTCAATCACAAAAAAACTGTCCTAAACATCCATACAATGAGAAACTAATTCTTCCTTGCTCATCTTCTATGCACCATCAGGCCCCATAGATTTTCTATGGAGTTGAGGTCAGAAGACCGCGCTGGCCAAGGATGACATTTATTTCTGGAAGCGAAATAAATTATCCAGTTTTTTTATGCACGCCACCAGCTTGATATGCACGACGAACAGTAGATAGGCATCGAAACATCAAATAAATCAGCATAACGCCTGGTAGGTAAAATCATCGCCTTCATATTCTTCCAACATTATTGTTGCTGCTGCTCAGAGATAATAGCCGGTCTTCTACTTTGCGGCAAGGCTACCCTGCAGCAAGTTGCTACACCCAACGTGTTGTCCACTAAAAAAATATAATAATATATAATTAGGTATTTAGTTTATATTTCATTTCAAAACTATCACTTATGCAAAGCAAAATCACGAAGAAAAATATATCAATACAATACATTAATATTATGTTATCATTTTATGTTTGAATTAATCACAAAATATTACACATTTACACACACATATTTCAAATCACAACTATTTATTTGTTTAAAAATACTCACACTTAATCCAGTTCCTTTCATTAGAAATTGAGACTATTTTGCAACCACTATCATGCAAAGTAAATCCGAATAGTCTCCATAATACCTCTTATAATGGCCTATATTGGCAAGTGTTGGTAAAGTAATATTCCACAAATACTTAGATAACTATCACTAACAAATGCGTTCAACTAAAACGAGAACTCGGTTGAAGTGATAAATTTGCGTCTGTCTTTTTTTTCATACACCGTCAAATATTCATTTTCATAGCTGGTCCATACTGACCACCCATACGAAGTAACGATACCATAAAGTTAGAGCAAGGATTTTATAGACATACTATGAACGTTCCGTATCATTCGTAGTATGTCTATGAAATCCATAAAAGTATGAAGCGCTCGCCGACTCGCCGCGCCAGCCTACCTACTTCTATGGAAACATCGTACATATTCGGTCGGTTGACATTGCACAGACACATAGGCGTTTTACAAATAACACACAAGCATAAGGTCTTAAGTGCAAACACTTCTATAATCAATTAGTATGAGAAATTCTGACTCCACTTCTGGAGATGTCTGTACAGACAAAATATTTTTACTGTTTTATTATATGTATAGATATGCTGTGAACATATTAGGCTTATTTTTTTAGGCATTAACAATTAAATTCAAGTCTTGAAGAAAGTTGTTTGAATCAAAGACTTTTTTCAATGGAGGAATTTGAAATAAAAATATTTATATAAACAACGTTTATTCGCTAATCAGTTGAAAATTACAAGCGAGTGCAAAATATGAAATGTTAGGTTACAACATTCGATATTTTGTTCCATCATCTAAAAATAAATAAACCTTACCTAAATCCACACTGAAATAAGTGCTTTCTAAGGACACTAATTTACTAAGGGCCTATTACCACTTCATTAACTTTTTTCGGAACAATAATTTAATAACCCCTAAAAATTTATTCAAAATCCATTTTATACATACTTAATCAAATTAATTCTAACGATTAGAATAGTTTTGAAATTATTGTTAATAAGCCCATAATAAAAATATATATTATCAATGGAATAAGTTATTATTTTACAACTAACAGTCACCGATAGATATCTACAAGACCAATATCACATAACAAAAACCTTAAACTACAAAATGCCGGTAACAACCATGCTTTCCATAGGTTTAACAATCTCGTGGCAAAGATTACATGAAATATACGAGTAATGTTAGCTAAAATGTTACAGAATTATAGTCAGCAAAACAAGTATTAGTTATTTTGCTAACTATGTTGTTTTTGTACAATTTCACAGCTTATATGCGTATAGCATTGTATTAATGAATATCTTATTTCAACGGACTTGCCATTTTAGATTTGTCAACCCAGGTACTGAAAACATATGCACGTTTTTCGAATTTCTAATTGAGCAAAATTTTGCCTAAGTATTTATTTTTATCTAAAATACAAACATAGAAAATATCTTAAACATGTGTTTTATTTAGCTGAGAAAATTAGCGCGTTGATTTTGTTTTTCGCATGAATACCTAAAGAAGGTGGTCAAGCAAGGTATCGTAAAATTTTAATTGATTTATTTGTGTTAATAAATTCTGTATGCCTAATAAAGGGCACCCAGAAAGAGTACACTTAAAAATCCCAAACAATTAAAAGAATAAATAAATAATAACATTCTTTCTCTTGTAACTCGGATTCACCGAAAATCTTGATTTCATATTTGTCAAATATCTGACTGACTTCACCCTGTATACATATGCGTTCCAGAATATGTCAGGTAAATAGTGAATTTCGTATTTTACTTAAATATTATTAGTTTCATAATTGATAATTATTTTTGTGGACCAGATGTTAAAGTTCCTCTTAAGAATTATTTAGATTTTCGGTGAGCGATTTCGGCTAGTTTCCGGTCCTCATCTGGTAAGTCCTGGTCGTCCCAACCCCACACGGGGTTCTCAGGGTGGTGGTGGTCGTGAGCTGTAGCTGAGGCACCTTTAACTGATGGATGGGTGCCGTCCCCAGTCCTCGCCGCTCGTTTCTGAATCATTTCGACTGACACGGTCTTTAAATCATACGCCAGACCTGGAAAATAACGTTTGGTTTGTTAAATTTAAGCGATGAATAAGGTAATCAGAAAAATAAATAAATATATAATCAGATGCACAGCCCAAAGGATGCTGAAATTTGGCATGTAGACTGTAGAGTCATTAGGGGGTTAAGGGAAGCAAGGATTTCCCGATAAAACGGGGACAAAGTCTCAAGCCCATGCTAGTAATCTCTCTCTTTAGTCGTATTTCCTCATGACTGAGGGTCGTGGTCATTATATGGAATGAAACACACACAACGACTCTCTTGGCAATTTTAATGGAGTGGTTTGACATTGCCTTCTCCATTTCACACTCTCTCTCTCTCTCTCAGCCGAAAGACGTCCACTGCTGCACGTGCACTACGTTTTCCGGTTCGTGGTCGCCATTTCACATACTAGCTGATAATCATCAACTAGAGTGCAGGTTTCCTAGCGATGTTTTCCTTCACCGGAAGCAAGTGGTGGTCGATGAAAACTAACAAGAGTCAGATTGGTATACAAACTCATGTAGCCCGGGCAGGATTTGAACCTGGGATTATACATCCACCGCTTCAAGTATTAATATAAGGTATCTATATACTGACAGAAATGCCAATCTCAACTGAGCATTCTGCTTGCATTGAGGAATTGATGTGAAGGTTGAGTAAGCGGTAGAATAAATTTTAATTAGCTATTGATTCCAATTACCACTTCAGTACTCTCTACCTTTACCTTTTTTAAAAATGTATTGAGTTTTAGGAATATTTTATTGGTGCACTGCCAGAAATCAATATGTTATTTCTCCATACAAGAACTATAATCGTAATGTGAATAGAGACATTTACACAACTATCAAAAAAAGTTTTTGCGGGAAAGAAAAGTTGTAATATTTATAATTAAATTACATTGTAATATTTATAATAATATAGCTGTAAAACATAAAACAAGCTAATTATTAAAAAATAAAAAACACGACTGACAACTCACATAGCCTATGTCACTCGGGGGAATGCAAGGAATCTAACAATACCTCTCACATCAAAATCTGTTAAGCCGTTGAGGACTTATGGTGGAATAAAGAAACATACATACATACATACATACATACATGAACCCTGAAAACATAACACTCCTTTTTTGGTCAGTCGTGTAAAAAAAATAGAGAACAACCTACTTATTTTAATACTGTCTCAAATATTAGCGATAAAAATAATTTTGAAATTTTTGACACAATTGTTTTCTGAAATCGTAGCTAATGGGAGAAATTCATAATTAAATCTATTTTCTACACAAATAAAACCATAGAGCTAGCAACATTTTTTTTTAATTTAATGATTTTTTTTCCTATGTCTATGAATAAAACAATCAAAAAACCGTTGAGGCAACAAAACTAATGTAAACTATTATAATTACATGAAAGCAAGATAAAATGAATTATGAATTTACCATATTTGGCAGCGAAGTCAATAAGGGCAGTGGACATGTTGGTGCTGTAGTTGCCGAGCTCGGCAGCCTTGTAGTCCCAGGGGAAGACGTGGTGGTAGTTGTGCCAGCCCTCGCCGAACGCGCAGATTGCCACGGTCTTGTTGTCAGTAGCCCCTATGAACCTGGAAACAAGGCGTTATTGTCATTGCTGTGTCCAATGCATTTCCATTGACTGGTTGCAATCGTCCTGAATTTAGTGTATTCTGGGTGGTCCAATTATACCTACTACTATTACTATCTGTTGGATGGCCGAGAACAAGTCAAAATGAAAAAAAAAAAAAATAGAATGATCATATCTATTATGTCCTCATAATAGATTAAAACGTCTCTGAATGGAGCGCGCGAAGACCTATGATTAACCTATTAAAAGTAAAGTAAAAATCTTATTTATTTTTCTCCAAAACACTTAACATAAACCTATATATATATTATCTTTAAATCCAAAAATAATTAAGTAAAATTATTGCAAATTCCTCGACTAACTCTAGAAATCTAATAAAATGACATCGTTATTAAATAGCACCAAATTAAATTTAAGCCATTTATCTTTAAGTCAATGTCGTCACGCTCATTGTACAAGAATAAATACAGTTAGAATGTTTAGTTAGATTAATACTTTCTAGACGCACCGACTGATGAAAAAAATGTAACAGTACACTGTAACGCAGCATAAGTTAACAGTAAATCTACGCATGTACCGTATTTAACTAAGTTTATTAATTATTTTATTTTCAACCGACTTCCCAAAAAAGGAGGAGGTTATATGTTTCGATGTATGTATGTTTTTTTTTAATGTATGTTCGCCGATTTCTCCGCCTATAGTGGACTGATTTCCGAAAATATTGTTTTATTCGAAATAGTTTATTCCCAAGTTGGTCCCATTTTAACCACGTCAGAATCTGTTCGGTAATTTTAAAGACACCTAACAAAATATAAAAATTCAAACAATGGATTATAGAGCAAAAGCTCGCGACAGCATGCCCTTCCTAATTTTATGAAAACTCAAGATTCTTTATGCATGTCCCCAACACAGAAATAGCGATTAGTGACTAAAAAAGATGGGTCATGATTGCTTAGGCAGATAATTTGTAGCAATCATATTTAAAGTGGTAGCTTAATTTTCTTAAAGTAAGAGTTTTTTTAAGTTTTATTCCGAATAATATGAGAAATCATGCCATCCATTGCCAAGCCATTGGCGCAGATACAAACCCCTGCCAGACATTGTAACTTTACTAAATTATAGTCATGTTTGTTTTATTATAATAGCTGAATTTAATAATACTTTAAGAGGTCCCCAAAGGTGCTTTCGATCTATAAAATTCATTTTTGCTATCCATATTACCTGCATAAGCAACTAAGATTCAAACTTCAAGCGTAGTCACTAATCTTTTTTACACGTATATCCCACACAGAGAAACATTCAGCATTTTTGAAATAAGGCAGGTTGGTCGTCGCGGGCTCTTGATTTATTTATGTGCCAAAAATTCCGTGGAATTCTGACAAGTTCTGACATTTCAAATCAAACTGACATAAAACGTTTCGATTTCTTAAATTTTGGCCAGTGAAAAAATAAGTTTAAGTTTTCATGACAACAAAATTAGGCCAAGTGCAATAAAAATGATAAAATAAAATTTTTTTCCCAAAAAAATGAACCGACTTCCATTGTAAAACTTAAAATCATGAAATAACTTAATAGGCAGATTAATCAAAAAGAAAAATATATTGGCATGCTACCTACTGAATGAGGAGAAGTCGGTGGCAAATTAAAAATTAAATCATCTAAATTAACATTAGAATCATGTATACATAATTAAAATGCCTAATATCCTTGCTCCTTGCACTTGGCACCGACTTCACCTCATTCAGTAGGTAGCATGCCAATACATTTTTCTTTTTGATTAATCTGCCTATTAAGTTATTTCATGATTTTAAGTTTTACAATGGAAGTCGGTTCATTTTTTTGGGAATTTTTTTTTATAAATAATATGAAAAATGTAGACATAATTCCACATAGAAATAATTGCATGTTTCGTATAAATAAAACTAGTCGGGGATGACTAAAAAGAAAACCATAAAAACGCGCAGGGGTAAAAGAAGTGAAAGGATGAATAGAGCAGCATAGACAGTTTTCACAAAAATGTTATCTTTATTATCACTTCTTATATAAACTTGACATGCATTGTTTTTAGGGTTCCGAAGTAAACAAGGAACCCTTATAGTTTCGTCATGTCTGTCCGTCCGTCCGTCCGTCCGTCTGTCTGCGGCTAATCTCAGAGACTACTAGTACTAGAAAGCTGTAATTTGGTAGAAATATACATATTTATTACGCGGAGCGAATTGTAGAATAAAATTAGGAAAAATATTTTTTTTTTAGGGGGCCTCCCCTACACCTAAAGTGGGGATGATTTTTTTTCTCTAGAATATACCATCGTGTGGGGTATCATTTGATAGGTCTTGTAAAAATATTATGAGTGTCTGAAGAACATTTTTTGATTTAGGGATCTGTGTGCGAAATATTGTAGTGATAACTACAGAATTATTTTGAACTTCTAACTGGTCAACTTTGCATGTCATATTTTAGGTGAAATAGTTGATATATTGGGATACTATTCCTGTGGCGTATCACCTGCATGATAGGCTCTCGACTCACCACAATAGCAGGCATTCAAATCCATTAGTCTCCAGACAAATTGAATGGGAAAGTGACACACCGGTACACAAATTTCATATGTTGTTTTTACAATACTTATTAAGAAAACAGGGAGACCCGCACATCAAAACGTTCTTTGAGTCACGCCGAAACCATTGGTAGCAATAACTCGACGCGATTTTGTGTACTTACGGAATTATATTGAAAACTAAACATTCATAACAAAACATTCCACGATTAGATTAGACTGTCAACTGAGATCTACAGAGTTGGACGTCTGACATTGACAGCTAGTGACACACGTTCCGTCTTGGGTCCTAACAAACCTTTCTTATCATAAAAAAATAAGAAATCATGGTAGGATTGTTGTAGAATTTTAATTATTCTCCTTTAATATCGTCGACTTAGATTATTATAATATTCAACGAATAAATACCTTATTTAAACATTAGTTCTTTTAAAGAATATTAAAAGTTGGTTTGACGTGCGTTCGAATTAAGCGAAACGGAGCGCGACAAAATGGAATGTCAAATCGAGTCGAGTCGATTCTCTCTCTTCCTGGATAGGCGCCACGACTAACATGGCTTGAGCAAAATCATTAAATTTTTGGGGTTTTTTCACTTTCGCCGCCCTTGGCTTCCCGTCATGGGACTATAGTTTAACCTTTAGCTTTAAAATCCGCGATACGCGCAAGGACACAGGGGATATTCGCCGCCACGAAGTTGTCGGGAACATGAGCTGTTGAAATCCACGTGCCCGCCCGGCCATATGAATTGACGCTTCCTGGAGTGTCCCCCCATCGCCAGAGGGTGCGGTTTCCCCGGACCGTGGACCGCATGCCACGGCGCAGGCCCCGTCGTCGGCGACCCCAAGGCGCAACACACGGATCCTAACCTTATTTCCAAAGGCCGCATCGCCGCCTCCGATCCGATGTCCCTGTAGTGGCTCAGCGCAAACCTCGGAAGGTCCAGCCAGCGTCTACTATCTCGCATACAACGGAGCGTCGCAGGAGCGCCGCGCCGCTTTGATGCCGCGACCAGCACCAGTGCTCGAACCCAACGGATCACAATGGTGAACGGGACAACGTTCTAAGTGCGCGCAGATGTTTGTGTACGGACCTGGCCAGGTACCCTATATTTGGTTTATGTTAATTTTAACTTTTTATTGCGGCAAAGACTTATCAGATTTTGGTATTAGTATAACATGTGCCCGCCTTCAGCGGCTAGTGTGTTTATGGAATAAAATGCTATATTCTATCCCAACCACATTGTATTAATGATATCACCCTGCCCGTGACTCCCAGAACTTAAGGCTTAATAGACAAGAGGTCCTTGTACTTCAAAAGTACGAGGCTCTATCCTGAGCATTACATCCGGCTCTCTATAAAGTAAGTGTTCGTGTATAATCGCACTGCGCAGGGATATTGCCCGTCTTCGCTTCAAATAGCTGAAGACCCCTGCGCACACCGCCCAACACACTTTTTTATTTTTTTTATTTTTTATACACGACAATATTTAACTTTAAAGTGATACATTTTGTTAGAGTCAAGTGTCCACCCCCTCAAACAGAAAAATGGTGGAGGGTGGGTACATGAAACAAATTATAATAACTAGCAAATATAATGAATTTAAAAGGAAAATTATCACGGCTATGTAGACTTTATGCGTTAATTAGTAATAGACGATAAACTTACAAAATTGATTTTAGTATGAAAAATATTCGTAGGAAAAATTTTCATTCTATATGATGGTATTTACTTAGGTTATTTTCATTAGTTATATAAAAGTGTACCTTCAGAACCCTACATTGCGCGTGGCCCAACACGCACTTGACCAATTATTATTTGAATATAAATAACCAACGAAAGAATAATGGTTCATAGATATAAATTAAAGCCGATGCTTTCAATTTAATTAACTATAACGTGAACGGGAATGTTTAAAATATAGAATTTAACTTGAAATATTTGGATAATTATGCACGTTTGATGTTTGCGGTACTAATTAATACGAATACCTACTCGTAATGCGATCATATGCTAAATTTGAATACCTAATTAAGTTTTACATTATCCAATGGCCCAAAATTATGAAGGACATATACCTATAATACGTAAGTGTTTATTGACTACCTATTTTGATTAAATTTTAACTTTTAAACCTAAACTTTAATTTGATGTAGGTGAATGTTTTTAAGGGGACAATTTTAATAATACTCATCAGGGGCCATCTAGGAATGGTATTGTTAAATTTATGTATCTAGCTTTAATCGCAAGGTCTGTAATTTCTCAGCTCTCTTATACTTTGTAAGAAAAATAGATAGATTATGTATTTTACTCTTTCACACAAAAATTACTAGGATTTCAATGAAATTTATTACACAGGTAGAGAAAAGCGTGAATTAGACGTAGAAAACTTTTTGCTAAAAATACTGTACGGGATGCAGCGGGCATTAAATAATTTCTTCGCCAAAGACCGACTCTGAGACGCGAGCTCTGATATGCATAACTTTCTAAACTGTAACACCGTAAAGCGACAGGTTCAATGGACTTTCACCAACAAAAATGCCGAGTATACTTACTTGTCATAAGGCCTATTGCCCCAAATGTGGGCAGCAGAGTTGACGAGCCAAGTGAAGTGGAGGGTAAGGGTGTAGCGGGCGATGGCTGCTGCGTACCACGACGTCCAGGGTTCTTCCCCCCAGAAGTAGACAGGGATCCACGCCGGAATTACGAAACACACAAGCGGCATAACAAAAAGGTACGTTCTGGAAGTAAGAATAAAATAAATGTAGAATTAAAAAAATATTGAAATAAACTTGCTCTATCGTGACAATATAAGTTAATTAAAATTTATATGTAAGTTGACAATATGCTTATGATAACAGCAACCACTAATTTAATGTTATTATAAGATTTGGAAATGAGTGAGTTATCCTCGTTTCGTAAATTCCTCTAAATAAAATGCCTTATTATTATATTTTAAATGAAAATGAATCGTTATCAGAAGTATTAAGAGGAACAACCACAAAATAAATGAAAACGCTTTATGTAATAATAATATCGTAATAACAGTAGAAGGCTCAAATAAAATTTAAGAATGTAGAGTCGATATATCAGTTAAAATAAAATTAAAGATTTCTTAAAAAAATTATAATGCTATGATCATTAGGATATACATTTTAAAATCACTACAAACTATTGAGCTTCCACTAAAGGGGTGTCAATGTATTACTAAAACCCCACATAAAACGTATGCGCTATAACGCTTGTTGCTGTCAAAAAATAGGAATACTTACTTTTTTTGGAACATGACAATGGGATCTTTCTCCAGATCAGACATGTCGACGGTGGCGCCCTTCTCAAACACTTCTTTGTGCTTGCGCAGCATCAGCCAGCCGATGTGGGAGAAGAAGAAGCCTCGTCGAGCGTTGTGAGGGTCGGCGTCTGTCTCCGTGAATTTGTGGTGTACCCTGAAGATTGACAGAGATATTTACATTAGCATATTTAACTGGTAGCCCACTTTATACATTTATTTAAGTAATCCTTCAACGACGAAGAGAACGCAGGAGGCATGGGTCCATTATCAAAGAATTGTTATCGTAAAACGCCGTGCTTGAAGAATTGAAGTAAAAAATACAGACGGTCTTACTTTTGCTTATTAATACTATGGAATATGGGATATTAGCTCTATTTTATTTTACATCCATAGAAAAACTCCCAAGATCCTGGCCAATTTATATCAAGATAATTCATTTCCATCTTGACCTGATCGGGGATCGAACTCGGGATCCTGTGGTTCAAAGACTTAACAACTGCGCTACAGAGACACAGTTTATTTACCGAGCAAGTTTATCGTCGTCAAAAGTTCGTCCAACGACGTCAGCGACCGCAATTCGTACCTGTGGTCGCGCACCCATTCGTAGATGTGGTTTTGGAAGGCCATGGTCTGCAGAATAGCGAGGAAAACTCTGAGTGGCCACCTCGCCTTGTACGCCCGGTGAGCCCACAGCCGATGAGCGCCCGCCGTCACTCCCATCGCGGATATTACGGCGAAACTTACAGCTGCAACATTTTCATTTATTTTTACCATCATTAGAGATTTTGAGACAAGGAGTAACTTTGCCTTCGATCAACAATATACCTAGATTAAAGGTGACAGCTTTGAAAACAACCCGAGGAATAAGAGCACACGATAAGCATGTGCTCTCACGAGTATTTCTGACAGTACGGCCCATTGGATTACGATATTTATTAATTTTAAAATCTACTCGTACTGATTTTAGCTTTGATTTTGTATGAGACCTATCTATTTGCCCATCAAATTATTACTCCTTATAAAGAAATATGTTTAGTGTAGCTGCTGAGGGTGTTTAGTGGTGCATCTTCCACCTAGGGTGCAGGTACCTAGGGTCCACTAAATCGTTAGGATCGGAGGAGATGGGAGTTAGAGGTCTTGAATTCAAGATGCCTCTATTTGTATCAACACGGTATTTAATTCTTCATAGTCTAAGTTAGCCTCAGAAATAACGCGCTTAAGGTGGTGATATTTGACCGACTTAATTGACCCTTCTGCTAACCCATTAAAATGGGGGCTGTAGGCTGGAGAAAACTTAAAATGAATACTGTGTTCGGACGTATGAGAAAATATTTGTTCGTTATTTAATTTTAGAAATTTAGACAATTCATTGAAGGCTCCAACAAAATTGGTGCCATTGTCTGAAAAAATAGTATGGGGTTTCCCCTTACGAGCGACAAATCTATGAAAGGCCGCCAAGAAACCTTGCGTCGACATCTCGGTGACAAGCTCTATGTGCGTGTACCGCTCTAGTAGCTAAACATACAAATATGCATATTTATGCCTTTTTTAACCTGCATAATCTATAGCAGTATTGGAGAAAGGATACTCTCCCTATAACCTATGCTCTGGGAGGTTACCCATAATAGGTTGAAAACTCTACCTGATAATCTGCAGCATTTGTAACAATCGTGAGTTACTTTCCTAGTGAGCTTAGGCTATTAATTATCCAATATGTATGACAAAGTGTCGCTAACAGCAGTTGTGGACCTGCATGCAATGAAATTACATGATGATACTCTACCATCACGCTTGTTATGTGGTGGGATGCATGTTATAATTTTTTATTTAGTATAATCCATGTTTGAATTTGAGAGTTGGCCACCTACTCGTAAAAGTTCTTTCTCATCAATAAAAGAATTTATATTCAAAAGTTTATTTTTTGTGGGCAAAGACCAATTATTGAGTAAAATTTATTTGTTAAACATTTTATTTTGAACAATTCGACATATAAATAAGGTTGCGAAATTTAATTCTGATAATGTTAACGGACCAATAAATTTTTTGTTACCATTGCGGCAATTAGGAAAAAACCTAAAAATATAAGCTATAATACGCTGCATTTTTTTAGCAAAATTTGAATATTTTTCAGTAAAATCATCTGAAGTTTCATCAAAAAGATGACATAATAACCTTGTTTCAGGTAAGTTCTCAGTATTTAAATTCTGAGGTTGTTGAGGCCACTGTATATCTGTGTAATGTAGGAAATGTGGACCTCCCCACCACAATTGTGAGTTTCTATGTTGTCTAAATTGACTTGTAATTAAAAGTAACTTGAGTATTGTTAATAAGTAATCCGCACAGTGGGACCTATATGTTGTATATTGTTTAATGATTTAGAGCTTGTTACAGCTGGCTGACGTGTCGAAAACAGTTCATACATAGATTTGAATTTAAAGCATTGATAAATGGAATGATTATTTTTGCAAACTGGACCTTGAAATTGATCCGCGTGAGTTTCGCTTAGATGAAAAATCTCTCTTGGAGCTTTTCATCAGATGTTCCCGATCTTCAATTTTTATACGTCAGCAGAAAATGCTCATCAGGTTGAACGACTTTTACTAAGGCGCCATTTCCATGTATTTTATAGTTTAACTGTTCTGTTTTGGTTCTTCATCAGGTGTTCCAGTTTTCAAAATCAATTATAGCCTTAATGTTGCGTAGGCTTAATAGCTATACAACAAAAAAAGTTTCATTCAAATCGGTTCAGTACTTTCGGAGATTAGCGCGATCATACATACAAACAGACAGACAAAAAATTCAAAATTTTTTTTTTGCTTTCTATTATTCTTTTTAAGTGTCCCTCTATACATTTCAGTCAAAAATATTATATGTACAGACAAAATATTTTTACTGTTTTATTATATGTATAGATATCATTGCGCTGCTTTTCCCAGTCGCGAAGCGTTGCAATGTCAAGTTTACTTGAAACCATGTGGATTATTAACATGTCCCAATGCTCAGTGGGTAATTTTAGGGCTTTAAGAGCTCTGAGATTTTTATTGACTGTGTCAACCATGTTGCATATGGCATTTGACGATTCTTTGACAATATGCTCGACGTTAAACAACGCTTAAAATTCTACTATTATTATACCTATCACAGAGCAAACTCCACGCAATGTCGTAATTCTCAGCAGAAAATTCTAAAGACTGTATAATTGATGCGGCACTATCTTTCAATGATGCGCGTAAATAATGAAACTTGTGAATTTTTTGCAATGAAGTATTGTTGTGAATAAGTGAAAGGTAAGTATCGTGATATTCTAACCAATCTTGACAACGCCCAGAAAATGTAGGTAAATGAATTATAGGTAATTTAATATTTCTCAAGCGGCATTACCAGTGTAGGAATATCTTTAATATCATTGCGCTGCTTCTCCCAGTCGCGAAGCGTTGCAATGTCAAGTTTACTTGAAACCATGTGGATTATTAACATGTCCCATTGCTCAGTGGGTAATTTCAGGGCTTTAAGAGCTCTGAGATTTTTAGTAGTGTGTGTGCGAGTGTGTTATACAATAGATAAAACTGGTGTCTGATTTTTTCAAATCGCCTGAAGGCATCTGACATTGACAACGAGCGATTTTTCTGACAGCTAAATTAAGAAACAAAAATCAGTATAAAAAGGTCTCAACAGATGGCGTTTTATTGAAAGCCAAGTCGTAATAATGGCTGTACCTATATTGTGCGCCTTTTATTGTCAGCAAGAAGCAGAAAAAAATCACATAACAGTTTGACAGTTGCACAAATCACAATATTGATACTTTTTAGATGTTTTTTATAAGGTTTTATTTTTTTTTATGCCAATACCGTGCATTTTTGCTTTTTGAATGGTCTCGCCTTTTACTAAGCGCCACCTATGAATTCATCTGGAACTATTTATTTTTTTTAATTTGGGTCTCGGAAAGTCCCTCATTATCGCCGTCTAGCGGCAGTTGTCGTATATACACTAGTTTATGAAATAGTCAGCGAGTATGCAGGTTTCCACACGAGGTTTTCCTTCACCGGAAGCAAGTTTTCATTCCTTTCAAAAAATGTCGGCTAAATACATAAATTAGGTATATCATATGTACAATATTTTATGCGATTATCCTAATATTTTTTTTATAATCGGTTAGAATACGATACGTTTAAAGTCATAGGAGTGTCCCTCCATATTCATAGAAAATACTGGCACTCACCAAAGAGTATGGTCCAAATCCTAACCTGGCCGGTGAACATTAGGTAGAACCCATAGAGGGCAGCTACGTGCATGTAGATGAATGCAAACACATTTCTCCACACTATTTGCCATCTGAAAAGTCAACCAAACTAACTTTAGTAAAATATTAGCTACAAACGTGAATGTGTTCTTTGTTAATGCAGTTTTAAAAGTTGCTGTTGAAGGTAACGCAGTTTTAAAAAAAATTGTTAATAATTCTGCCCTATTCTTTAACTAAATTTTAGTTCCAATGTTCAATGATGTAAATAGGTACGTACAAACATAACAAAATATATATATATATATACATAACAAAAATTTAATAAATATATTAGGCCAAGGTAGAGCCATCCATACGGCAAGATAGAGTACCTACTAATTACTAACAGTGACAGAACAATTAGTACTTAACACCAAACACTTGTCTGTGGTATCTTGAAAATGTAAGAAAATCATACCAATAATAAAGTTTAAGTAATGACTTAACGTTTAGGTAATGATGAAAATTGGAAGTGGTAAAGTGTGTTCAAAAAAGGAAGCTGCAATATTTCGGACGCGTCATGGATGAGAGGGGAAAAATACAACATTCTTCAGCTCGCAATGCAGGGGGAAATCGAAACGGAACCTGGGAAAACGTGAACCGGGAAAAAAACCTCTTGGCTGAAGAATCTAATAGACTGGTTTCACTTGAGTACCCGGACGCTCTTTCGGGCAGCAGCTTTAAAACTCCGGATAGCCATGATATTCACCAATTTTTGTTGAGAAGCGGCATTATAAGATAAGAAGAAGAAGTACGATTATGGTTAACGTCACTTACTCATGAGTCCTATTCTGTAGCTTCATCGAGTTTGAGGATAGCATGGGGACATCGTCTTCGTCCATCGCTGTCATCTTGCTTTTGAGATACGACTCTGATAATGATGAGCCCGGCATTGTGATGAGCTCTGAAAAAAAAATTAAATGTCAATATTTTTTTCTAATTATTTTTATCTACTTGGAATCAGCCAGCAGCTAATCTACTCCAGCAATGAAAATAAAAAATGACGGGTATAGTAAGGTACAACTAATTAACTTTCTTCCCAGTCCCAAACATCATTTACCTACTTATTCGAATCTAATTGTAAATTCCATAGATTTGCACGTTTAGACATAATCATCGGCATTATTCTATACTTTTAACCCACAGCTGCACTTGTCTTGATTTAGGTATTAGAAAAAAGTTGTTGAGAGAGAAAAAATATACAGTCAAAGAAACTCCGAAGAACAGCCAAAGAAAGAAAGTCCCAAACAGAAATATGAAATAGGGTCCCAAGCTAGCCATAGAACTAAAAATTACTTGAACAGCGAAGCTTTTCACTTTCTATTCGCAGAGATCGAAAGTGACTCGCCGATCTTCACATAAGTATCATTTTGCTCGTCGAAAGTCCAACAAAGCGAAATTCTTTAATATGTTAGGAACAATTGAAAACGTATTCTATAAAGTAAGTATATTAACTATATAGATCTTTTATTCTTGATTACTTTTAATACGTGGATTATCCACGCATAAATTTTTGTCATAGTGTCTGGGAATGCTGCGGTGCGGAAGTATAAAGGAGCAGAAAACTTCGCAAGTTATGTTACTCAAAACGAGATGAACTGAAGGAGTTTACTTAAAAATAATAATAATGAAGATTTAAAGTTTTTGTTCTATTTGAAGAATCAGATGTTTTTAGATCTAGACCTTTTATCACTTTGAAAGCTACATTATCCTATTTAACTGAATTTTTATATTAAGATTTAACTGAAAAGAAAGTTGGTGTCGCAGTTTTTACAAGCAAGATATCAATCAACCAACTTAATGTCTTTCATAAGTTCAAGGTCATTATAACTTTCCATTATTCTTAGAATCTTATCTCATTTGTCTTATCTAGCAAAAAACTCTAATTACTGAATCTTGGAAATAAACTGGCATAAATTTTCTATTAAATTATGTAAAATCGGACGCTGATTGACTGACTGGGATATCAATGCAGAGACCAAACTGCTGAAAGCAAAAGGTAAAAATTTTGCAAAGAAGTTCTGCATAACGCTTGAGTGTAAGAAGACCAAGAATGGAATTTTGGAAATTCCAACCCTGAGAAGGCTGACAAAAGAAATTCACACGGGCAAAGCAGAGGACAATAGCAGGGTATTAAGTATTGAATAATACTTAATACCCTGTGTATATTAACATTGTAGAAAGGCACATAAATAAATTACGTATAACCTTCAAATGTTAGATGTATCACGTGCGTGCATAAATAGGTATTTATTTTTGTTTTCCCACATCCTAATTACCAACAATAATTATGCATTGTCCATCTTGTACATGGCGACTGACCCTAGGTTTACATTTTTTACAAAGATGAAACCCAGATTTATTTCTATTGTTATCTCTAAAAGCCCCATTCAAGAAATTTCAAAATGGCCATAGCCACTTTGAGTAAGGGTGCGGTGCTGCTGTAACAATTTTGATGAAAAGTAGATAGGTACCTAACAATTTGCCTTGGTGCAAAGATTAAGAGGCCCAACCTATTTTTTTTAAGTTTGTAAGTGTTTGTGTATGACAAGATGTGTGTGCGCAAAAAAATAAGGTCATTTGTCAGGGACCGAAAGCCCAATGGGTTTGTGGGCCTGGTGCGAGGCACTGTTTTTTTTAGCCCTGTTACCTACACAGCCGTGTGATTTACATGTAACATTTCAGTATAATCGGAAATAGGAAGTGTCAAATTTGACTTGCAAGTTATGAGTCGGTAACCATTGATCCCCCAGGCAGATCTGTCTGCCTATCTATGACAGGTGAAACTAAAAATTAAGAACACAACATGTGTTCTAAAAGTGATCTCTTTAATGATTGACTAGGAGAAAGTTGATTCGAATCGAGATTATCGACGCATAATTTTCAGTACGTCTCAAACAAAACTTGTCTAACCACTTATCAATATTACGGTCAAATCAAACCTGTTCACATAAAAATTCAGTCAATGTCAAAAATCTGTCACAAAATATTTGGTTGGCAACAGGATCGAAACTTGCTTTACATGCTTTACACTCTCGACAAATAAGAAAGAGAAAGCATGTGTGCCATCTTATATTTCATATAGAGATTATCCATACTAATATTATAAATGCGAATGTTTGGATGTGAGTTTGTGAGTTTGTGAATTTGTGAGTCTGTGAGTTTGTGAGGATGTTTGTTACTCAATCACGCAAAATCTACTGGACGGATTTCAATGAAATTTGGTACAGAGGTAGATAATGACCTGGAATAGCACATAGGCTACTTTTTATCCCGGGAAAAAACACTGTTCCCGTGGGAAATTCACGCGGGCGAAGCCGCGGGCAAAAGCTAGTATACTCATAAATGCGAAATATAGTTATAATAATTGTTTGTTAATTATTTGAAAGTTGTGCAGAGCAACTACGCTCTGCTGCCAGAAAATGCGGCAGCGAGAATCCGGACAAACGAAGCGGCGGGAAGAATTCTGTACCGGAACTTCACCGGGAAAAAACCACCGGTAAAAATAAGTACCGGGAAAAAATCTCCACGCGGCACCACGTTTGCCCGACTAAAACCCAACCAACTTAACGCAGTCTGCTACCACCGTAGCTTATGAAGGGAGCTACAGGGCCCTATATGATAACCTAACCTATAAATTAACTACAATTGAACACTTACCAAATTAAATCTTCTTTCTCTTCGGATCCAAACTTGAGTGTCTTCGGGAAGGGGGAATTCCTAATCACCCTACCTAACCCTTGAGATCTCAATTCCCCAGGACAACTAAATAGATTTCTTCCCGTAGTTTCACTCGGGAACAGTCAGATGTGAACAGCCAGCCACGTTTCACCTCTCACAAGAAAAAGTCACAATAACAGAGTTTTTCACAAACACAAATTCAATAGTTATTTAACAAACAGGAGATTCACAATTATCACTCAAACTAAACAACAAGCAAAAGACGCGAGACCGCTCCGCGTATTAAAATCAAACCGATATCGCCCTGGACAATGCAATGGCGGACCACACGCGACGCCATCCACGCTAGCAGTCTGAGAACCCCAAAACGCCTGGCGGCGATAACAGGAAACGCCTGCGTTTAGTTTTACCCAATATATTACAAACATCCCCCCGTCCCGGTCTGAGAAGCAGACCGCTAGCTTACTCTACGGGAAGGCGGGCGAGAGAGGTCACACCTCTCCTTAAAATCGAACCGTCGACCAACACCTCAGCCACACGCGGAGTGCCATCTCCGCCAAGAATCAAACGTAATATGCGAGCTCGTCGCCAAAGCAATGAGGGCAAATTTGCCTCTTTTAACAATACTAAATCACCCTCCCTGGGAGGCTCAGTCCTGTCTGTCCACTTCACTCTTTGCTGCAGCAAATGCAAATATTCAAGCGACCAGCGACGCCAAAAGTCCTGGCTCATTTGCTGCAACATTTGAAAACGCGACAACCGATATACGCGTTCATCCTTCCACGGGTATTCGGGCAGGGCATTCAACGGCCCTCCCACCAAAAAATGACCAGGGGTGAGAGCTTCCAAGTCATTTGGATCTGGAGATAGCGGACAGAGAGGACGAGAGTTGAGGACCGCCTCAACTTTACAAAACACTGTGGCCAGCTCTTCAAAAGTTAGAGCCGTTTCTCCGATAATGCGGCGGAGGTGGGTCTTTGCGGATTTCACAGCCGCTTCAAAAATCCCTCCCCAATGGGGGCAACTTGGGGGACTAAACTTCCAGGTTATTCCCCTTTGGGCAGCAATTTGACTTAAACTAGTACAATTTTTATCAATAAACACAGAAACATCCTTAAGATAATTTACAGTTCCTTTATAGTTTGTGCCATTGTCAGACCTAATAAGGGAAGGTAGACCTCGACGCGAAACAAAGCGATCCAACGCGGCGACGAAGGCCTCCGTAGTCAGAGCCGATACCACCTCCAAATGGACAGCCTTGGTGGCCAAACAAACAAATACACACAAATAGCCCTTCACAATACGGGCATTACGAAAGGGAGAAGCCTTGATCGAAAAGGGACCGGCAAAATCGGTTCCAACGCCGTCAAACGGTCTCGAAGGTCGGATTCGATCAGCGGGCAAATCACCCATCTGTGGTTGCATCGTGGATGCCTTCAACCTATAACATGCAATACATCGAAACAGAACGCTACGGATTGCTCTTCGGGCAGACAAAATCCAAAACTCGCGTTGCAAAATAGCCAACAAAGCATTGCACCCAGCATGGGCGTTACGAATGTGTCGATCAGACACCAAAAGCTGCACCAAGGGTCCGCCCTTGGGCAACAACAGAGGATGGCGAGTCTCATATGGAAGATCCGCCTTCCGGAGCCTGCCTCCAACCCGAAGAAGCCCATCCGAGTCGATGTACGGGTTCAAACGAGCGACCGCGCCCTTCAACTTAGCGCGTCCGTCGCGCAAAATACGAAGCTCTGACTCAAACCGTCCGGTCTGCACGACACGGACCCAATGCAACAATGCGCTCCGGCGCTCTTCTGCACCTGCAATCGGCTCCAACCGCTTTGCCTGTGGGTTTCTACAATTATGTATGAAACGCTTAATCCAACTGGTAACACCCAGAAGCTTATCCAAGCTACTATACCGAGCAAGTAGCCAATCCGGCTCCGACGTCGTCTCAGCGACTACAGCATGTACACGGAGCCCGGTCAAACTCAAAGAAGTAACATCTGTCTGACAGACAGGCCAAGATGTTTCTGATCCCATCAGCCACTCTGGACCCCACCAGAGCGGGTGTGACACCAATTCTGGTGCCGTACAACCTCGGGAAGCACAGTCCGCTGGGTTAAGCTCTCCCGGCACATGTCTCCATGTTATATCAATTCCGATATTCTGGATTTGGGAAACCCGATTTCCCACAAAAACCTCCAAGGTATGTGGGGCCGCGCGCAACCATGCAAGCGCGACCTGGCTATCCGACCAGGCGAAGATGTCTCGTATCTCGACCGTGGCCGCCAGCTCACTGGCAACGTGATGCAACAATTTAGAGAGAAGGTGAGCTCCACTCAACTCAAGCTTGGGAATAGTCAGCCTAGTCCTGATGGGGGCGACCTTGCTCTTCCCTAACAAAAGCGAGACATTGACCCGGCCATCGGCGTCAACTGTCCGCATATAGACTGACGCGGCGTAGCCTCGCTCCGACGCGTCACAAAAGCCATGCAGGCTGGCTCGATATTTCCCGGGGGCAATATTCGACGAGGCAAGGCAATCCGATTGACTTCCTTAATCGATGAAAACAACTCGAGCCAATCATCCAATGGAGAGCCAAACAGCGGCTCGTCCCACGAGACGCCCAAAGTCCAAAGTCTCTGAAGAAGACACTTCGCAGAGAATATCACTGGACTGATCCAACCGCTTGGATCAAACATACGAGCTATTACGGACAACACCGTTCTCTTAGTCCAGACTTTTGGTATTTCCAAGTCCACTTGGAATGTGAAAATATCGGTTAGCGGCTGGTACTGCATGCCCAGCACCGCTATCCTGTTGGGATCATCCACATCCTCAAACAGGTGAGGGTTCTGTTGGTGATCCTCCGGGATCCCTTCTAGAACTTTAGGCTCATTGGACAACCACTTACGTAGCTCATAGCCACCCGTTTTCAATATTTCAATCAATTCATCCCGCAGTAGGAGGGCCTCCTCAATACTTTGGGCTCCGGTGCACACGTCATCTACATACAAGTCACGTGACAGCACGGAAGCCCCACGGGGAAAGCGGATCCGTTCCCGCTCTGCCAATTCAAGCAATGATCTGATGGCGATATAGGGACTAGATTTCAAACCATACGTGTTTGTGTTGAGTTCATACACCGTCACAGGATCCTCAGGGCGCTCACGCCAGAGTATCAACTGGAATCGCCTGTCCTCAGGATGTATGACTGTCTGGCGGAACATCATCCGGATGTCCGCGCCAAAAACCACTTGATGTCTTCTAAAGTTCAAGATGATGTCAATTATGTCCCTATGCAATTTGGGACCTGAATGCAAACATAGATTCAACGAAACTCCGTTCGAAGTGGGTGCGGACCCATCAAAGACAGTCCGCAACTTGCCCGTTGAGGCCTTCACCACCGCGTGGTGGGGCAAAAAATAATGCTCAGTTGAGCTCCAATCAACTCGAGCCGGAGACATGTGACCCAAATCCTCGTACTCGCGCATAAATTCAATATATTTATCGCGAAGTACGTGGTCACGCTGCATACGTCGCTCCATGGACAGCAGTCGTTTCTCCGCAAGCGCCCTACTTTGCCCTAGGCTAGGACGAGAGGCAACAAAGGGTAACCTAGTTACAAACCGACCGGAGGGCAACCTCTCCGTGGTTGATCGAAAAAGGGCTTCGCACTCAGCGTGTTCCGGATCCATCCTGGAACTCATAGGTGGCTCCTCCACCTCCCAAAACCTTTGCATGGTCTTGGCCAAGGACGCAGATGCGACAACCGGTGGCTCCTTCCGCGGTGCCATTATCAAACACAGGGCCCATCAGGGCAAAACCAAAAATCGTAGACACTGCCATCAGTGAAGACGAACCCAGAGCCTTCTGTGTACCCAACAAAATCCAACCCAATACGTCCGAGCCCAGGAGCAAGTCCACTGGGCCGGGATGAAAGACAAAGGGGTCGGCCAAATCCAGACCCGAAACCAAAGACAACACACCCGGCGGTATGTCTGTCGAGGGGTGCCAACCCGCAATGGTATCCATTACCATAGCCGAAGTCGTGATCCTCATTGTGGAGGACTTCAGCGAAGAAAAGGTGACAAGTGTCTGGCCCGTCAGACACTTCACTTGTATGCCACCAACTCCAAGAAGTGGCACAGGCGAGTCTTCCACGACTAAACCTAACTGGCGTGCCACTCGAGTGGTAACCAAACTGCTTTGAGCCCCTGAGTCCAACAGAGCTCTCAAATTAATGGCTTCCCCCTACGACCCCATACGCGGACCACCGCGGTAGGGAGCAGAACCGTCCGCGGCTCTGTCCCAGCAAGGGAGCAAGCTAGTTACGGGCTCCCCACTCTCTCCAAACCAGGGGCGCGCCACTGACCCGGATAATATGGCGGGCGAGTGCACATCCCCATCTGAGGGGGGCATAACCCGCGGCCCGGCCATACATATGGTACGGCGGGTGGTACTCCAGCCGTGGGTACTCGTGCAGCGGCGGAGAAAACCGCTGCGGCTGCATGTGTTGGGTATTGGTAACCCGCGTGGAGGGGGTGTCCCCACTCTCACGTCCGATCTAGGGCCCCCGCCCATGGGGGCCCTATCCGGGGCCTGGCCAGCTACATACTGGCCATGACCTTGGGGCGCGTGGTCCCGGTCCGCCAAGACCCGCGCAGGTACGCGACCCCCTCCCGAGGGGGGTGCGACGAGCGAAGCCGCGTCCTCCGTCCGGTGGTGGAGGGCTTCGCGCAGGAGCGCCCCCGCCCATAGGGGACCCCTGCCTCAACATCCGGGTGCCATCCCCGTTGCGGTTCATGCAAAGCATCGCGTGGTGCCGCCCACGGCATGCACTGCATGGTATGGCACTGGGACAGTCACGTGCATAGTGACCGCCCAAACAATAAAAGCAAAGTTCATGCCGCTTTGCCATGCGGCGCCGATCTTGTACTGGCAGTCCCTGCCAGTCCCTGCATTGCAGCAGGCTGTGGCCCATCCGACCACATTGCAGGCAGTCCGCGTCCCTCGCGACTGCTGCCGTGTGTGCAACCCGCGCACCAGCTCCACGCGGTGGCGGTTGCCGTCCCTGTTGGGGCCTCCCTCGCCATGAGGGTTCCAAGGGCCTACGTTCAGGCGCTCTGGATGGCGCTGAGTCCGTCATGGTATTCTCAGCAGCCCGTGCCTCAAACTCCAAAAACTTCACCAAGTCAGTGAATGTTGGTAGGGTGGTGCTATCCCGCTCCGCATTTTCGCGCTCAAACCGCGAGCGGATGTCATTGGGCAATTTGCCCAATACAATGTGCACCAGCAAAAAGGACCATTTGTCCACCGGCAGCCCCAGTGTGCGGAGCGCGTTACAGGCCACTGTAACGGGCGTGAGCAACTGCAGGCGCAACTGTGCCCTGTTGGCCACCTTGGGCAGGGCCATCAACTGTGCGGCGTGCGCATCCGCTAACAAACGTAAATTTTGATAGCGGGAGTTCAATAACTCCCAAGCCGTATCGTACTGGTCGTCCTCCACCCGGAGGTGCTGGATGAGCGACCGCGCTTCATCCTCAAGAGTGGAGAGGAGGTAGGCCATCTTCTGGGCCTTCGACAAATCCTGTCGTGCTACGACCAGGGACTCAAACATATTTTTATATGCTACCCACTCCTCCATCCTACCCCCAAAGTGGGACAGCTGAAGGGTGGGGAGCCGACCAGTAACCGCTGGTCCTTCCTGTCTAACAGGTGTGCGAGGGGCTGGTCCGCCAGCCTGTCTCGCCCTTATTGCGGTCACCGCCTCCGCGATATCATCGTGCAGACTCAGGATCTGGTCCATGTCCGCCATGTGACCTGCGTAGGCCTCCGGGGTAAGATCGGCTTCGGTAAGCGCCGCCATGGCCGCTTCCGCGCTAATCAATCGTGAGTGGAGGTGATCCGCTCTTAGCAGTATGGCGCCCTCCCTGTCCTTCCGGGACAGGAGTCCTCCGGCCGTCACAAACCATCTCAATTCGTTGGCGAGTGTCGCCCTAGCATTGGAGGCCTTCGCCATCGCGTCAAGTCACAAACAAAAAATAACAAAAGGTAAATAAAAAACAACAAAATCAAGCAACTACACGAAGAACCGCGGTAGGTATGAGAATGGCACAAACCCGGAACGCACGGTACAAACCGCAAACAAATACAAAAAAGGTTACAAATATTCTTATACAAACAAACTAAGAAAAATCTAATAATTTTTACAAACAATTAATTATTTTTTACAAACGAACAAATAGAGGGTAGATAAACTACGCTCTGCTACCAGAAAATGTGCAGAGCAACTACGCTCTGCTGCCAGAAAATGCGGCAGCGAGAATCCGGACAAACGAAGCGGCGGGAAGAATTCTGTACCGGAACTTCACCGGGAAAAAACCACCGGTAAAAATAAGTACCGGGAAAAAATCTCCACGCGGCACCACGTTTGCCCGACTAAAACCCAACCAACTTAACGCAGTCTGCTACCACCGTAGCTTATGAAGGGAGCTACAGGGCCCTATATGATAACCTAACCTATAAATTAACTACAATTGAACACTTACCAAATTAAATCTTCTTTCTCTTCGGATCCAAACTTGAGTGTCTTCGGGAAGGGGGAATTCCTAATCACCCTACCTAACCCTTGAGATCTCAATTCCCCAGGACAACTAAATAGATTTCTTCCCGTAGTTTCACTCGGGAACAGTCAGATGTGAACAGCCAGCCACGTTTCACCTCTCACAAGAAAAAGTCACAATAACAGAGTTTTTCACAAACACAAATTCAATAGTTATTTAACAAACAGGAGATTCACAATTATCACTCAAACTAAACAACAAGCAAAAGACGCGAGACCGCTCCGCGTATTAAAATCAAACCGATATCGCCCTGGACAATGCAATGGCGGACCACACGCGACGCCATCCACGCTAGCAGTCTGAGAACCCCAAAACGCCTGGCGGCGATAACAGGAAACGCCTGCGTTTAGTTTTACCCAATATATTACAAACAAAGTTTATTGCACTTAAATCAAACTACACTAGGTCATGTATTTTTTCTTTGACTAGGTACAACTTTTGGACATTTAGAAAAAGTTAAGAAAAAGTTAAGAAGAATATACCTAATAGATAGATTAAACAACCAGACTTTTATTCTTCTAGACGTTTAAAATTATTTTACGCTAAAATTCTATAACATCACAAGAATCAACTTTCACAATGACACGAACGGGATATTCCGTACAAAGTCCGATCAGCTGATCGCTCGAACTGTAGGAAATTGCAAATTATTTTTTACTTTCGTTTTTTTTTTGGAAAGTGGGTTTGTTTTAGGAACCTCTCTGCTGCGAAAATTTGACAGCACAGAAAGCTAATCAGAGGTAAGCTACTATGTCTGTTGCTGTAGTTCGTTCGTAGGCAATTGAATGTTATATACCTTACCTAGCTTCTGGATGCTTAATAGTGTCTCCTCATACAATTTAAATAACGTAAACGTTAAAAATTTTATTGTAATTAAGTCAGAACATGCAAAACTCTTTAAGATCACTTTATTGTCCGTCTGTCTGTCAAACTTTTTTTTCTCAGGAACGCTTGAAGGTATCAAGTTGAAACTAATATCGAATCCACGGTCTCTTTCAGCAAAATAATAATCAAAACGTCAACGCTATCAAGAGATATTACCGTAAATACTGCGGATTTTCGCATATTTTGCGATTTCAAGCAGCAATCAAAACATATGGGGTACTTCCCGTTGACCTAAAATGAAATTTGGCAAAATGTAAGGTTTAGACCTTACTTATAAAGAAATAAATTTGAAAATTGTAAATATATCGTTAGAAGTCCAAAAAAAATAGTTATAAACTTATTTTTGGCTCGATGCAGTATGAATCTTAGGGATCGAACTGCAAAGTTAATAGTTTGTTTTTGTCTTTTAGTTTGAGCTATAAAGTGAGATGTTTTGCGAGTACGGAACCCTCGGTGCGCGAGTTTAACTCGCACTTGGCCTGTATATTGCAAGATTTAGAATGTGACTGTAATGTCACATGTGGTTTTTTTTACCATTTTCCCTCTGAACTCCTCGAAGGACCAGGTCCCCATGGGCCCGTGGCTTACAAATGCACCTACATGATAATGATATAGAACTTCATAACTGTAAATGCCTAGCTTTCATGACATTTTATGCGCACTCATGACATGTCTGTATAGGACTCATATTAAATCATTGCGAATTCTTGTAGGTAATAAATTGGAAAGTTGACAATAGAGACTTTCTCGCTAAATGTTGTTCTATTCAGACGATACGTCCAGTCATCTGACATTATTATGTAAAGATATAAATGCAGCCATAAAATAAATGCAACATTGAATTTTGTATTCTCTCTAACATCACGCACAAAATATTTTTGTTTAAGTAATAATTATGTCTCTTATTTATTTTCTCTTTTTTACATTTTTAAATATAAACAACAAACAAATAACAAATGAAAAATAAACATGTTGTCTATCGGCAGCGGGGCTAATAGGTACCCAAGCTATCGGTGGTTAGGAACAACCGATAGCTTGGGTACCTTTGGGTATTAGCCCCGCTCCACCGAAAAGAATCTTCTCACAATGCGTGCCGTATCCAAGAGTACCGTGTCTTCTGAATGCGAGTCTTGGCTTGACCCAACTGTCAAGAGAGAGCCTCTTTAGATAATAACGGTTGAGGCTCTAAGCTCCATCCGTTCTCGCTAACGACTATCGGGAACAATAATCATTGTTAAGCCAACATGCCACATAGCAGTAACTTCGTGGGCCAAGGTCAAATACTTCGAAAGTTTTCCTTCTCGGCTCTCACAAGGAGTCGACGAGGATTGCACGGCTCGTCTCCCGGTCTATTACCACAATATCATACCTATTGGCAACAATAGTCCTGTCTGTGATATTTACCGATTCCAATAGTGCGTGACGACCATTCTTAAGAACTGGCGCTGGTGCAATTGGTAATACGGTACGTCAGAGCACACAAGGCCGTATTTAAGGGCAAGTTGCTGGTGTATAATACTAACTGTGCCAGTACTTTCCTTTAGTAAGATGCGAACAACCAGAAACTATATGCCTGGCATATATATACTATATATAACCATTATATTTGCTAAATAAAGAAATTTTGAACTGTTTAATCTCAAATGTTTTATGTTAGGGAGCAATAACATTAAGGCGCTACCCAAGGTTAATCAGAGGGGGTGAGGGGCGGTACGTAAGCTCCGGCTTAAAGCAAACACAATAAGGTTACTTTTCGAATTTTCTATAATTTGTGTTTTTGCTAGCGAGTTTTTGTCAGGCTCTTAGGCACAGAATTAATATTAGTACTCTTAGGGTAATTGTTTTAGAGGTTTTCTTTTAATTGTGATAAAACACCAAATATATTTTAAAAAACAAGCCAATATCGTTTTAAATAATTGTATTCTTTATTTATGGTGACTTTTGACGATAAAAGAAAAAAAAACAGGATTATGTAGGTATTTTTTTTATCTAGTCTTATTTATTTTATTTGTAATTTGATTCGATATAATTCTAGTTTAGGATTTTAGTCTTTACGGGATATTTTTCCTGTTTCTAAACTATCGTTCACACTTGACGTTTAAAGACAGTACGTTTTCGGAAAATCCTGATTGGGTATGTCCTTAAGTATTAGGATAAATATTTCATAAGTATACATAACTTACTTTACAATATATAAAATAATTTTAATATCACTTACACTAAATTATTATGTAATGAAGTTTACGTTTATTTGATTGATTGCTATTTACCGCGATTTCTGTAAATTTACTTCCAGTAAATACCTACAAAAATTAAAAATAAATAGAAACTGTTTTGAACTGTTTGTCCGGATATTGCAATGTAAATGTATAGTAGAGTCAACAGCTCATCAAGTTAAGTGGTGCACGCCTGCATGGTTATCTATGCACTGGTAATAGAGGCCAATTTGCAATTATTTTAGTTGGTTCACGTGCTGTTGACCGTACCTTGTAAAACAAGTGGCAATGACCTAATCATTACAGTCCAAACTCAGATTATAAAAACGAAAGTATCTTGGTATTTAAAGTATGTCTGCCTATCCCCAATAAAGGGTTATTCACAATGAGTCCACACTTAGCTGACCACGGATGTAGTCAAATGGCTAAACTCGAAACAAAAAAAATCTTTTATTATTATAATAACTAGCTGTCGCCCGCGGCTTCGCCCGCGTGAGTTTCGCTTAGATGAAAAATCTCTCTTGGAGCTTTTCATCAGATGTTCCAGATCTTCAATTTTTATACGTCAGCAGAAAATGCTCATTAGGTTGAACGACTTTTGTTAAGGCACCATTTCCATATATCTTATAGTTTAACTGTTCTGTTTTGGTTCTTTACCAAGTGCTCCAGTTTTCAAAATTAATTGTAGCCTAAATGTTGCCTAGGCTTAATAGCTATTCAACAAAAAAAGTTTCATTCAAATCGGTTCAGTACTTTCGGAGATTAGCGTGATCATACATACAAACAGACAGACAAAAAATTGTAAAAAAAATTTTTTGCTTTCTATTATTCTTTTTAAGTGTCCCTCTATCCATTTCAGTCAAAAGTATAAAATGTACAGACAAAATATTTTTACTGTCTTATTATATGTATACCTAGATATAGATAGGCTACTGGTGAAAATAATTCACAAAAACTTGCATTTGTAAATAATCGACTTCAAATATTGCTCAAATGGTTGCCTGGAAGAAATTACTTACAGCGCCGCCATTTGCGCATCTTCTTCTCCCTTTAGTTTTAAGTTTACTTTATGTATACCTACGATGTATTATTATTACTTGTGTATTATAAAGTATTTTCTATTGAATTGTATTATTATAATAAAAACGATGTACATGCGGGCGAACCTATACCAGTCTTGTAGACGGCCTTATTGTTTACATTACTGAATAATATGTGTGTCAAGATTAATATTTTTATCTTATGTTCAACTGGCCGAACGCTTTCTTTGTAGTGAAAGGTTTTTTTAAAGCAAGTGGTGGTCGCAGCCGCAAGGCATACCGCAGTGAAAGATCAACAGTTTCAAGCATTCATTGTATGGACATCTAATAAGTTAAGTAGTGATGTAGGTCAAAATCGTCATGCTATTCTTTATTAGAGAACATCATTTACGGTTTATATATTTTTATTGTTATATTCTGTATACTTTGTCCCTATATATTTACATTTATCTTCATATTTACAACATTTTGTTTCATTATGTGAAATAATGAAAAAAGGTTGTTACAATAAGGCTTTTAAGGATTTAGATGGATGTCCGTCACACATCTTTTTTTTCCCGTACATTCGTTATGTTATCCCATAACATATATAAGGTAGATATCGTAGATAATAGAGCACGTTAATTACAGTAGATTTCCATATATGGCAGAGTGAAAAATTAAAATCAAACTAGGTGACAACAAAAACATTCTAGTATCCAGTAATTTAGTAAATATTTATTTTTAAGCAAAAATGTGTTATTTAGTATATTTAGGCAGTGTAATTCAGTGTAAGTGGAAGTATGGCAACATTTTGTGTCGGCCTCAAATATTACACATACCTACATTTACACTTATTTGCAACTAGACAACTAGATATGGGTAACGAATATTGCCTCTATAGTACTTCATAGCAATAATAGATATGAAGAGTGTTTAGAGAAAGTGAAGAAAGTATTAAATGCGACTGTATGTCATTTAAGCCTGAAAAAAGTTATATTTTATCATAAATTACGTTGAAGAAATTCGATAAAAGCTAGTACTTAAATTTGGCATCCAGACAGATTTATTACATTAGGGATCTAGAGATTATTACTCCTTATAATACGCTGTGGAATATGCAAAGTGTCCTATGAACGAACATATATCCTATTGCGTCTGCAAATCTGACTTGGGTTAATTTAAAACTTATACTTAAGATACATGTGCAACAACCACTTTCTCCAAATAGTTCGAATTAAAAATGGAATTCCAAAAACTGACACGAATATATTAAAGAATTTGGGTCATAAAATTTTTGTAATCTTTGCGTTTGCATCAAAATTAAATAATAAAAATAGTTTCAACTACATAATATAGAGTCAGCCATAGTTACTTTTACATTAACACTGGTATTTATTAAAAGATATACCGAAACAAGCTAATTATTTAAAAATAAAAAACACGACTGACAACTTAACTAGCCTATGTCATTCGGGCTTATGCAAGGAATTTAACAATCCCTCTCACATCAAAATCTGTTAAGCCGTTCAGGACTTATGCTGGAATAAAGAAATTACATACATACATACATAAACCCTAAAAAAACATAACACTCCTTTTTTGGTCAGTCGTGTAAAAATGACAAATAATTAAATACGCCATTGAGTGAAGGTTACATAGTAAACCAGTTTCAATATCACTATCACGGCTGCAGCGCGCGGTGAAAGTGGTACTCTCGCAACTTGCTCTCTGTTCACTGTCGAGGTCACCCACACGACACGAGTCAGTTCCTCTTTGCGTTTCGTTGAGAGGAAGTAAAAGTGACCATAGTCCGACTCGCCAAATATGTTTTTATGCTTCGAACTTAAAATGTTTATTCAACGTACCGGTGAATAAACATTTTAAGTTCCTAATACGTCTTTCACGTCAAGTTACGTATAGTTGAATTCTGTTGGATGGAAAACGGTACTTGTAGATTCGATAGAATTTTATCAGATTTAGGTGAGTACGATTGTTAAGGCCGTTTACTCTCTCAAACTTAGGTAACTTAAAATACTTTCAGCGTGTACCTATTGCGTGTATAAGTCGAAAGTACGTTGATTTGAGAGCATTCAAAGCTTTAGAAAAAAAAACAAAGTAGGTACTTAACTATATCTTTTAACTTAGGATATCCTAAATCTATGAACTTTTTCCTTTTTGAAGGATAAAGTAATTTTTTATTTTATTTAATCTTAATTTTAGTTTTAATTTTAAGTAGGTACCTATTTTATCTACTGTTCCTTTTAACTTAGTAACTTGAAATGTATAGATGATAAACTTGATATAGATTTCGTACGTATTTTTTCAGTTAAAAATTCTATACTTTGTCATGTCATCTTCCATTTATCATGTCCATTATAATTTGAAATAAGTATTTTGTAACAGTAATGCTGAATAAATAAACTCACAGACTAACGGTTACTATTGTACAAACCCATGAGGAATTGGGCTCAAAATACTTATCTTTTGACACTGGTAAGATAAAAAATAATAGAAATCTTTAGTTGTGTTATATGCAAATGATGTGAGTTGATAGATGGATAGAATGGAATGAGAAAGTGGGTCGGTAAGTCGCGAAGACTAGGCATCTGTCTAATTACACTTGTAGGAAAGCGATAACAAAAGAGATGCCTATAGCATACTGTAGGCGCTCTTAGAAATAAATAAGTTATGCTAGTAAATAAAATTGAAGGACCTTACATATCTGAAGAAATTGAACATTTCGCATAAGTGTCGATTGTGTTCACTCATTGGAGAGGAGATCCAACTTTGTCTTGAACACTTGAACAGTTTACAACTGGCTCGTCCTAGAAACCACACGGTCGTAAAATTTATCCAAGCAAAGAGGTTTGTACAACGATGTGGCAACGTTATTGTGATCGTGTCCCTAAAGAATCTAATATTATGTAGATTTGTATTCGTTTAGCTTTTGGTGACAAAGGAACTATTATAGGTATGATATATTGTTCTGTAGCATGCACTTTGCTAGTCTTTGAACTACTATAGATAGGACCAAATGTAACATCACATAGGTTCATAATAAGTATATTTTCTTCATTTATTTAATACGCATACTGTACACATTAGGGTTTCGTCTGGAAACTATAACCATAGTAATTTATCAAGTTTCTAACATCAAATTCATAAAACGACTCTTGAGGAACAATGCCTGATATTTAGCAAATGCCAATTTTGAGCAGTAACTAGAGAAAAATAATGCAACTTTAAACTGCACGTCTAGGTCCGATGCAGTTTCCCCAGCCTGGAGTGCACGTACATAGGTAAGAAGCCAAGGTAATTATATGTCTGTAATATCACGATAACTCTTCAGGAAGTTGGGTTGTAAGCCGAGTGTTATGTAGAAATCATTATTGTTTTATTCGCATTTCAAGGAATTCTTTACCAACTTATTGTACTCAATTATTTTCATGCAACAGGCTCAGGCAGGAGATCTCGAACGATCTTGGTGGTAAATCGAACCCTTTTTGATCATTTTGTACTTACTGTGCTACAGTAAGTACAGTAAATACAAAACTGTTACTACCTAATTACTTAAGAGATTTTATTTGTTTACTAATTGTAAAGAACCTTTGCGCGTGGCTTTGCCAAACACCTTCCTCATAGATCTTCCTTCTATCGAATTCACATTAAAACCGTTTATAATTATTTATGGATTACGAAATAAAATCTTTTAACTACGTGTCAAAATAAAAAACTCAGAAGAAAAAGTTCATATGTTTTTTTTATGTTTACAGTGTATTTTCAGTAACAGATACTGTGGGCCCTGTGTCAGTAACAGATTGATGTATATTTTCTTCACCGTACCGCAATAAATTTAATACAATACAAGTAGGCGATCTAACCCTTGTGAATATAGAGAAATCTAGGTAGTTATCCACATTCGTACCTCTAATGTCTAAGTGGATTGACTATAGGATGTGCGTGTCGCTGGGATACTGAACTAAAGTCAGCATCCGAATCTCGTGAACACGCAGGTTGTACTTTGTACGTCATACCATAAACCAGAAGAAGATAGGAGAATCAGGAGTTTGCAACATCTCACACTACAAACCTTACTACGGAACCCTAAAACCGGTATAACTTTGGCCTAAAAAATTAACGAGATGAGAGCTTCAAAAGTTTTCAGCTGCTGAAAGTAATAAGTTTTACCATTACCTAATGGTTCAAGATAATCTACCTATTCAGTCTTTTAAAGTTCTTTCATACGTTATCAGGGAAAATGAGTACCTAAAATAATAACTGTCATTGTCATATTTACAAGGAACTTGATAATATTTATGAAACCAGCTCTTTCTTTGACACTGAAGGCACTTTTTCAGGTAGTAATGATAAACACTTAAATTTTCTTTAATATTATATATATTATATTTATATTTTGAACACACTAGCAGCTTAATAAGCTGATGCGTGTGTATCTTGAAGTTTGGAGACTTTGTCCAATCTGTTCTTAAAACTGTTGACAGAAGGTGCTGTGACAACATTGTCATTTAATTTGTTCCAGTCTCTGACCACACGGTTTGATAGGAAATTTCTCTTTGGTTTTCTCTTCGCTGGTGTGCAATACAATTTCAAGTAATGACCTCTTAAGTAGTTGCTTTCAGAGAGTTTAAACAATTTCTTCAGCTCAGGTACATCATAATACCCTGTTAATATCTTTGTCTGCGACGCTCCAGTGTAGTGAGATTCAGCTCCTTTAGCCTCTGTTCATAAGTTTTATTTCTCAGTGACTTTACTAGTTTTGTAGCTCTCCGTTGGACATTTTCTATTAGGATGATGTCTTTTTTAAAGTAAGGGTCCCAGATAACGTAGGCAAACTCCAGCAGTGGTCTTATGTATGTTTTATAAAGTTTAATAAATGTATTTGGTGTTAAGCTCATAAAGGATTTTCTAATTAAGTATAACATAGAATTTGCTTTCTTCACTATTTTGATTATATGCGTTTCCCATTTAAAATCAGATATTATTGTAACTCCAAGGTCTTTTTGATTCTACCGGTGTCAGCTGCCTATTGCCAAGATAGTAAGTCTTACGAGGATTAATCATAATATTTATGCATACTTGACGCATTTTTGCCACGCTCTCAAAAAGATAAGTTCCATTATATAACACTTTGGGGGTTTAAAGCAAACTTATTGCATTACTGCATGTGCATGTCACGTGTTTGCAGTAACAGGGAGCGAGCAAACATTGTCACGCACCGAAGCTCGTCATCATTAGCAAGTAGTGCGCCATGCACGTCGTTTTAATGATAAGCCATCAGTACGGAAGGGAGTCACCCTACTTTCGTCACGTCTAGCCCAGATAGTTAATATTTTGTTTGTGTAAAATCCTTTTCAGAAGAAGACGAAAAACGGAATACTTGGAATAATCAATCATTTTTGTCATCATGCTTTGATAAGTTCGTTATTTAAATGCCTCTACAAACAATATACCTTATATAGGTATCGTATGAGCAAAAACTGAAACCAGTTATTTGACCTATTTCCGCGTGTCCCAGAACTTCAGATAAGTTTGACAACCGAAGCTTTCACCCGTACCAGTGAAGTGTCTAGTTTAAGTATCATTTTCTTTTATGTTGTAATTGCTAATTTTATTTAGTATCAGATTTGGTGTTGCCTCATCATATCATTGATGGTATCATCCATATTTAGTATCATTTGTACTTACTTATTAATCAACCATTGGAAAGTTTTTGGAACCTGAAAGCTGTTTGATCCTAGATTCAAGTTAGCTAAGATCTAGAGCGAGATAGTGTAGGTCATACAATTTGGTTTTATAATGAGTTGAATGCGATCTTCAGAATTAGCAGTCTGATTTGAAAATTTCTTTTTGTAAATGAAAGAGTACCCCGCGGTTCAATTCAATTCACTTTATTGTTTGCCTGGTTTCACCAGTTATATATTGTAATAATTATCTTTTTGTTACATTGCTAGATACCTATGTAATTATTAGATATTTATAATAGGTAATATTACCTATTTCAAATTTATTATCTGAGCGAAGTACAAGAAATCAATTACTTTTCTTTGAAACTACATAGATTAATTTATTTTCTCAAAAATAATTGACTTATTATTATTTTTAGTATTTCATTCAATTTATCTAATTTTCCATCCACGCGTCAGAAGAGTTGCGTCTTTAGAGTCTCTACCGACTATACGTCTTACCTATCGAACTAAGGGCAGATTTTTCAATCATCAAATAAATGTTATCTGACGAATAATGTGTAAAGCGACTAAATTGTATGGTCATGTCATGCCTACATACAGTGCAACTGACGCAGTGCTGTTTTAATCATTCTATAATTTAACTAGTTGATAACATTTATTCGATGATTGAAAAATCTGCCCTAAAAAGAATAAATATAAATAAAAACAAAATGAAATCAATGTCTACAAAATCGACAGTAGAATAGGTTTTTTTAATTAAAAAAAATTGAGTGCGTTTCACCTCTATCTTGTCTGGGAAGCTGAGATCTAGGGTGGTATACCAAAACTCAATATAGGTATGCGAAAATATGATTTTCGCAAATTGCGAACCTCTTATTATCATCGGTTAAAAATTGTAGAATTCTAACAGACAACATGCAAAATGAGTTGTTTAGTTGTTTGTCGCTGTAGAAACTGTTCGTGCTCCAAGCATTGCAGGATTGCGGTTACGTGTTTCATTGATACTCGTAGTTGCTGCATCTTCACCTTGAAAATGTACCACTTAGGTACTTACCTACCTAATCGGTTTAAAACGCACTCAAAACAAAATACTTTTTCATGATACTTTAGCAATTACGGAACTAATCAAAGCTGGTACTATTATACATTTTGTGTCAATGCCAAGAAATAATAAATTCGTAGAGCTAAAGATCAGTTCCAAAATACAATTATCTATCTATACTAATCTTATACTAATTGATATTACAAATAGGAAAGTGAGTTGGTTAGTTTGTTTGTTACCTCTTCACGCTTTATCTACTGAACCAATTTTCCTGAAATTTCGCATACACATAGTTAGAAGTATTGTAACGGACATAAGTTACCTTTAATTCCGGAAAATGCTGGTCCTGTGGGAAATTCACACAGTTGAAGTCGCGGGCAAAAGCTAGATTAAATTGTACTAGCTTTTGCCCGTGGCTTCGCCTGCGTGAATTTCCCTTCCCACGGAAACAGTGCTTTTTCTCAGGATGAACCCTTTGTCCTTCTCAGTACTTCTAACTATGTGTTGTGTATGCAAAATGTTAGGAAGATTGGTTCAGTAACAAACAAACAAATTAACTTTCACATTTGTAATATTAGTTAGGATTAGGTTAGGATTTATATATTGTATTTGAATCTATTTTTCCCCCTTTATTCAGTGCTGCTATAAAGTCTTACTTGTACATATAGGTACAGAATGACTTTTTTAATAGTGTAAAATTTTAATTTTTGGATAATTACATTTAATAGGTCTCAAAAAAAAATCAAAAATGCTTTGCGTTCCGATACAAATTGGCTGATCACCTGATGGGACTTAATATGGAAAGTCGAAATTTTATGATCTTCTTTTGTACTATAAATTTATTTTGAAAGTAGTTTTATTCCATGTAATTATGTGTTTTGCACAGCCTAAAAATTTGAACACTGTTAAAAATCACTCTGTGTGTAATGGAAGTATTCGTAAACTCCTCACAATGATGCCTGGAGTAGAACCTGGTCCACTTCAGATCGGCTTGACCCAGAAACGTCAAAAACATAGAGATTGAATCGGAAGATATAAAGAATTACGGGAACCATTCTTTATAAAAATTTAAACGTTGCTTTATTTTTGCCAATAAGGTATATTTGAAGCCTTGGTTTAAATTTGATTTTTAAGTAATTAGATTATAATTATTTATGTTTTTAATTTATTTAGTACCAGGTAATTTAATTATAATTATTTTTAATATAAATAAGTATAATAATTAAAAGAGCTCAACGCAATTCACGATTTAAATTTCCAAAAATCGTAATCGGACTAACTCGATGTCGTAGTTTTTAAATAAATTTCTTGCGAAGCTTTTTTCAGGCGGAAGTTTTGAAAACTTTCTGTTTTGAAGCCTTTGCTTTCATTAAAAATATAAAAACTCGATATGATTCATCATTCCTCAATTCCGTGTTGTCTAAATAACATTGTCGTTATTTTTAAGCAGTATAAATTTCTCAAAAAAAGAAAGTTTAGATTCTTAAGAAACGATGACTCCGTTTGATACATCACTTTCTCCCATACCTATGCTAATAACAATATTAAAATATTTCAATTATTCTATTGGAATATATTTTGTGTCATTGTTGGAAAGTGGTAGTAAAATGCGTTATTTGGCTGCCTTTCAAATTAGCAAGCAAACAGTCGGAGTCAACACTGTTCCTCTCGTCGCTTACGAGAGACCTAAGAGCTGTTTACTTATATGCTTGTGCAAGTTCTTGACTTCAAATTTTATGGCACATACCTCATCGAGAAGTTTCGCAGTATTTTCTTCATCATCAGTTTTTTGATGATTCAAGGGCCGTGAGCGTTATGCATGAGTCATGAAAATTAGTTGAAATCGTCTTACCTCGCTGGTGCTGCCGGCTGGCTGCCGAATGGTAAATCCACTAATGATAACACGCACAGTGTGAACACCGGTAGATTTTAATAACGCCGGTAAGATCGTGGCTACGGCGGGCGTCCGTGACAATGCGCGCGCGCAGTGTGCAACGTAGTGGCGCGCACACCACCACCACTTACTTATAGTTTCTGCGGCGTAACACTTTCCCCACCCGTCTTCATCTCATCGTCGAAAATAATTTCTACTTGAAGCTCCAAAAACTTGTACTGTAAATGGACACAAGTCCAGTTGAATAATTAATAATAAGCTTTAACTAGAAAAATAGTTAATGTTTTTATTTCTATTAGAGCGCCTTAAGCTTTCGTTCTAGTGGAGTTTTTAGGATGCGAGATAACTTTATAATAAATAGGGCTACAACATTAGTAAAATTCTATTTCTCGGCTCAATCAAACTTAATTGACATAATATCTGACGTTATTTTATAAAGGTTGGGTAGCACCGAAATTTAAGTTTTTGTTAAGGTTAGTGTCAAAGTACTTATGTTTACGCTTACTTTTATCATAGGTAGGTACTATTTGATAATTTAGGTATACTTGCACCAGTTGCCAAAATACCTTATCCGTACCGGTTAGGCAAAATATGACTTGTGGAGTTGTGCCAGTTGTCATATAGTATGTATGTACGCTGCGCGACGATTTTTGTATATGTAAAATCTATGGTGCGATTTTTGTATAGGTACCTATATTCAATGGTACCTATATAAAATTATGGTGGGAACATTAAAAGTCGAAAATTCGGCCTCGGACCCTTCTGACCCACATGTTTTGACCCAATCTTTAAAAAAGTATCTACCTGTTTAACCCGCTTCTTTTTTAAACGGTTTTATTTAGCTTATTTCATGTGCTTTTTGACCCATTTTTCTAACAGGTACAGTCACTGCTAAAATTAAAGTAATAAAACAAGAATTAAAGAATTACAAAACAAGTTACGTTCTTTGAAGACTCAGTTGCAATATGTATCAAGCATCTTAAACTCTTTTGGGTTGACTCACTTTACTTTAATAATGATCAATTTCTTACACGAATTAATGAGACCACCCCACCAATGAAGGTAGGTAGGTACTCGAAATTAACTCTATGAATTTTTTTCTTTGGTGTACAGGAAATTTAAGAGATTACAGTATGATGTCACGACCGAACAACAACGACGAAGTTAGCACCAAGAGCTGGATTATGGACGACAGACTTCACAAAGTATCTGATAAATTAAACTAAAATATTAAAACACATAAATTTAAAAGAAAAAAAAATCCATGTATTTGGTAAGACATGAGAAAAGAGTGACATGGTAGCAGGTGTTATGCCGTTCCCGAAGTTTTCAAAGAAACAGCGGAAAGTTTTTTTTGGCAATTTCCCAGAAATAATGTCGATAACGGAAAATTTTCCTAAAATACCGAGAAATTTCTGAGAATTGTCTGAAATTTTCAAAAGAAGAAATTTTCGGGACCTTATCCCGAAATTTCTCGACGGCACATCACTAGGTGGTATGCAGCAGATGCTATTTTTATTGATTTTTCAATTAAGTAGGTGAGTATTTAAAAAAATACGTATTCATAGTAAAAATTATAGGTATATCTTCAAAATAAATACCTACATTTTTTTAAAGATCCGATTTGTGATGAAGTTTAAACATTTGGGCCTTGTTAATGGAAATTACTTAGAGGAGGAAATTACGTACTTCCTATTCCTCACGCGGCAATTAATACGATATTAACGTATATGTTCTGTATCCTTGTAAACGATGCAGTTTCTGTTCTCGACCACTCAGATTTTTGACTTTATGTAGGTACCTATATGCCAAACTTTACTTTGCATATAATATGGTGTCGATTTTAAATGAACATTTTAGAAACAAAATACATATTTTCATTATGAAAATTATTTTTTAAGCTGTAAAAATCAATGGAATACAAAAAGAGCAACCGTGCAGTTACAAAAATGAGGAATAGGGGACGACCAAGGAAGAGATTAGAACTAGATTAGACGACAGAACGAAGTGGAAGGAGTTGACTCCTCTATCCATTTAAACCTATTGCAAAGATCCATGAGAAACAATGTTGATACATATAAATGGGAAATGGTATAGAAAAAGACTCGTAATGGAAAAAATCCGAAAATAGGTAATCTGTATTAAGGGCTCTCAGTAAGTGAAAACGGCAATATTGGCTGTTTTCTATAAGCTGCTGTTTAAAGAATTGAAGAGTTTTCGTCCTGAAATTTCTGATATGTATTGTAGAACGTATGTTAGGTTTAAAGGGAGGACTGTTTCTAAAATTCGATGGGAAAAATTTTGCTCGATAGAAAAAAATCCTGAAGTTACCTCTAAAATTTCATATGAATACAGTTAACATCCGTGTTTTATAATAAAAAATGTTTTAAAATCACCAACACAAAGGTATTTTACCTTTTCGATTTCGTGACTGATTAAAATTTTTGAAAAACTAAACATTTCTATTAACTTTTTGATAAAAATGTGAATGGCGCGCAACCGGGACGTCCCCACCCGCCTCAGCCGCTTCATATGAATTTTCGCTGACCGCCTAACCCCCCTTAATCTACTAATATTATACTCGTAAATGCGAATGTTCGGATGTGAGTTTGGATGTTTGTTATTCAATAATGCAAAATCGGACGGATTTCGTACATAGATAGGAAAATACCGGGAATGGCACATTGGGTACTTTTATCCCGAAATTCCCCCCGGAGCAAAGCCTCAGGGCGTAGTTAGTTTACGTATTATTATAATCAAGGGCTATTTCCTTATGATGTACCTAGAAGCCAGTTACTTTTTTTTCTTTTTTTTTTCATAACAGGGCGGCAAACGAGCAAGCGGGTCACCTGATGGTAAGCGATCACCGCTGCCCATGGACTACTGCAACAATACTGCCGGCCTTTCAAGAAGATGTAGACTCGTTTTTTGAAGGTTCCAATGTCGTATCGGTTCGGGAACACCGCCGCAGGAAGTTGGTTCCACAGTTTGGTCGTACGTGGCAAGAAGTGTCTTTTAAAACGTACGGTGGTTACAGATGGTATGGATGAAACTTCAACCTGTGACGGATGGTACGGTGGTGAAATCCTGCGGCAGGTATTACGTTGAACAATTCTTTATACGGATACCTACCCGGTATAATAGATTAGCCTGGTACTAAAGTGGTCTATATAAATATTTGTCATTTTGTATCATAGACCATTTTAATTTCAGACTAAAGTATATACCTTCTTTACCAATCTTTTTCAGCTCGTATTTCAAAACTTGATGATTCTACGAGGGCGCTGACATAAAAACGCATCCAAGCCTCTCTCCTCCGTACTAAAATAATAAAATTAACAAAAGCGATATGTAACATTGTATGATACTTATATAAATGTTGAGTTTATTTTTACTGAAAATTTATAGAATTACTTCAATGTCATTCTGTAAGTTCTTGTGGAGTAAGAGAAATATGTGGGTGTCAAAGTTGAATTGAAAAAACCACACATTTTGACAAAATCGACAGGTACTTTCTGTTGACCATAAAATTTGGCAAAGAACTCTCCCCTTGATGTTAACAAGGGGACGGATTGAATTTTTTTTATTCCGATCTGTCACCCCGAGGCGACAAAGCGGGGTCACAAATCGGAATATTTCTGGACTTATGCAGTACTTAATACGTTAAAAAGGTCTCTGAACATATTTTCACCTACAGGTGAGGTAAAGTTCACTTTACAGATATTAAAATTTTAGTAATAAGTAGGTGCTTGTATTTATTTAACTTGCTAAGTACCCAGGTAAACGCTAACATTCGTAAAAGGGTACCGTATCTCGAGTATTGTGTATCAGGAAACAATATGTAAATATTGGATGTATGTTCCTTATCATTGTCAGGGAAGAGACAGACAGAAAATAACTCTGTTATGTTCGAAAATTATTTGCACAGAATTGTGTTCCGTAGGTGAATTGATAACTCCATTTAAACTATTATGTCCACCATTTTCTTTCGTATACAATTTCAAATTAACTTCCTGAAAATTTTAGATTAACAATACATTATGATACGTAAATGCTGAAAACTAAGCATATAACTTAGGCTTTAATTCTATCTGAAAACTAAGCATATACTTAACTTAGGCTTTAATTCTATTTTAATTCTATTGACTCCTTCAATTTATTAGTGTTAACTACTATTATTTATAGCTGTTGGTCCTGTTAAATAAAATATCAATCTTCTTTCCGTATATTGTCAGATTGAGACACGATTATTAGAATTGATACCGAGATACGTTTCATGCGTATCATGTATGCCGCCATAATCTATACATATAATAAAACAGTAAAAATATTTTGTCTGTACATTTAGTATTTTTGACTGAAATGTATAGAGGGACACTTAAAAAGAATAATAGAAAGCAAAAAAATTTTTTTGGAATTTCTTGTCTGTCTGTCTGTCTGTCTGTATGTATGTACGCGTTTCACGCAAAAACTACTGGACGGATTTGAATTAAACTTTTTTTGTTGTATAGATATTAAGCCTGGGCAACATATAGGCTATAATTTATTTTGAAAACTGGAACACCTGATGAAGAACCTTAACAGAACAGCTAAACTATAAGAAATATGGAAATGGTGCCTTAATAAAAGTTGTTCAGCCTGATGAGCATTTTCTGATAACGTATAAAAATTGAAGATCTGGAACATTTGATAAAGAACTGCAAGAGACCAGCTTCACTATAACATATATGGAAATGGCGCCTTATTAAAAGTCGTTCAACCTGATGAGCATTTTCTGCTGACTTATAAAAATTGAAGATCTGGAACAACTGATGAAAAGCTCCAAGAGAGATTTTTCATCTAAGCGAAACTCACGCGGGCGAAGCCGCGGGCGACAGCTAGTATTATATATTAGGTTTGGCGACCTGGCAACCCTAACAGGAGGAAGGGCAGTTGGAGCATGATATAAGATAAGCCATAGATCGGACAACTCCATAATCACCCATACCTGACACCTGAAAGTTTAGATGTGATTAATATGTATAATGTAGACTTTTGGTGAGTCTTCATTTGTTTAACTCTACAAAAATATGACAGCTTTTCATAAACTACCTATTAATTTTTCATCATTTTTTAATTTGTTTATTGAAGCAGCCGCCACTGTCGTTAGTTAGAGAACCACTTCAAAAATAATAGTAACTAAAATTACTTACTTATTCATTTATGCAAACTATTCTCTGATGGACTGGCGAAGCACACAAGGGATGCAGTAACGTGTTTAAAGACAGATTTATAAATAACTATTTTTACGCGCCTTAAGAATAATATAGAACAAGCTAATTATTAAAAATAAAAAACACGACTGACAAGTTTTTACTAAAAAAGTACATACAAACATATAAGTTATATACATTTTTGAAATCGCCTTTTAAAGCCCTTCAATTTGATACCCCACTCGATAAGATTGATCAAATTTTATTTTTTTGGTCTGCTATTTATCACATATATAATCCGCCATTTTGTTTTTATGATGACGTCATATAGCCTATGTCACTCGGAGGAATGCAAGGAATCTAAAAATACCTCTCACATCAAAATCTGTTAAGCCGTTCAGGACTTATGGTGGAATAAAGAAACTTACATACATACATACATACATACATGAACCCTGAAAACATAACACTCCTTTTTTGGTCAGTCGTGTAAAAATGTGTAAAAGTATGTAACATTTGTTAAAAAAATACTCAGAAACGATACGCAGGTAAATTTTATCAAATCTTATAAAACTTAAGTTTGACCTTTGGGTGATGGGACCAACATATATGGATGGTGGTGTCCACCACTGTGTGTCTTCTATCAGAACAAATAAGACAATCCATCCATACTAATATTATAAATGCGAAAGTTTGGATATGAGTTTGTGAGTTTGTGAATTTGTGAGTTTGTGAGTTTGTGAGGATGTTTGTTACTCAATCACGCAAAATCTACTGGACGGATTTCGATGAAATTTGGTACAGAGGTAGATAATAACCTGGAATAGCACATAGGCTACTTTTTATCCCGGGAAAAAGCACTGTTCCCGTGGGAAATTCACGCGGGCGAAGCCGCGGGCAAAAGCTAGTACAATTATAAAACATGTTTCTATCTCGGTCAAACAATGTGTTAATGGTAAAAAATTACTTATTCTGCATCTACTGTGCCTGCCATCTATAATACAGCAAATATGCGTATGCGCAGAATATCTCATAATTCTAGTTAGGCACGATATAATTAAGTATCCATGAGTTTTTTCTTCTTGGAAGTTCGAATCATTTGCCAAAACGATGATTTCGGCAAGGTTGAAAATGACATGCATTTCCAATTTCATAGATCTAGTATAGCACTACGTCAGTCAGTAAGCACAGTCAAGGGTCATAAGTGCAGTCATACCTCGAAGATCTTATTGCCTAGCCTTAATGATCATAATGCCTTGTAGATACTGACTGCACTTTTGACTCTTGAATGTACATTTTCGTGTTATCCTCCTAGGTAATTAGTAACTTTATCAAAGTGCATTATGATCATTAGATAGAAAAAAAGGAAAAACTGAACAAACCAGTCAATGTGAACACTAGTGGGCAGCCTTATAAGTGATTTAAATAACACGTAGGAAAATTGTTACCTATGGAATGTTAACAATTTAATCAAATCAACAAAGTATGGCTATAATATTAATATTCAATATGGAAAGGTTAAATTGTAATGCTTGATAACATGCGACCCTAGCTCTACCTAACGTGCATGGTTACCTACCCTTCGTTCGTGATTCATGATTACCGTTTATCTTATCTAGCTAGGTAGGTACATACAAATCTATCGATTTCCAACCAACGACACCCAAGGGTAATATTTCTCTCAACACCTGATATTTGAGACGCAAATCTATTCTATGAATATGTATAACAGCTCAGCAAGATATCAGAGAAAGTTTAAAAAATAGCATTCCATTTTGTGCTAGTCGTTCGTAGGTAGGACTAACAGAGACTATGTTGACTAATTTGTATTGACCTCCCATACAAATTGACTAATCACCTGACTTAGTTTTTAGGGTTCCGTACCTCAAAAAGCAAAAACGGAACCCTTGTAGGATTACTTTGTTGTCCGTCTGTCTGTCAAACTTTTTTTCTCAGAAACGCTTAAAGGTTTCAAGTTGATATTAATAACGAACACTCTGATCCACGGTTACTTTCAGCGAAAAAATAATCAAAATTATAAGTCAACGCGATCAGGAGATGTTGCGAATTTTCGCAAATTTTGCGATTTCAGACGGGATTCCCGTCATGAGGATCAAAACATATTGGGTACTTCCCGTTGATCTAAAATTATGATATTTGGCAAAAAGCAGGTTTGACTCGCACTTGGCCGGTTTTTTTTTAATTCAAGAAAGTCATTCGTACAAGGAGGTTACAGTTACAAGTTTAATGGGGAAAGTAGTGCAGTTTCATCGATTGAACCTGTTTTTAAAATATTGGTCAGGTTATAAAGTATCTATGTATACTAGGTATCCTACTAATATTATAGATGTGAAAGTTTGGAGTTTTATGAGTTTGTCTGGATGTTTGTAATTGTAACTCAATCACGTAAAATCTACTGGACGGATTTCGATGTTTGGTACACGGGTACCTGAAATAGGTACCGGGAATAGCACATGGGTACATTTTATCCTGAAATTCCCACAGAAGCGAAACTTCGGGGCGTAACTAGTTTAAATGTATGCGGGTAACAAAATAACCATAATCCCGGACATCAACAAAGGTTTAATTTTTTAAAAATCATTCCCCTAATTCATAGACCAACACGGACTCCATCCGTTCCGCGCGCGGAAGTCCTTGTTGCTCGAAGACCTAATTATAAGTTTCGCCCATAATGTTATATGCAATAAAGAGTTTTAACTTACTTAGGTAGGTATTTATAACGCAAATCGACATTGCTCTGAGACACAAACAGACGATTCTCTTTTTTTGTAAGGTAAAAACCTGTCACAACAAAAGTGAATCCTCTATTTGTGTTGTGAGTCATCCTCTTGAAAAAATTATCATTAGTAGTGGCTCACAGTTCACACCAATGCTATCATAAACCTGTGACTACTCACTATGACCTCACCTCGTAAAATATTAACAGCCCACGCTCTCCTTGGTCACTTGGTCAATATTAATTTTATGGTGTTAGCGGTTTTTATAGTTTAGGGCTAGGAATAAGATAACATGTTGGTACCGTAGGTTCCGATACACTGCACGTGTCAGTTGCGTAAAAGTAGTCACTTTGTGGATCTTTTTTATCAGGCCTTAAAAGACGATAACTTAACGTTACCGTCCTCTACAATTAATACCTTTATATATTCCTGGAATATTACAGAAAATGCCTCAAGATATATATTTTAGCGTGTTCTTCTTCTTCTTATCGAGTAGGAATGGCATAAAATTAGTTGTTTTAGCTTGTTTATCCCTTATTACAAAATAAAGATCCCGTCCGTCTGTCAACTAAACGGTTTTCATGCCATTTTCACCAATGGACAGGGGTAAGTCATGAAAGATGTCTTGGTGTATAATTTACGCGAATGAAGCCGCAGGTAGTTGTTAAGGCTAGTTTCTTATTAACACACATTACTTATAACTCCGTCTGTGACGTAGCTCACTGTCATTAGCGACAAAACCCTACTATATTAACATTATGAAATTCTACTATAGTCTTTTCAAATTAGTTTTAATTTGATATCTACTAATGCATACATGAATGACTCAACTATCGCTAACTGCTAGTTCTATTAGACTTCTCTGTCGGGGCACGGCGTGTGTTTTTCCTTAGCGATATCTGGGCAGTAGCGGATGTAGGGGCGGGCACGGGGGCACGTGCCCAGTCAGTCTGCATTTTTGTGTACCTACTGTGGAGGGAGATTCCATGACAGTGCATATCAAATTAAGAAATAACAAATACGTGCCCCCCCAAACCGTTTTTTGTGTACCTACTGTGGAGGTAAATTCCATAACAGTACATATCAAATTAAGAAATAACAGAATTAAGTGAAATGTTTGTGTCCATCTGATTTATTTCTTGATTTTTTGCCCATCTGGTCCTTCTGTAGTGGCGTAGTGAGTGAGAACCCCCGTTCGTTCTTTCGTTTTAAGTTTTAAGTTCGATTTGTTGCCCCCACTCCACCAATATGCATAGTCCGCCACTTTCCCTGTGCCCCCTCCCCCCAGAAAAAAGTCCTGGATCCGCCCTTATATCTGGGAGCCGGTTCAAGGCTCGAAGTTAATGGCTTCGAAAAAGGTGTGAAAATATTTCTTCAGACTTCGATAACGGTTTTCTGTCAGACTGTATGACCTGTGTGGTATGACTGTTTGCGTACTTGCGTACTTAGGTAGGTATTTAAAAATGGTAATTATAATACAGGGCTATGTAGTCCTCTATAATAAATACGCCTACCATTTTTCGGTTGATTCCGATACCTAGACCTAGTTTACTAATCAAGAAATAGGCACTTTCTCTTATTTATTTTAGGTTTTAGATAAAAATTGGTGAGATAAAAAACATTGTGGAAAGAGTAAGATTTTTAAAATATAAGTAGGTCTCATACATAGATGCAAGTGCTACGAGTATGTAGTAACATTTTTTAATAACCGTAACTTTTTCCATAGTTAGTTTATTTTTTTATCTATTTAATTATAATTTTATGAAAACAACTGATGAAGATTGATTGAATAAATTAAAAAATACAACGACTTGTTTTGTAGGTCAATCAAGACAGGACATAGCACCGCAGAATGCCTGAGTAGAAAGGTACAAAAATTTGACTATCCAGGTAGAGTATTGGTCAATGGTCACTGTGGACACGCGTGAAATTTATTACGTCACCACACCTCTAGACGAAGACGTCGCAACACACGTGGCTGATCGTCTCAACAGGACAGGATATACCTAGAATGACTGTGATTCTCTGAAGATTTAGGCAAAGCATAGAAATAGTCTGGAAAAAAATAGCAGGCACGACCACCCCGAAAGCTCCGAAAGTTTCTCCTCGAAAGAAAATTCTAATTATCTGAAACACACGCCAAGTGGGCAAAGTATGTCAAACACGTGCGAGCTCCAAACAGTTGGAGTAAGTGAGAAGCGATGGTATAATAGAGATAGTGTGTGTGGCAGCGTGGGCTGCCGCCGCGCCTCGCTGCCGCCTGGTGACGCATCAGCGGCGGGCCACACTGCGACTGTATCCGACGATTGGTCTCGAGACGAAGATTCACTATTTAAAAAAACCCATTGTTAAAAATTACAGGTTTTAGATGACAATTTAGCTAATTATAGGATGCCTAGTTCTATTTCCTATAAAAACCCCTCATTCACTATAATATGTACAGATATAGACCAGTTACAGTTTTATTATATTTACTTATACCTATGTATGCGATCTATACAATACACACTTCATCCATCATTCAACTATTTATAATTATTTAGTTCTATTGCTTCAGACCAACAAAGGATGTAGACGATTATCTTTATTTATTTTTGAACTACAAGTGGAAGAAAAGGATGAGTCTTTCCGATCCATACCTTGTTAGTAAAACGTTTGATAAGTAATATTTACAATTCAAAGGAAATTATCGTCAAAAGTTTTCTTCTGTTAATTAATGTACCTATTTACATTCATTTCAATTCATCAAAAATCAAATTTTATCCAAATGTACTAAGTTAAATTAATGTACTGAATTAACTGAAATGTACTGAATTATAAAACCGTACTCTTATTACCTATCATGGAAGATGCCACGATAAGCAATATTATACAAACCATATAACCATGAGATCTTTTGTAAATATCTCGTGACATATCTTGGAAACGCTCTTCACAGTTGTGTCTCCAAGACGCAATTGTTAGAGTAGGTAGGTTTGTGCAGTGTTTGGACGGCCCCGACCCGGCCCATCAACGAGACACGAGCTAGGCTAGGCCGCTCTCCACTCCACAGTACACCATAGAAGTCCGTGCGCGCCACTGGTGTCCATCACGACCATTACTAAAGCCCTCAAGGCCAGAGAAAACGTGAATTCGTTGTAGTTTGACCACAGAAAAGTTCACGCGACCAGAACGGCAAGGTCTTTTGACACATTTATACTCATTTTGTGTTGTACTTTGTGAATTAATCGGGTTTGGGGATTTTTGATCGTGTTAAAATCGATCGGCTTTTTGTCCAGTGTGTCAAGGACAGTTATGGCAGTGTAAATATCGCCACGCGAATGTTTTACCAACTTTGAGAGTCTACGCACTTGCGCATAGAGGTGAGGCATAAATATTAGATTAGGTGCGTGGATTAGGTATTTTTCGATACCAGTGCGTACCTAATATTTGGCACCCCGGATTAGGTATTTTTCGATGCAAGCAATATTCATCCTTAAATCATACGACGTAAAGTTCAAAATCGACTGAGAAGATTTTTGAATATTCTCGTCGGCTCTTGTATTGGGTATGTACAGTCAAGAGTCAAAAGTGGAGTCATACCTTAAACATCATATTGCCTTGCAGGCGCGCAGTCCTTCATTGTGTGCGTTACGTCCATATTACGGACGTATAATTACAATAAGAACACTACTCACACTAAGCTAATTATCATATTACCCACCCACACCAAGACACAACTCTGCTGCATGCTAGTGCTTCGTGCTCATACTGCCTACGTGCTGCCATCTATCAAATTTACGGGGTACTAAGTAGTGAATTCTGACTCAGAAATAATAATACACTAATACACTACCTATAGTTTATTATAAAGCAAACCAATAGTGGTGAGTACGGTGACACGCAACCAATTGATAATTTCGTCACAAGCTAATGCATCTGCTGGTCTAATCGGTAGTCGGATGGACTGCAGTTGATACAGGTCAAAGTTCGAGTCACATCCAGATATTTTATTTTTCATATTAAACTCAATTCATAAGCCAAGAGTATTTTTATATAATGTAATTGATATGCTTTTATATATTTGTTATGAAATAAAAATTCTCAAAAATCATGACAACTATTTATTCATGTAAATAGGTATAGTATACTTATGTAAAATTTATTATTATAAACTACACTAACAAATTCAAAATTTATGTTTAATCACTTCCCTATCTAATTACAGAATAAATAAGAACTTAAAAATAAGCATTCTGTAGTAAGTTACTTATAAGAATCTGTTCATTTATTTTATATATTATTACTAAATTATACTTTCGCTTTTTGTTAGTAAATATTGAGGTTATAGCTTAAGTATTCGTTTTCATCATGAAAAGAAGATTGAAACTAAACCTCAACATCTAACAATTTATCTCCTATTACGAAACATAACCTTGTATTTGTAATGCAAAATACAAAAACAAGTAATAAGTAAGTATAAAAATAATTTAAATAATGTTTATACTTTTATAAAACCAGATTTGATACAATAGAAAGAGGACAGTTGGAATATATCTACTTAAGGAATGAACTCACTGATTAAATTTAAACACAAATAATTAACTCACTATTTTGTAAAGTTGCCGTTGTTGTCTTTTCTACACATATTTCAATCACAAAAAAACTGTCCTAAACATCCATACAATGAGAAACTAATTCTTCCTTGCTCATCTTCTATGCACCATCAGGCCCCATAGATTTTCTATGGAGTTGAGGTTAGAAGACCGCGCTGGCCAAGGATGACATTTATTTCTGGAAGCGAAATAAATTATCCAGTTTTTTTATGCACGCCACCAGCTTGATATGCACGACGAACAGTAGATAGGCATCGAAACATCAAATAAATCAGCATAACGCCTGGTAGGTAAAATCATCGCCTTCATATTCTTCCAACATTATTGTTGCTGCTGCTCAGAGATAATAGCCGGTCTTCTACTTTGCGGCAAGGCTACCCTGCAGCAAGTCGCTACACCCAACGTGTTGTCCACTAAAAAAATATAATAATATATAATTAGGTATTTAGTTTATATTTAATTTCAAAACTATCACTTATGCAAAGCAAAATCACGAAGAAAAATATATCAATACAATACATTAATATTATGTTATCATTTTATGTTTGAATTAATCACAAAATATTACACATTTACACACACATATTTCAAATCACAACTATTTATTTGTTTAAAAATACTCACACTTAATCCAGTTCCTTTCATTAGAAATTGAGACTATTTTGCAACCACTATCATGCAAAGTAAATCCGAATAGTCTCCATAATACCTACTTATAATGGCCTATATTGGCAAGTGTTGATAAAGTAATATTCCACAAATACTTAGATAACTATCACTAACAAATGCGTTCAACTAAAACGAGAACTCGGTTGAAGTGATAAATTTGCGTCTGTCTTTTTTTTCATTCACCGTCAAATATTCATTTTCATAGCTGGTCCATACTGACCACCCATACGAAGTAACGATACCATAAAGTTAGAGCAAGGATTTTATAGACATACTATGAACGTTCCGTATCATTCATAGTATGTCTATGAAATCCATAAAAGTATGAAGCGCTCGCCGACTCGCCGCGCCAGCCTACCTACTTCTATGGAAACATCGTATTCGGTCGGTTGACATTGCACAGACACATAGGCGTTTTACAAATAACACACAATCATAAGGTCTTAAGTGCAAACACTTCTATAATCAATTAGTATGAGAAATTCTGACTCCACTTCTGGAGATGTCTGTACCTATCCAATACTTTCATCCATCAAAGAAAACTGACCCTTAAACTAATTATTATAAGATAAAAAATCGGTTGCGAAAAATATTTGCTACTAGAATTAAACGTATGGATTAGGTACACTTTTATCAAATATTTTCATCTAAACAACAATGACCTTTACGCACTTTAAGAATAAGATCAAAAATCAGTTGCAAATAAAGTATTAACAATTACTGACTGGGATTAGGTGTATTAGATTCGCTAGTGCAGCAGTGTTAATGACCTATCGTTCGGTTGCTTGTCCTTGACTCGTGAACTAGTGACATAATTATTAGTTCGCGTTGCATCGTGTTTGCATATACTGCGTGCGATTACGTAATTGTATTTAATGTTTTTTTGTGTGCTTTACGTAGTACCGACTGCAAAAAGTGAATAAAACTTTTTAAACTTTATAAATAATAAACTTTTGTGTAAATGGTGTACATAAGTGTAAATATTGTTTTATTTCGATAAACTCTAAAAACTTTTTAATACAAGTGTGTTTAAATGTTCACATTGAACTTTATAAATGAAAATTACGTGTGTAGAATAGTTTAATTAGTGACAATGGCTCCTAAAAATAGCGTTGCCTGGGATGAGCAAAATGTGAGTGCAAAATGTGTAAGACTCAATTGTCATATAAAAGTACTGTGTCAAATTTGACCAAACATCTGAAAAGGAAGCATCCATTAGTGATGTTTTTCGCAGCACACGGAGGAATTAATGTGCCAGAAATGTTGACTACAGATAGTATGACAACATAAGTACAATTTCAACTGCAACGTCCGCGACTACTTCAACAGTTAACACGTCGTCGTCTTTAGTGCGTGGTGCAGGTGGAGGAATGGTTAGCAACACTATGTCAGCCTACATTATTAAAAAAAATGCAAGCAAATTTTTCTACTCTCAAATAACATATAAGGTAATACTCAGAGGCAGTACAAAAAAAAGAAAACATAAAACAAATACAAAGGCAGGCTTATCCCATTGAGGTATGTTTGATTCTCGAAACAATAATAAACATTGCACCTAAAAGTAGGTAACTGATAAATATTAGCAAGGAGTACCTATTAGGAGCTTCGATCCAGAAATGTTATCTAATACACAGATTAAGGAACAATACTTTGAAGATCTAATACTATCATGTTAGAAACAATATTGAACTTTACGATGTATGACATAAGGTTGGGAATTGGCTGCGAATGGCAGGGATTAGGAAAAGGTATTCGGATTAGGTATTTGGATTAGGTATTTTTTGGTATTAGTATTAGATAGAACAGGTACGGGTTTTACCTAATCCAACCCACCTCTACTTGCGCATTCGGTCAGTATTTTGAAATCTGTCAGTTTACAATACAATGTTTGCTTACTTGCTTGACTTTGAAACATATGTATTTATTATGTCACTTAAATATTTTATGACTGTTGTATTTGTCGATTGTATTTCATTAAGGAAAATATGGAACGCATGAAAGCAATCCATATTTTCTTTTCGTCTTGTCCAATTCGGTGGCAAGCAGAGAAAATTATATTGAATAGAATACCATCCTAAAAGTGTTCATAGTCATGATCCTTAAAACACTTAATATTTATCCCAGATATATAAAATAGATTTCTTTACAATTTCCCAAAATACGAACCTCCAGGACGACTTTAGGTAGGTACGGGTGTTTACCAGCAGTCAGTAATAACATGTATACTATCAAAACAAGGAAAATTGATGATCGAATATAATTTTGATTACATATATAAAAACGTAGGTATTATTATCAAAAATTAAATTTCAACCAAGATTCTTCTATCTCGTAAAAATGACCAACAAAAAATAACATGCAGGTCGAATGACGAATACAAATTTGAACAAATAAACAGATAAACCGCTGTTATCCTGTAGTGTACAGGAAAAACCTCACCTCACCTAAATCACGTAATAGCTCAGCCTCAGCTTAGGTTCTTTAACATAACAGACGTTTATTTGGCCACTTCACTTCAACTTGAGCAATTAAAAAGTAAAAAAAAAAAACTGGAACAATTTGTCTGTCTATCCAAAGGCTTTCAGAAATTGGAATATCCTAACTAATCACTAGATAGGTACTAACTTTAAGATTATGAAACTTATTGTTCTGTTTTCTTCTGAATCTTTATGAACGTCTTTTTCTGAATGTCTAAATAATTGATGATTTTGAAGATATACTGTATGTAGGAACATTATCATCGTTACTGACATCCTATTTTACAAGACTCAAAAATGAGCACAACATACTCAGAAACGCTGCGAATCTGTATAATAGAAGGAACATAATCATTACCAGACGACTCGGACACGGGCGTTGTAGCGCGTGGCAACAGGCCGCGTTTCGTATGTCGACGACTTTTTGTAAACAAGTTAGTTGCGGCGATATGAATAACAAATAATCCTACTCAAATAATTTATTCCTACGAATATTATAAATGCAAAATGTAGGTGGGAGGATGTTTGTTACTCAATTACGCAAAATCTACTAGATGATATACAGACAGGTAGATAAATACCTGGAATAGCACTTACGGTAGATATTTCATCTAGAAATTCTCACAATAGCAAACCCCCAGCTAGCGGCAAGTCATTTATGACCGCGATAGCTATTATTCTATAAGGAAGTAAACAAAATTAAATTGAATTTTACCTACATAGTAAAGTACGCTGTGCAATTGTGTTGCATCATATGAGTCTAGTGGTAGGTAGTCTACAATTGAAAAAGTTGTGGTCAATTGTTGGTGTTAGAGGTGAACTGGTGACTCAGCGCGGAATTTAAATGTTACCAATGATATTTTGAATGTTATATATTAAGTTCCCATCAATATTACGTCATGGTTGTTACCTAACAAAAATAATTATACATGTGGCATGCCGAATAAGATACCTTTTTTCTTTTTTTATTATAAAAGATGTGTTTGCTCTTGACCACAAACATGCCCTAGGGCAGAGATGAGGTCTACGGTAGTATAGCGAGATTTCCCAGAAGCAGCTATTACTGGTTTTGAAGAGAGTTAAGTTGTGTATGCTCGGAAACACAGACGCAGGCGCGTATATTGAAATTATACAAGGCCAGCACACGTTCATAGTGTCCTAACACTGTACGGTTTCAAAATGTGTAACACAATAAAGTTTTTGATAATATACACGATTTCTACGTAATGGTCGCGTATACTTTCTTACATTGATTCAGTAAATTAGTTAGGAGAATATACAAGGTTAGAATCCACATGTTCTGACATTGTATAGTTTAAGAATGTAAACGTAAACAAATGTTTGTAAAGTATACAAGCTTGGAAAGACAATATTAAGTACTAGCTGTTGCCCGCGTGAGTTTCGCTAAGATGAAAAATCTTTGTAAAAAATATGGTATAGTGTAGCTGGTCTCTTGGAGTTATTTATCAGATGTTCCAGATCTTCAATTTTTATACGTCAGCAGAAAATGCTCATCAGGTTGAACGACTTTTGCGCTATTTCCATATATGTTATAGTGTAGCTGGTCTCTTGCAGTTCTTCATCAGATGTTCCAAATATTTAATTTTTATACGTCATCAGAAAATGCTCATCAGGTAGAACGACTTTTGTTAAGATACCATTTCCATATTTCTTATAGTTTTAAGTGTTCTGTTTTGGTTCTTTATCAGGTGTTACAGTTTTTAAAATAAATTATAGCCTAAATGTTGCCCAGGCTTAATAGCTATACAACAATAAAAGTTTTAATCAAATCGGTTCAGTACTTTCGGAGATTAGCGTGATCATACATACAGACAGACAAAAAAATCAATTTATTTTTTTTTGCTTTCAATTATTCTTTTGTTTGTATTCACCATAATTATCCGTCAAAAACTGTTTTAAACTATCGGCCGTAATCATTTTAACTAAGTTCGTGTCACTCACAAATAATTTAAGTACAAAATTCAATCAATTACACTTTTTGGAATCAAAATAAACAAAACACTGCATACGAAAACAATGGCGCGTGGCTAATCCTATCCTAACTAATATTATAAATGCGAAAGTGAGTTTATTTGTTTGTTTGTTACCTCTTCACGCTTTATCTACTGAACTAATCTTCCTGAAATTTTGCATACACATAGCTGGAAGTACGGAGAAGGACATAGGGTACCTTTCATCCCGGGAAAAAGCTAGTGATACAATAATCTTAAAAAGAATAGAAAGATGACAAATTCTTGTGAAAAAAAGAGAAAGCAATAAATCAAAATGGCTACCTAGAAACTCTTCGCGTATAGATTCCAAGTACATCATCGTGCGTAGCACTAAGAAAATGTACACGATTATTCCGCTATGGTACCTAACTAGAGCAGTATATTTTTCGCACAAAATGTAAGTGTACGTAATTGGAAAATATACGCGATAAAAACGTAGTAACCATGTATAGTTTCAAAAAAAAGTTTAGTAATGTAGAATTTGAAACTATACGCGAGCAGTCCGAACCTGTGCGTACTGGCCTTGTATAATTTCAATATACGCGACGCAGGCAAGGAGCTCCACTCCTTCGCTGTGCGCATTAAGAATGTTGACGAAAATAGCGTGTACGCAACACCGTATATATCAACCTGTTTGCCTCTCTTCACTTTTTTCCTTCCCCTTTATTTGAAAATCTTCTGTTTTAGTAATTCTTTATCACTTTATAATAGTATTAAACTGCTGCGTAAACTTCGTATTAAGATTACTAAAAATAACCTACCAAAAGCTATTAAGTAATTTCTTTCTAGAATCGTTGTCAAAAAATTTCAAAGAAATCAAAGTTCAGAGGTTCAGCCATTCCCAAGGAATTTCTAATAATTTATATTTACATTACTTATAAATTCTTTGGCGATTCCTTACTGGAATTAAATAGGTTTTTGATTTTTGGTGATTCTACGACTTTTAGACATAGTATGACAGGAAACAGGGACTTGTGAAAAAATAAGACGTGCGACCCCAGATGATAAAACATAGAAATTAAGTGGGCCTAATCTTTAACTAATTGGTTGACACGTACATCTATCTAATCTTTCTATCATATAAATCAAACAATACATGACTCACAGGCCACCTGGAAATTCTGATAATGTTTGTTTTTCATAATTCAGGCTTATCATCTATATCAACTACATGTCATCGACATTTACTAGTAATAGTAGGTATTATCTAAACATTGATTCAGTCAGACACTAGTAATTTTCCAGATGTCATAAAGCACATTATATAAATTTTACTTAACATCAAACCTAACACACACTGCACTGGCTGTTCTTATAAACTTGGCTGGACACATAGCAGGCCCGAGCCGCCCCTATGTGCGAAGTGTGCAAAGCAATAGGGGCGCCGGAGCCAAGGCAAAAGAGTTACTGCCAGGGGGTCGGCTTGGGCCTGATACTTAGTTGATTTATTCTTCGTTTGGTCACCTGGATTTTGTACCACATAAAAATTTATCGGCTCGTCCCTTGCTTTTAGTATATTCATTCTAGATTTCAATGTATGGATGGCAAAATTATTTATCATGCTTTTTTGTATCAATGTTATGCCTATGTATGAGTACATTAAAAAACACTACCCTCCCCCTCCTCCCGCCTTCGGCGTCTCCCCTTCCCCCCTTGAAACGTGTCCCGTTTTACAAATTTTCAGAATTCTTAGGAAAACTATAAAAGTTAGGACAAAACGATCAAAGGCTACATTATCTATATCTATACATATAAAATAAAACAGTTAAAATATTTTGTCTGTACATTTAGTATTTTTGACTAAAATGGATAGAGGAACACTTAAAAAGAACAATAGAAAGCAAAAAAAATTTTTTGGAATTTCTTGTCTGTCTGTCTGTCTGTCTGTATGTATGTACGCGTTTCACACAAAAACTACTGGACGGATTTGAATGAAACTTTTTTTGTTGTATAGCTATTAAGCCTGGGCAACATATAGGCTATAATTGATTTTGAAAACTGTAACACCTGATGAAGAACCATAGCAGAACAGCTAAACTATAAGAAATATGGATATGGTGTCTTAACAGAAGTCGTTCAACCTGATGGGCATTTTCTGCTGACGTATAAAAATTGAAGATCTGGAACATCTGATGAAGAACTGCAAGAGACCAGCTACACTATAACATATATGGAAATGGCGCCTTAGCAAAAATTGTTTAACCTGATGAGCATTTTCTGCTGACGTGTAAAAATTGAAGATCAGGAACATCTGATGAATAACTCCAAGAGACCAGCTACACTGTAACATATATGGAAATGGCGCCTTAGCAAAACTTAATTAATCTGATGAGCATTTTCTGTAGACGTATAAAAATCGAAGATCCGAAACATCTGAAACAGTTTGGAACACAAAAAGACTTTTCGTCTAAGCGAAACTCACGCGGGCGAAGCCGCGGGCAACAGCTAGTTTATCAATAAATTACCTACAAATAAGTTCTTACATTTATTTTGAAACGAGTCGTAGTTTCAAAGCTATAATACGTCAAAGTTGATTGAAAATTTGTAACCAGCGAAAAATCACAATTTAAAAAATACCCAGAAAACTTAGACTGGAAAAAGAAAAATTACTTTTTGTCACATATAAATACCACAGAATCGCTAGCTCCACAGAATCACTAGCTCCACAGTCGATACTGAAAATTGTATCATGTTACTACGAAAAAACGCGTGAAAACATATGTGGATGTGTCAATGCTGGATTGAGTTGCTGCACCATGTGTATACATTGTCAGGGGGCCTTGGTTGGTTCAGCAAAACTGTAGAAGATAATGATGACGATACTAACTTGTTTTAAATAATAAATTCAATCAAATCTCCTTCCTTGTAAAAAATAATAAACATAATTGTTCCTTGTGTAACAAGTTTTATTTTTGCTAAAGTTCTGATTTTTAGTAAACTTTGACGCACCATAGCTTTGAAACTATGACTCATATCAAAATAAATGTAAGAACTTATTTGTGGGTAATTTATTGATAAATAATGTAGCCTTAGATCATTTTGTCCTAACTTGTATAGTTTTCCTAAGAATTCAGAAAATTTGTAAAACGGGACACGTTTCAAGGGGGGAAGGAGTGACGCCGAAGACGGGGGGAGGGAGAGGGTAGTGTTTTTTAATGTACTCATACATAGGCATAACATAGATACAAAAAAGCATGATAAATAATTTTGCCCTTCGAAAATGATAAACCGGTCATGTTTCTATAACTTCACTTCTGATCCTCCGTACCACCGGCCATACTATTGGTGGTACGGTGGGACTTTTAAAGTTAGTGGTACGGTATGTGGATAACCTTTAGCAATTCGAAGAAACTCTTTTCTTGACGAAGCTTTATGTATGTTAATGGACTTTGCTCGATAATAAATCTGTAAAAAATCTCATAAAGATACTCACTGAGCAGATTCATTGAATTATTATGATTACTATTTCATAATATATGAAGGTTAATCGCACACTGGTGAACTAAGTAGGTAGGTACCTAGTAATTATACAATACTACTTTATCAGAAAGACAGTGTTTTGACTCATAATAGAGAGACTCACTGATATAATTTTGTTTGAACTGCATCAATAAAACGTTGATAGCCACTGGCTTAGATTAAGCTCTGCCTGTATCTTGTTTTTATATTATATTTATTACTCTCGCGTCTTAATTCACGTAAAATGAATCTTCACAGTGTTATTTTTACAATTTTTATATTTAACTACTAGCTGTCGCCCGCGGCTTCGCCCGCGTGATTTCGCTTAGATGAAAAATCATTTTGTGTTTCAAACCGTTTCAGATCTTCGATCTTCTTTGTATACGTCTACAGAAAATGCTCATAAAATTAATCAAGTGTTGCTAAGGCGCCATTTTTCATATATGATATAGTGTAGCTGGTCTCTTGGAGCTTTTCATCAGATGTTCCAGATCTTCAATTTTTATACGTCAGCAGCAAATGCTCATCAGGTTGAACGACTTTTGTTAAGGCAACATTTCCATATTTCTTATAGTTTAACTGTTCTGTTTTGGTTCTTCATCAGGTGTTCCATTTTTCAAAATCAATTATAGCCTAAATGTTGCCCAGGCTTAATAGCTATACAACAAAAAAGTTTCATTCAAATCGGTTCAATACTTTCGGAGATTAGCGTGATCATACATACAGACAGACAGACAGACAGACAGACAGACAGACAAGAAATTCCAAAAAAATTTGTTTGTTTTCTATTATTCTTTTTAAGTGTCCCTCTATCCATTTCAGTAAAAAAAAAAACAAAATATTTTTACTGTTTTATTATATGTATAGTTTTGTCCCAATGCTGGGCAATTTTTGAGCCTAAATTCATGAAGGCCTACTTACACATTTTTATGTAAAAAAAACCTCAAATATCTACCAAAGACGTGTCCATCACAGATTATATAATACTATAGCTACAGTATTGAAAATGATGTCACCACTCTATACGTCTAGTGTCGTCTTGTACTAATAAATTTCCAGAGACCTGTGCTCACAGTTACTAATTACTTATGACTAAAATGGCACATAAAACCATATTTTAATATGGAGAATGACGTTTATATCTGTGCATCACAAGGACTGTGACCATGTGAACAATAAATTAGAGAATGATATACAGGAAAATATAATTTTCCGACTGTGTCATGTTTTCATAATAGCACTAAAAATTAAGTGGAGGATTCCATTGAACCGAATACTGTTCTGTTTCTTGTCTTTGCTAATCCTTATATGGACATCGTCAAATAAACATGTATTATTTGACGATGGCCTTGAAATGATTAATAACCAGAGCGTGAGTATCGATTGATATCGCAACAATAACACAGCACTAATAAAATTTTATAATTCACTAAATAATGTTTAGAATACAAAATAAAATCGTCATTAATTTCATTTAAAAAGCAATCTTTTGACTAGTTTTTCCAAATAATTTCATAAGATATTGCAGCATACTACAACCGGCTTTAAAGAAAAAGTTGTGTTTATGAATGGGTATGTAACATACTGCAAGTTTACGCAATGGTGTTCACAAATACAAGACGTTGGTAAGCAATTTAAAACTGTTAACAACCGTTGTTTAGTAGTAGTAGTCAAGAAAATGTGACCGTTACATCCGACGACGATATGATAAATTAAAAATCGCTACTTCCATACTAATATTATAAATGCGAAAGTCTGTATGTCTGTTACGCTTTCACGGCTAAACCGCTATAACGATTTGGATTTAGTATCGATAATTTAAAGACCAGGGGCGTTGTCCCCAAAAAGGATACAGTTTTCAAAAATCAACCCCATGGTGGGTCAAAGTTTGTATGAAAAACACAAGATATGCTTTTTGTTGCGGGCGGAGCCGCGGGGCCACAGCTTAATCTTGACACCATTATTACTTTAAGAACAAGATCTTACTAATGTATATCTCGATTCTCGATAGAGACCTGGATAATGGTCGTCTGGCAAAAAATAAAAACTTGAAAGGTCTATAATTAGCATTTGACGGACTAAAAGTTCTAAAATGACACACTTCTATAGTCTTATTGTGATGTAAAACATCTATTTGCCCAACTTAGCAGTAAAATCGACTCGAATGGCGTGACGCTGTCGTGCCTCTCTGCTCAGATGTTTTACATCTGCCGGGCGTCCTGTGATAGCAAACTTTTTTTATTGATTGACCACTTTCGCCTGACCTTGACGCCATAACGCAATAACTACTGTAGAAATTGTTCTATTCACAAAACTATTTTCTGCGTAAAACAGCGCATGTTATTCAGTTCCCAAGGTTTGTTTGAAGACACTTTCGTCACCGATTTTACGCTAAATTATCACAGATCGTCGAACGAATGACGTTTCGCTTGTCGGCTACGTTTCGCATCAGTGGATAATTTTAAAAATTACTTATTGCATTAGAGTAAACTGGACCATACCAGATAAATCTAGATTTATCATGTAAAGTACAAGTGATACAACGTAGCACATTGAGAAGTCTGTCATGTAGTTATTAGTGAATTAATTTTATTATTTACTAGCTTTCGCTCGCGTGAATTTCCCACGGGAACAGTGCTTTTTCCCGAGATGAAAGGTACCCTATGTCCTTCTCCGTACTTCCAGCTATGTGTATGCGAAATTTCAGAAAGATTGGTTCAGTTGATAAAGCGTGAAGAGGTAACAAACAAACAAACAAACCAACAAACAAACAAACTCACTTTTGCATTAGTTATATTATTAGGATAGGATAGTTAGGATTTTATTATCAATTTCTTATTCTACTTTTACAGATGCATTGGCAATTTGATTTAAGTATATTATTTAAATTTAATAAGTTAGTAAATATATATATATAGATATTATAAGTACCTATTTATTCAGTGATTGTGTATGTGTATTATAAGTTATTATATTAATATTTGTATTATAAGGATTTTAAGCACAAATCGTGCCTACACTTCAGTCTAAACAATTTTAATATCTATTTCAGATACAATCAATCATAGTATTCATATTCATTTAAATATCTCCATCTGTTATTAAATTAAATAGTATTTAGTTAGTATTCTGAGATTCTACAGTTGTAGAAACTCAGAATACTACAGATACAGTTCTGACTCTTTATAAATGAGTGTAAACACAAAATAAGGTGGAAAGATAATAAAAGATAACAACTATCTACTCAGTTGAACACCTGCGTTAATAGAAGTCTGATAAGCGTTGAGAATCTGAGTCAACAAAACTAATCTAGACTAGACGTCTTGTCGGATTGCATCCGATTCTTAAAACTTATCAGTATCATAAACGCAGGTGTTTATCGAAGTAGATAGTAGTTATCAATATAATGAATATTTATATCATGCGTCGGTCGGTAATCGATGTAGTCATTGGACTATGCCAATTCATTGCGTCCCTGCGTTCTTATACCTACTCAAAGATATGCCTAGCTTCTATCCATAGACATAGAAAAGAAATCAAATAAACTTAAAAAAAAAAATTTGCTAGCTCTATGCTTCTATCACGTTACAACGATGCAGCTCAAGAAAATTCCCATTTCTCTGATCACGTCATATTTTTCTCGATTAGGTCTTTTATTTAATAGTTTTTTTCTAAACAGACAATAAATCAATATAAATAAACGAAGCTAAGTTAGCTTAAGTTCAGAAAGAAAATAATTGTTAAGTTTTGTTACTGACTGGCAGCAATAAAATGTATATTTTTAATACAACTGTAACTCGATCGAACATCGTAGATATTTAAAACTCGATCGAACATCGTAGATATTTAAAAAAGACATTTAAATTTTGAACTTTGTTGAAAGTATTGCTGAAGGTCTAACTCAAAATTTCCCGCAGGCTCATCTAATACACTTGGAACCAGAGATATTAATAATACCTCGTTGTAAATTCTGCGCAGACGATGTCGTAGACAAAACCTAGTATTAGAAAAATCTATTAAATTTTCTGACCTAGTTCCGTACTTGGCATTTTGTTTCTGATTACACCGACACGTAAAGTTCACAGCGGTATCATTTAAACGTGCATAATTAGATGTACGTGAAACACATACAAAAACCCAATTAAAGTTAACATGACATAATTATTTAGGGTGAATGTTTACACTGGGCTGAAAAATGTGTTTCCGAGAAATATATTACTATATCAATAGTAGCCAGAAAAAAAAAATGGAGAACATAATGGGAGTCCTACTATTAAAAGTTTCAATTGATCCTCTATTCTTCAATATAGAAACTGAAAATTTTGTTCAAATATTACAAAGGTACTGCCTAATTTAAAAATATTGAATTTTTGAATGGTTTTATAACTATTAACATGAGTAATTATTAATTTCAATCATACTAATCATGATTTTATTAGCTATTTGACGACATCATCGGCGCAATCATTTACGGCCTCAAGCTAAGGGCAGCAAATGTGCTTAATTTATGTTTCACACACGTGTATATATCTGTTTCACTGACATGAGAAAACGTATACGAATATTTGGATTTATTTGTGTGTACGTGACATGCATCTCTTTATTATTATAGGTAACTCCTTAAGGGATATGAACTGATTTTAGCTCTATTTTACATCTATAGATTTAATTTGTATAGATTAAAGGTTGTTTTTTGTTTTTAGGGTTCCGTAGTCCGACAAGGAACCCTTATAAGATCGTTCAGTCCGTCCGTGCGTCCGTCCTAGTCTGTCACAGCAGAATATCTCTACGTTTATGGACTGATTTGCATGTTACTTGGTTCAAGGATACTTCACATATATATCTCATTTTTAAAAATACAAAAAATTAAAATTACCCCTTTTTAAGGGTACCTCCCCATACATGTAAAGGGGGGGTGAATTATTTTTTTGAGTGCACCCCCTTGTGTGGGGTATCGTTAAAAAGGACTATGAAAATAAGGTAGGGTTTCCATACAACACTTTTTTATCAGCTTTATCATTTGCGAGATATAGCCCGCCAAAGTTGTTTACACGGTGCCCCTATAAACTTCAAATCACTCACGTAAAGAAACAGGCGCGGAAACTCTTATTTAAAATTGTTACGGGTATCCTGTGATGAATACTTTTGAGTACATATTTTTATTGACCGAGCGAGCGAAGCGACCGAGGGCTATAATTCAAGTTGGAGCGAAAAACACATTGTTTGTATGTATGTATGTATGTATGTATGTTTGTTCCGCGATAACTCTCGAACCGTTGTTTCGATTTTGATGAAAGTTGGAATATATGTAGGGATAGTTAATAAAATTTTCAAGTTCGTTGGGCATCAAAATCGGTCCAGCCGTTTTTGAGATATTTAATTTTTTGTGAAAATAAATATTGTATTTTAATAGTCGCGAGGTCTACGTTCGCAGCGAACGACTAGTTTTATTTATAAAATAAAAATATGTACTTTAAAAAATAATGACTACGGAACCCTACTTTATGCGTGGTCCGACACGCACTTGGCCGGTTTTTTTTATCAAGTAGGTACGAGTATATCTGACGAATTTCAAGAGAATTATGAATTCAATTTTCTTTTCACAGGAAAATGGCTCCAGCACAGTTAGACGTGATCGCACACGACCAGATAGACCATCAGCTGAAGATGAGACTCATTCCACAAGATTGTGATAAATGTGACAACAACTGTGATAATAACAATTCAGTGCTAGATAATAGTGGCAGTGAGAAAGTTAATGCAGAGGCCGAATTCGACCTGAGTAAATACGAGGCGATAGAATTCAGGCCGCAGATAAGATGGCCCGACCTGACAGTACAAATATCTTTACACTTAGTTGCAATTTATGGACTCTTTTTGATTTTAACTAATCAAATCAAATTGTTTACTCTTTTGTTTGGTAAGTTTTTTTTTTTTAAGAATGACTTTTAGTTAAATTGAAGTTTTTAAAAGTAACATTGTGTGAGAGCAAGGAGATTTTGTTGTTTTGTTAGAATATAATGAGAAAGTAATTCTAATTTACATTGTAAGTTACAGTAACAGCTTATAACAATATGTTATGAAACATCATCAATAATGCTAAGTAATTAAGACTGTCAGTTAGTAACTGTGTAGTCTACGACGCCGCCAACACCATCATTTAAAATTCAAATATTCTTTCAATCCACGCGATGAATTTAACTCGTACATAATACATAACATACGATTACTTCATCTCAATGTTTCATCATCGCTGTTTGTGTGTATGTCAACATCATCGTACGTATTTGTAACTGTATGTAAAATCTATTGAGAAGATTTTGATGTTCACAAGTTATTCTATACGTGCAAAGTATCCGTGTACCAAACCTAGTACCTACTAAATCATGAGGTGCTGATTCTTTTAAGAATAAAATCAAAATTAGCATATCTCTACCTCACTTTCGATATATAAATTCTTACTTGTCTTAATATGTTAATTTATTTATACTGTATGTACAGTCTATTCAGAAATGTAAAAATGTGTTTATTTTGCGTACACGGATATCTTAACATATTCAACCAATCATAATGAAATATAGTCTAGTCTCTGCCTACCCCCACGGGAAAAAGGCGTGATAATATGTATGTACATATTATCACGCCTTTTTCCCGTGGGGGGTAGGCAGAGATGTATGATATGTGATATGATAAGAGAGATGTATGTATGTATAATGAAATATTTCAAATTGTCAGGGCATAGAATAGGATATAAGTAAGTCAACATTTTAGCCAGAAAGAATAGTGTTGGCACACATTAAAAAATTAGTAGAAGAGATTTCCCTTTTATGGGTTCTGTTTTGACTTTTGAGGTACGGAACCCTATAAAGAGCAAATATCTTCTGAGAAGTACTAGATAGATAGATAAAAACAAGCAAAAGTTTTCCATTAAAAAAATGTTTAATTGGTTCCAGTGCTAGGCACGATATACACCTCGGGCTTCGGGATCACGGCAGGCGTGCACAGGCTGTGGTCACACCGGGCGTACCGCGCGCGGCTGCCCTTGCGCATCCTCCTCGCATTCCTCTTCACTATAACAGGACAGGTGAGCATTTTGGCCATTTGTTCGAAGACGCCATCGACTTTTAACTTTATAATTTTTCTCGCTCTAAAACCGCTATGTTTCGGAATAAATCCGTTCTAATTAGTGATGTGTCGTTCTCAAAAATTTTCAAGCAAAAACGAAAACTCTTTTGGAAATTCATTGGAAATATTCTGGAGAAAGGAAAATTTACTAAAAATCTGAAAAATTCCATAGAATTTTCGGAAATTTTCAAAGGAAGAAGAGAACAGGATTTTTTTCGGCGGTAGATACTAGATACATCATTAGTTCTGATGCCAATGGATAAATATATAATTTTTCATTAACACTGACACGAACGCCGAACAACAGTCAACGAGGCATATAATTAATACATACATAGAAAGCTACTTACGTTCCTCAGTTAGTACAGGATCGCGTGCTCACACGTACTTTATAGCCATTGTCATCGCCGCCGCCTCTGACCCGATTATTGACCTAAATCTACATACAGGTAGATACACAATTTAATATACTTATTGAAAAAAAACTCATAATTGTGATTTGATTTATCTAAAAGCTAAGAACAGGAAATAAAAATAATGACTTATTTATTAGTCAAGGGCTCAAGGCATAATACCAGAATATAATATTATAGATGAAATAAATACCCTTTCAACAAACTTTTTGTGCAGAAGATAAGTAGTCTGACTATATGTCTATGTTGGAATCGAGATAATTTCACGTGCGACACTTAAAATTAGATGACAAATTACTAATATACGATTACGAGCCCAGTTTTTTTTTTTTTTTTGGTTGACTGCCTAGAAATAAGAATAATAAGTAGTGGTTGACTGGTACGTAAAGATTGCATTTGCGATAAGGAACCCTTTATACTATTTGTATCTAAAATTGTATCTTTTATATTTACTTGTTGGTGCGATAAAGAATTTTGTATTGTATTGTGATCGTCACGCAGATACGCTTTACTGCATCGCCTAGAAATATAAATGATTTACGTAGGAACGTTTTATTATTTTTTAACATCGCAGTTACCTACTAGGTAAAGTTAAATCTTCAAGATCTCTCTGGGCAAAAAAAATATTTTCTGTGCATATTTATGCGAATTATTGGCATTAAATATCTCCCTTTTAAACCCTTCATTTTAATACCTACGGATTCTACATTTTATAGATATTTTGTTTCTTTGAACCCTCTATGTTCTTGAACTGGTAGTTGAGATTCAGACTGTAAAAAAAAATTTTTTCATAAAATTTAGGGAATTTATAGACTGTCAGATATCCCGATATTCTCAAGAAAGCACCGCACCGGGGCGCAACAAGTCGGTCTATTAAGTATTATTGGTCTGTCTATACTTAGTGTCGCAACTAGTCGAACAAACAACACGGTCCTGTGATACGCTCATACATCGATTGACGCAAACATTTTAGACGACCTCGCCATCACATCAAGGCAATTGTATCTATTGAAGACGATGTGTAAAATTTTATTAGAGCTGTTGTTAGCTGATATTTTCACTCGATCATTTCATAGAATTGATCTTATAGAAAGATGAGGACCGTTGGGAATTCACGCGCATCAAAAGTTTCTCTGGGATTATTTCAACTTGAAATAATATCTTACTGTGATATTCATAATTATACCACTCGAACAAAGTTTACTTATAGCTGTATGTATTATAATTATCTAAATTTATATTTACCGGCTTTGATAACCAAGTACCTAACATTATATTATTGAGAATAATTTATTTATATTTTGTGTGTAAGTAATTGCTTCTTGTATTTTTCTTTCAAGCGAAACACTTAAGATTAAATTCTTTGATTTACATTATTGTTTAGGTCCTTGTGCTAGATTTAAGGAATTAAATATTTAATACATTTTTAAAATGCCTAACTAAACGTCTAAATAATAATATCCTTACTCCTGCACTTGGCCACAGGGCAGGCGCTTCATAGAAACGGCGCGTCAAATATGCCTACTACTACTACAAATGAAACTGTATATCCGTGAACACGTCAGTAACACGTCAATGTGTGCGTTTTCATAGTCGAACGTCCCACAGTTACACAAGAACGGGGGAGAAGTGCGGAAGGAGCGGGGGGGTGCCATATTGCGGGAGGGGCAGGGAGTTTCCTTTCTGTACGTAGTACTAATATTAATTCTGTGACTTGGCACCGACTTCACCTCGTTCAGTAGGTAACATGCCAATACAATTTTATTTTTGATTAATCTGCCTAATAAGTTGTTTTATGATTTTCAGTTTTATAACGGAAGTCGATTCATTTTTTTTTTTTGGAAAGTAAATTTATTGTTTCACTTGACTTTTATAGAAAACAAAAGTCGAAGCCATTATCCAGCATATCATAATTTTGGGTTTTTCAAGGCAAAATTTTGCATGTGTGTACCATCCTAGATCTCATATTTGCTTCCCATCAGGCAAGAAAGATACAAAAGCACTTAATTTTTTAATATTAAAAAAAACATCAATCAATTAATTTAAAGAGTTTGTTCTTGTCGGTGAAGTAATTGACCTCTCTCTATATTATAATTTCATCTATAAATGCCCTTTTTGGCTTTCCTTTAATCAAAAACATATCAGGCTTAAAAAAAAATATTTGTTTCAGCGTGACATCTACACGTGGGCTCTGGACCACAGGGTACATCACAAGTACACAGAGACGGTGGCGGACCCTCACGACGTGCGACGAGGGTTCTGGTTCGCTCACGTGGGCTGGCTGGTCCTCACTCCCCACCCCGCCGTTGAGAACCGTCGCGAGGCCCTGAGGAAGACCTCCACAGACCTCTTGGCTGACCCTGTAGTGAGAATACAGAAAAAGTGGGTTTTTATTTATTTTATTTTTATTTATTACGAAGACCAACAGGCATTTATACAAAGAATAAGAACACTTAAGAACTAAGAGAAAAATGAATACATACGAAGTTGAACTTTTTTTTTTACACTACCTACTTAAATGCAGCCTCATTTTGTTTACGCCAATCTCTCTATCCTGGGACAATACTGCTTGAATTAAGTAAACAGCCCCTGCGGCTTATTGTAGCGAACACGATTAGCGTTTTCTCTGCATTGCTAAACTGCGCGGTAAGGGTAACCATAGAGCCAGGTACTTCCTGTGGTCAATGTAAAAAATGTATGGTTCAGGATTGATATGAGTTGCAGGTTGCAGACAGTGGACCAGTTGACGACTTAGATACATTTTCAATCTTAATGCCTCCTTCAACGAGACGTAATGATAAATGTTTTCTAAAAAAGTTATTAAGAAAAAAAAACATCTCGCCATTCCATTGGTATCAGAGAAAATAATTTATCTCCTTTATATTTAAAAGGAACTTCACTTGAACCTACTTATTCCACGACTAATAACATGCAGCGTGTCGAATAGTGCTCTTCCTTGTTATTTCCGTGTGCTGTCCACTCGATACGCAGCTTTAACTCGATTTGATTATGTATTTTGTTCCAGATTTTTCATTCCAATGTTTGGACTTCTGAACATAATACTTCCGATATGGATTCCATGGTACTTCTGGCAGGAGAGTCTAGTCAACAGTTTCGTGGTCAGCTTCGTCACGAGGTTCACCATAACGCTCAACATTGCATTTTGCGTCAACAGTTTCGCTCATCTTTGGGGCAACAAGCCTTATGACAGGTAATCCCAACCCAGGTTTGACACCAATACCTATATAAATCTTGTCTTTCTACCCTAATTCATTTTGAAGGTGGAAAGAGTTATGGAGAGAAAGTATTGCAAGTTGATTTATCAAATGAAATGGGTTATTGTGAGGGCTTTTAAAAGTTATAAATAATAAATAAAATGTCTAGTTTTCTTTGTTTCAATTTCAGTATAAACTGACATTTGGAGTTTCTCTAGTTAACATTTTAAACGTAGGGCACCCCTTTGTATGGGAATCGCGTTTGTGAAATATAAATCTGAATTCTGTGGTAACTTTTCTCGAATTCAATTTTGATTTATAATTCATAGGTTCATAAAGTCCGTGGAGAATCAAGTAGTGAGCCTGGCAGCCCTGGGCGAGGGCTGGCACAACTACCACCACGTGTTCCCCTGGGACTACAGGACGTCGGAGCTGGGCAGGATCAACATTTCCACCACGTTCATCGACACGTTTGCCAAGATTGGATGGGCTTATGATTGTAAGTGACTTCTTCTTCTTAGCGTGTCGACTCGGCGGGTCAAATTTGTGATGACCAATATGACGCCACAGATACAGCATTATCTGTTGACCCAATATGTCGCATATTTTCCCAAAAGTAATCAAAACTCGTACTTTCCGTCGAATCATGGTTGCCAGCAAGCCGTAAACATTCTGATTCAAGTGGTGGAATAGTTGTTTCACTAAACCGGTTGAAGAAAATTAATTATATAAATATTTACCTTGCTCCCTACTTTTTATTGAAAAGACACTGTCCTTCTAGACATAAATAAGCTAAACCCAATGGCAGGTAAACTGAAAAGCTTAACGTAGATGGCGCTGGTATAGTCGAAAGCAAATACTATATAAACTGTAACCTATGCATCAAACTCAATATTGAGCAACTGTCACTGAAAACTGCCATGCGCACACAGTCACTGCGTAGTTGTGAATCAGATATGATCTCCAGTTACACTAGTGCCTCCTAGAGGGGACCTAAGCAGGAAACCTGCCATTGACAGATGACCTGTGTTTTGATTGCAGTAAAAGCGGCAACTTCAGCGATGATTATACAACGAGCCAAGCGAAGCGGTGACGGCACCCTGGGAGAGGTGGAGGAACCAGACCCAGCCTTCACGACCTTAGACAATTCGAGCACTTCCCAGGGCTAACGAAGAACATCGACCGATTCCAACGGATTTTGATACGATTTTTATATATGTATTTAGCGAATTTCTTCCAGTTTATATTTTTATCTAATAGTATCGTCTATTCAACGTGAGATTGCTTTTACCAATAGTTTATTTATATGTATTGAATAAGATTATGAAGAATTACAACTTGTAGATACTGTTTATTTAAAGGTTTTATGCATATTGTATGTAACTGTATTATGTACACATAAATTTACTGCACTGGATTTTTTAATCTCAATGGAAGTCAAACGAAATGGTCACAGATTGTATAACAATCTGACTCATGTATGGTAGTTTTCATAGACCACCACTCTGCACTCTAGTTGACGATTTAGATATGGAAATGCCTTTTCAAAATGGAAAGATATCTCCATTAACATTGCCAAGAAAATTGTTTCGTGTATTACATTCCGCCTATGACATCGACAAGCAAGAGCATAGCTCTTAATTAGGATTTGAAGATGAGTATGTCAGACATACCTATTATTGTAACATGTTTGTTTGTCATTTAGTTTTCGAATACACTTAACCTCTACTACTATATCAGTGAGCGTTTATGAAGTAATTAGATGTTGGAAAAATTAACTGAGAGTACCATGAGCATGCAGCCTATTTGTTCCGTAGGTACCTACCTACTTAAAGCTATAACTCTTTACTCTTGTAGTTTTGTTACCTCATTATTACCCGGTACCTACTTGGTTTAAAATGGGAGGAATGTTCACTACTTATGAAGTTATTTCCAGTTTATTTAGGACATTAGGAGAATTCCCTTTGATGAGGTAAATGAGGAATTCCCTTGTGCTATGGTATGACAATAAAGACGGGAATACGTTGGTATTGAGATGAATTAGGATCGCCTGACTCAGATTCCTTGTTTGCTTTATGCCTAAGAGCATTCACATAAACCAATAGGTTTAAAAAGTAGTGTACGAGTAACATACAATGGTCAAAATAATGTGCTTGATGACATTTTCTCTCAAAATCAAATACAACATTATAAATGTTTAGTATAAATCTACCAGCCAGTTTAAGGCACACCAGTGAAGCCTTAATTGAAAGTAGTGGGCCTAAACGCCATCTAGTGTTTGCTTTCAAACCTATTCAAGTATTGGTTCTGGTCTACCCTTTAGGTTGCGGAGGTCAGGCGGCAGTCGCTCTGTGTAAAATCCAATAACCTTGTCGAATCACCTCGGCTACGTAGCAGACTCAGAGCTCTAAAGCTTTACCGCTAAGAATGAAACCCAGAATACGCGAGGATCATGGAATTTATGGTGATGAGTAAACTTATAATTGAAACAGGTATAGCCGAAAATGGCCAGGAACAATATATTATAGTACATTATGTATTAAGTACAAGTCAATAATACCTCTTATTATTATAAGCAATACATATTTTTTTTTTATTATTATTATTTTTTTCATTGCTTTTACCAGGTGGTTTTGTTAAAATTGTGGCGTGCCCATGCGCACATATAAATACTAAATAAATAAATAATAATAAATTAATTAATTTAAAATAGGTTTAGAACATGGGACATGGGCTTGCTTGGCAATCGAGATGCTTCCCTGTTCGGACTTTGATACCTGACCCGACGCTCATATATAGCTAACGAAAGAGGATATAGATTTCTGACTGGATCCAAAGCACAATACGATATAATGGTGATTAACGAAAATAGTCGACAGTCAGAACTAGTCTTTATTAGTTCTGAATTACTATAACCCACTTCAACTTTACGACTTTTGATTGCTATGCTCGTACAACGTTGCTGATTGTATGGTGTCTATGATGATGGAAAATATGTATGTGCATCTGCGTGATCGAATCAGAAATAATGAGATCCGTAGGAGAACTAAAGTTACCGACATAGCCCGCAGAATCGCCAAACTTAAGTGGCAGTGGGCGAGGCATATAGCTCGTAGAACAGATAGTCGTTGGAACAGAAAAGTTCTCGAGTGGCAACCACGAACCGGAAAACGTAGTGTTGGCAGGCCTCCCACTCAGTCCTGCGATCTGGTGAAGGTCGCGGGACGCGCATGGATGCGGGCAGCGCAGGACCGGTCGTTGTGGAAATCCATGGGGGAGGCTTTTGTCCAGCAGTGGACGTCTTTCGGCTGAGAGAGAGAGATGTATGTGCAAAATATTCATAATGTAATAATTATCTACATAATGGAACCACCGTATCTAAATTAAAACAAGCGTCATAAAAACAAAAAGTATCTATAAGATAATACTATTAGGTTTTAAGTGTTTTTTTTTATTTATTACGGTACCTAGTAATGCTAATATACTTTGTATGTATCATTAATTACTAAGTACCTACCTAATAAATCACAACTGAACATTCATAAAATTTATTACTTGCTACCTTATATTATCTACTTACATGAAACTATCTTGCAGAGTTAAACTTATGTATATAATTCCAATTTTATATCATTAACTACTTATTGTTATAATGACAGAATGAAATAAATCTAGGGGTACCTAATCCCCTAATGTATTTTAAGAAATACCTATCTATATACACAAAAAGTTAAATGTTTGACAAATTCTTATATTTGGATACAAAAGGAGATTGTGAAGAAAAGCAAATGTATTTTTCAAGATGTGATTTTTTTTGTATGAAAGCATGTTTTTGTATAAAACACAAAGCCAAACTTCCTTATGTCATGTGTGAAACCAAAGACCTGAACATTCCTGTTAGTAAATTTAATGGTAAAATAATGATTTACGATATAATCGTATATCTCAGAATGATACTTATTTTTTTATGTGTGAGATAAAGTAGTGTCAGTTCAAACTTTGAATATCTGCATACCTTTTAATTGTATCTACCTTTGAGCTTATGGACAATTTTGAAGATACGACATTTTTAATTTATTTTTTATTATGCACATATAAAGACTATAGTTACTACTATTATCTTACAATTTTTATATATGTGAATATATTTAAAATTTTATAAACTGTTCCATAATACATAAGAGGGATAAGTTGGACCTAATTTGGGATAGGTATAACGATTTAACTTTTTTTTAAGTCTTGATTTTTTGAAGTAACAATAAAAAATATTTTTGTGATTATTATCACTTATTACTTTACTTAAAAACACTACTTTATAAAAGCCACAGAGTTGTTACTTTTTTAAAAGTAAAAGGCAATGCAACTCTTCCTTTGACTGCTGGCCCAAAAAAAAAATAAACACAGTATGTAACATAATAAGCACAACGAGTTTCATTTTTTTGGGCCAATTAGTTGCATTGTCCTTTACTAGAAGACTTTACATCAGGTAAAGGATAAACAAAAATATCGAATTTTAACTAGATTATCCAGTTTCTAAGTTAAGAGTGGCCATATTTATAATAAAAAATTTCAAAGCTCACATAAATTGAATATACAGATTAACCAAATATTGACCACAGAGTTCTTAGTTTTATTTGGTTTTACATTTGAAAGAAATGTATTTATCACTTTCTGGCAAATATTACCAAGGTATTCTCCTTATTCAGTGTTTGTATAATAATTTCGTTTAAGTTTTTTTTTTGTTCGACCGAAAGAACCATATTTTTTTATACTTAAAATGTTTTTAATTTGTAAGGCGATGTTTTAAATAAATGTTGTTTTTTAAAATAAAAATATACGCTTTTATTTTTTTCATCAGCTATCTTTGGATTTTTGGAATTCGTTCAGTTCCTTCATTCAAATGTTTGAATTATTTTTCGTCATATAAAACCGTCATGTAAAATTACCTATAGCAGAGTATCTACCACAAGAGCATTTATAGGAATCATTTATCCATTAATTATGGCGTTTTAGACAACAATGTTTTACAATAGTCGCACTACCTTATGCGATCTATTAGTCATCTAAAAATATTAAAAGCTTACTGTTATTTGACAGTGTAGCATACAATCTTGGCAAATTCAATAATAGAGGGTAATGACTTTTTTAGGCCGACAAATCCAAATCTTCACTCAAATAGCTCGTTTATAATATTATAGTAGGATTGGGTTGTATCCTTGTTCTTTTTGAGTCAAATCCTAACTAATAATATATCCTAATCCTATCCTAATACTAACTTCCTAACTAATTATATAAATGCGAAAGTTTGTTACGCTTTATCTTCTGAACCAATTTTTCTGAAATTTCGCATACATATAGTTATAAGTTCTTAGAGAGAAGGATATAGGAGAGAAGGATATAGGGTACCTTTCATGCCGATAAACAGCGCTGTTCGCGTGGGAAATTTACGCGGGCGAAGCGGGCAGAAACTAGTATAGACTATAGAACTCTAACAACGCCAAAAAAATGGTTCCACGAAATAGGAACCTCGGTGGGCGGGGCGGCAATCGTGTACTAGCTTTTTCTATGAGAATGTGTGATTGTCTTGTTGTATTTAAGTACATTTGTTTGCGTAAATGGAACCAAGATTTGAGCGTTCGTTGTATGAGAGTTACACTTCCATATTTATTTATAATTCAATGATAGACTAAGTTTAAAATAGACTTTTGTTATAAACAAAAACTGTAAAAGAATTTATCTCCAAAGTATCTTGAAGACAACTTCTCATTAGTTCGCAGACATTGTAAAAAAAAATGCATGAGTGTGTGTAAAAAAAACACATAAATATGCAGTAGGCAAGTAACAAATTCTTAAACAAAATTATTTAAAAAAATATGGAAGACAAACAATACACGATTCTATGAAAAACTATATCATTTTTAGTGTTCCGTGCCCATGTCTATCAGAAGACTATATGATGGAATCATTACTTTAAAACTTCTATTCAACAGTCAATTTAAAACTTGGAGTTTTTATAGAGACGTATAAGACTGTCAAAAAATATTTAATCCTTATAAATGGGGTTTGAGTTTAGTATTCCTACAGCTTGAAGTGATCGTGTATACTTACTTAGGGTGTTTAAAATGAATAAATAAGTCTATTGTAAACGTTTAAGTCTATCTTAAAGTTGTACAAAGGCTGAATAAGGGAGCCGATTAAAGAGTTTTTGACCAGAATAAGTAATAACAGTAGTGGGATAAATAATCCATTTTAGGCTGAGTAATCTAATAAATACTGAACGAACGAAATACTCAAATACTTTTTTATGAGAAAATGTTAACAAGTATTTTAATTGAATACATTTTGTATATGAATTTCACACAGAATATTTAATTAAATAAAATCCTGGAAATGTATTTAGTAATTTATTCTGTTCTTTTATCTTTTTACGCATTTAATCCACGAAGTAAGAACAAAAAAATGTTTTTGGTGGAAAAATGTATCACATTAGAAGATTTTTTACGCGTAAAATTCGAACGTACCTACTCGTACCTTAAAACGTACCTATCTACTAATGTGATTTAACCGAAGACATTATCATTAATTTAAAATATTGTTCATCCTGAGACTGGCCAGTCTGCATCAGAGTAACAACTCTCTTCTCTCAACCCCTCTGCGCTCCACTCTGGTAGAGACTGTTCATAAAATCAAACTTTTAAAAGCTCTTTGTCAAGTACTTCTACTGTAATTATATCAATTTGTTAAAAGCACTGCAAGCTTCTTTAGCACGCACATTGCTGCCCTATTTTAGTTCTATTTTCTCTTAAACAAGACGGAATATTGCCAAAAAAAAATATTAAGTAAAAATCCGCCTGATCAACTCCAATCATCGTTATAATTTTCTCTATTAAGTGGAAAACCTTATATTTTCTGCATGACAGAATTTGTAAACAGTATTCGCGATACCTACCTACGGCAGTCGAAGAGATGTGGTCCCGTAGTAAGGACGTATCTGTTACGTGCAGTGTACGCAGTTCATTTACGTTGCGGTTGTGATGCGCTCAGACACTTAAATTGTATGAAAAAATATTTTAATAACTCAATGCCAGTGCTTCAAATAAACTTACCATAATGTGGAATAAAACGATGTGATTCATATAAACAATCTGCGAGTAAGGTAAGTTTATATTATTTTAAACTTAGCCACCTAATCGCAATTTATGCAAATTTTTCATGTTCAGCATTGTTCTGTGGAATTTTTTCTTTAGTTTTTGACAATGTCATATTATATTATAATAATGGAGATAACTATGATTTGCGCAGTAGGTAAGTACAAAGTTTTGTTAATCTTTATATTTTAAGATTTTTGTGAGGATAAACGCGAAATAAAATTTTAGTTTTCGATAATTTTGTAAGATATACTTAACTGAAAAATTAAAATACATTATAAATTTAAAAACTCACGACATAGCCTTCAATTTAAACTGTTTTAAGTACTTAAATGGCCTACTAACAATTATAACAATAAACTAACAACTTTTTAAAATGAGACTGCAATTCCCCACCTCAAGACATATCTCGATTTTTCTTGTGAAACAAAAGTATGATAAAATGTTATTCTGAAAACTTGTGTTGAGTTTGGGTATCAAGGGATTAAACTTCTGAGCTTCCTACGCACAATATTTATAAGAAGTAAGTTTGTTTGTTTATTTATTTGTTTGTTTGTTACCTCTTCACGCTTTATCTACCTACTATACCAATCTTCCTGAAATTTCGCATTCACATAGTTAAAAGTACTGAGAAGGAAATAGGGATCCTTCTCAGACTTTTGACTATGTGAACTTATCATCATATGAAAAAGTACTGTTCCTTTGGAAAATTCACGCATACGAAGAACTTGCTGTTTGTTAGATCGTACTACCTATGTCAAACTAACGGTCCGATTATTATTTTTATTACTTAGAAAGTCACGTTCTTGACGAAGGCTATCCTGAACTCCGAAATTCAAACCCGGAGCAAAAACAAATCGGACCGGTATTCCAGAGATTAGCGCGTTCATACAAACAAATATATATAAAAGCTAAGCGTGGCCTTCGAGTCTCACGACTCTTGGCTCTGTCTACCGCGTAAGGGATAAAGACGTGATTCTATGTATGCATATATGTAAATATACATAAATGAACTCTTCAGTTAACAGATATAGTATTGAACAGTTTTATATATTTACTAGCATGGGCCCGAGATTTTTTCCCGTGGGAAATTTGGGAAATCCCTTCTTAGTGCTCCCCTACACTCCATTTCTTACCCGCGGGCATGTAAGTACATTTTTGAACGTACCGGAAATCCGAACTGTCAAATGAAGCGCGTCAACATCAAATCATAATGGGTGTCGGCCATTTTGGCGGAACTCGCCCAACCTTCATTGCGATTTTTTTGACAAAATGTACCATAGAAAGGCTACGAATTTAACGGATTTACTTATGCCTAATAAGTAAATACTGACACAAAAATTTCAGATAGGTGAAGATATATACATTTGTGCAACAACCCCTTTCAGCTTTGTACGCTTTCGATTGTGTGTACTTTGTCAGTCACTAACGCCCGGTTTCCGAGAGGCATGTTAAGTATTGAATTTGGTAACAGAGTGTCATAATTAACAATCTGCTAAACAACTTTGGGTTTCCGAAAAGCTATTCACCGTAAAATTATCTAATCGACTGTTTGACTTTTTTCATTCACTCATTCATGTTTGTTTCTATCCAAAGAGTTTCAAAATACTCCTTGTAACATCCAACGCTCTAGTTTTGTCTCTTCCGTTGACAACATTTGCCAAATTCGACTTTTGCCACTTTATATGACGGCTTCCGTGGCGCAGTGGGAAAGACCTTGCCTCTGAAACGCGGGGTCCGGGTTCGAGCCCCGGTCATGTCTGTGTTTTTTTTCTTTATTTTTTTTGGGGCTTTTGTTGATGACATGTCAGTATAAATGCGCAAGTTTGAATAAAAGATTGGAAGTTTTGACGCAATCACGCAAAATCTACTAGGCGAATAGATGAAATTTGGTACCTACACGGGTAGAAAAATCTCAAGAATAGCATATAGGGTATTTTATACCGAAATTCTCACAGGAGCGAAGCAACGAGCTGCGACTTATATATTTCGTACGAACGTTTTATGTTTTCTTTGAAAATTTCGCTCAGAAAATCGATAGATTTTACAAAATACTGGTGACATTTATTGTGACACTTTGTTAATTGGTCGATTTTCGCGAATTATCTCTGAAGACTATAACGTGCTGTCAACATGCGAAAAAGCTTTCCGGAAACCCAAAATTACCTTATCGGCCATCAATTCGAGATCTGACATTTGGAACAACAAATCGATGACACACTGTCACTAGGCTTGTTCAGAAACCCAAACTGCTTTTAAATAGAGATTATCAACATGCTACGTCATTTTTTCATTGATTTGCGTTTCAGAAACCGGGGGCGGTCAGTAACCATACATTAATTGATTGTTATTCTTAACTAGCTTTTGCCCGCAGCTTCACCACTTATGTCACCACCATGCTCGCGTTTGCCACCTTATGTCCTTCTCAGTACTTAATACTATGTGTACGCGTTTCAGGAAGATTGGTTCAGTAGAGAAAGCGTGAAGAGGTAACAAACAAATAAATAAACAAACTCACTTTCGCATTTATAATATTAGTTAGGAATAGGATTAACAAATTTCTTCCAGTCATCCATTTGTCGTCTTTATGCAATTAAACCACCTTTTATATGATCCATCTATTTTTTTCCATGGATGGATGAACTCAACATCCATTGCGTGTTTGTTCCATTAATTTACATATTTATAAAAAAAAATGCCGACCTTTTTAGCGTGATAGTAATTTTCGTATTAGATTTTCATTTATTTCGATGTTAAACGTTTTATAGCTGAAGCCATAAAAATATACCTATTGAGTTTAACTTCATAGCGATCGGTAATACATATAATACCAATGCCTTATTGTTTTTCGATTTAAAGCCGCATAAATTTAGAGAGAATAACTTTCCCGGAAATAGTAGATAAGATAAAATAGTGACTGTGTCAAATACAGGCAAGGCGAAGAAAGATGTTCGGCTACCTCGACACAAGCTCATGAAATATGAAAAGTCCAGTCTATAAGAGGAAAATAGAGCCAATAAGGGAATCAACAGATAAAAGATGTAACAAATAATTCATCGACAAAAACCATTTTTTGTCAACTTTTGATATTTGTTTCCTTGCAATTTAAACTGTTTGTCAACTGGTGCAAATCATGTTTTGCCTATCCGGTAATTTAACTGGACTTTCGGTTCAGTTAAAGTTACTATTACTTTCAAAATTAGATGGTGCAAATATTGGTACCGCTTGGTTGTGAAACTAAAATTGGAACAAAATGTATTAAATAACTGAAATCGCTGCGTTCATTCTATAGATACAAGCCCGTCGACTGACTATCGTCTGTCAAAAATAATAATTTTAAGGAATAAAACCGCTTACTGACTACTAAGCGGTTTGATTCCTTAAAAAACATTTTTTTCTGACCAACGAAGACAAAGAGACGAGAGATTAAAATTGTGGCCTGGTAAACAAAACTTTAAATCATAGATCACTTGCCAACGGTGACCAATTTAAAACCGCCACACGTGGATTTCCGTACTCCAACGCCGCCGTAATTATTATTTAAAAAAAAATCTATGGTGTAAACTTGGTGAAAATTAGATGATAATTTCAATGTCAACCGCGCTTAGATAGAAGTCCATTTGTTTGTATCTCAGAAATCGTGAATAGTAGGCAGGGGAACCTGTCTATCAAAATGTCCATCAAGTGTTCAAAATATTTCGTTTTTCCCAGTAATTGTTTGTAAAACGATGACTATTGCCAATGGAATGTAAGTCACTTCATGAACAAAATAAAATTACTGCGGAGGGGTCGCTTCGTACGTGTAGCAATGACAAATTAATGTCAGCTGAAAACTGAGGCTTGGATGCAATCAAACAAAGCCTAGTAGAGAGCTAAGTGGAGAAGAGCTGTGTGTTAGCTAGTGCATGTAGATAAATATCTATTGCGTATCCTCTCCGCTGGAATCCGGCCCACAATGTCAATTGAAGGCGCACTATATACAGTAAATTAGGTACTTTGTTATATCTTTAAAAGTGAAGTAACTACACGATGTATGTTCCTGTACTCTGGGTGTTTTGTGCTACCAGGATACTGAGTTCGCAAGAGTCATGATTTTTCTCAAATAATGAAAAATGTGAAACAACAATAATCAATGTGCTTCAGTTATCGGTATCCTCGACGAAGTTAAGGACGTTGTTTCTGCCAATTATCTGGTAAATAACTTTTTAACAGTTTTATTATTGTTTACCTGCAAAATATTTTAATGAGTCGTACGTATAATCGGAATTTTTGAGAGTATTTGGTTTTGCATTGGGTTTTTAATTTAATAACAATGCTTCGTTATAAGTGACGTTTTATTTCTTCTGCACTTTTTCTTTAACTGAAGTTTCTCTTCAGCCTTGTTGTTCATTAACTTGTTTTTTTTTTAAATTAAATTATTTAATTCCATTAATAAATATTACTAAATTTCTGTTCTTTATTACTAGTCTGTGTAAACTAAAGCTGGAAAGGTTTTATTGTATTATTCAGATAAGTAGGTACAGATTTTAAAATCCATTTTCATGTACGATTCTTTACTTGTTTCTGCGTTCAATGGTTTCGTCTCTATGTTGATATACCAATGTGTCAGTCAGTGTCAAATTTTTTAATTAAATACGCTTAGATAAATCACTTTTATTAGGAATGAAAATATACCAAAATCCCTAAATAATGCACCTCAGCTAATATTAAAAATAAATTAAATAAACTTTGAATTATTTTGTTTTTAATTTGAAGAAGTGTTGACAGCATTCATAAATAGCCCTCCTCGTAGCGATAACGGTCTACGAGAATTGTTGCTACGCCATGCTACGCTGGTCTACGACGTAGCATGGCGGCCGTTTTGCGGTAGACCGCCAAAAAAACGCCCACACGGAAGTGCCAAATTATGTAAAATTGTGAACTGAAATCATGGTTAAAAAAATCCGTTAGTAGTTTCATCTAAGTATATTATTTACTACAAAAACTGTGACAATATCATCAATACTTTGACTACTTTTGTTACTGACTCACTCAGTCAGTAACTGATAGGCAACGCATAGCCAAAACTACTGGGCGTAGTCAGAAAGCTGACATTTGGCATGTAGGTTCCTTAGGGAGTGAAGGGGAGCACTAAGAAAGGATTTCCCGAAATTCCCAGCGGAACAAAGTCTCAGGCCGATACTAGTATTGGTATAAATTTAAAACAATACTTTAGGAGAAGTTACCTAAAACAGACAAAACGCACAAAAACTTGTCAATAAGTATATGTTCCGTTGCACATAGACGACCTTGTACTGCTAGTAGTGAGTTTTTGTTCGGGGTTTTATCCACGTGAATACCTACCTAGTGCTTTTCTGTGAAAATCATTTCCATTTTCGAGACAAATTGTATATTGATATTTTAGTTTTTACTAGCTTTTTCCCGCGGCTTCGCCCGCGTAAATTATACACTACAATCTTCCTCACGACTCACCCAGTCCATGGGTGAAAACCGTATGAAAATACGTTTATTCATTCATTTTTAGTTTATCGCAAACAGACAGACGTGGCGGAGAACTTTATTTGATAATATTATGTATCTAAGTATATAATGATAATTGTATTTCGCTGTCGGTAGCAACATTTTATTTATTTTTTTCCCAGTAGGTATACACATACCACAATACAAGGAGCAACTAGGTACCTACAAACTTGAACTCATGAATATTGCTAACAATACCAAGTAAACTATGCGTCGAAATACCAAATCGTAAAAAATGCCTTAGTAACAAACGAAGGTCGACTGTACGATAGTGTATTGTTTGATTTTTTTTATTTGACAATTTTTATAGGTTTCATAGTAAAATAATATTTAAGACTTTATTGGACACTGGACGGCTGTAAAAATTATAACAATAAAATTTATTTTGTGTCTCGACTAGTGTCCTCAAAGTGGTAAGGGATTAACTACATTTTCCAGTCATGTGGGATACTCGTGTTACATTCAGCATATTCAATCAGTTAATATGTCACAAATATTTGCCGATGCATGGAATTTAGCAACTATATATAATAGTGCTAACTAAGATATATGTTGAGTTAAAATAAACATATTGTGCAATATCGTGATTGAACAAAACTGTCAGCAAATACAAGCAATAACAATTAATAGTACTTACCTACTACCTGCTTGCAATTAAACAATTAAATCATTTTAATGCCTACTGTATATATATGTGTAATGGATAGTGTTTGCATTTTTAAATTCATGCCTTTTCCATTTCATAGTTTTCATGTATAACAATGCTTAGTTCAGCCTATGCCTGATATATTGGAAGCAAGTGGTGTTCGATGAAAACTACCATACATGCATGAGTCAGATCAGATTGGTCTACAAACTCATGTGGCACAGGTAGAATTTGAACCCGGGTCCTATCCGACCTCAGGCGGGTGTCATTACCACTCGACAACCACCGCTTCAAGTCAAGTCACCGAGTCCGAAATTATAGTCTGCAATAAACAAATAGTCCCACCCAGGCTGCTGATGACCTTATTCGTCATTAGAGGTACTACTGGCCTTCTCCAAAGAATTTGACGCGTGCCAGTTCCAAATAATGTAGGTACGCCACTGTTCCCAAGTACAGTCACGAGTATTGATATGTATTCAATTTTAGACCTTAGCTTGATGTGTTTGACTGTACATAAAGGCGAGCGAAACCTATAAAAACTTTTCCCCCATTTATATATCCGATCTTTTATCTTATTATATTTTCTTTATTTTCATTCAAGTTTATACTACTCCATCCTCCTATGACATAGTATATTATGTATTTAATTCAGGTGAAAAATAACCTTTCGACCTAAAAACCGCGAGTTGCCATTTGAAAAGCAATTACTCTTTATTGACCATAAACTATAAACCGAATGTTTGGAAGACAAAGGACGACAAGATCCCGTCGCTATTCCATGTGCTCCACAGACTATAAAAATGGTTATATATCTTTACAGAACGAAAAAATATGCCTAACATAAATACCAGAAAAAACCAAGTGAGCAAGTGGGTTTTTCTTTCTAAAATTTTTAAATAAATAGAAAAAAATATTCCAGTTAAGAATCTCTGAGATCAAAGTGCAAGGGCAAACCTTACAATTATCTAACTGAAAAGGCATGCAAACTTTGTAGGTACTATTGGCGTTGTACAAAGTGACTTTTAATATTATATTTAAATGCCTAAATTTTGCTAAAATTTCATTTTTGGCACATACTTACTTATTTTATCGTCACCAGGCAGATCTTGCAAAAACTAAGTTCGTGCAGTTAACCGTTGAGGAGTTTCCTTGTTGGGAGCAAATTCTGGGTGCACCATTAAATCAAGCCAGTTTATCATAATAATGCATTGTCATCGGAACTGAAAAGATGTCATATCCGTGCTAATGTGTAATATTTCTTTGTAATCATATTTACTTTCAAAACTATGTCCTAGCATAAACTAGCAAATACTATTAGTACTTACATTTCCATTTAATATTACTTAATATACCGTCTCAAGTAAAGGTCTCAAGGTTCATATGTTACAAAGCAGTTATAAGTACCTAAATGTATTTTAAATATGTAACGTTTTTCACTGAACAAGAAACAACTGTTCTTTGGTGCTATTTCTTCTAAAGTTCAGTTAAGTAATATAATGTCATATCTTCCTAAAGCCATTGTAATTTTGGCGCTATTGGAAACACATAAGATCCATGTAGGGCGGCTAACATGGCATGCAGCTGACTGTACAATGTTCATCCTAAATCCATTGTCTCGAGCGCCAATACATTGTACATATCAACCACAAAAGCCTTTTCGTAAATAAGTTCTATGACATTCTCTCTCACTCGCACTTAATAAGTAAGAGTCACAGAGAGAGTAAGAACAGAGCAGAAGAGCCACCATTTTCTATTTAGACACAAACAATTTGCCCACAACCGACCTACGTGGTTATCACGAAGAACTGCCACACCGGAAGTCCCAAGTACGATCCCCGGTCGGGTCAAGATAGAAAAATAAATCTAATGAATTAGGGCTTCAACGTACATTTCTCCCGAAAGACCACATCCCTTATTTGTTTTAAAATTGTTGAGTTAATATCCCATAACACAAGTCTGGAACTTACTTTGGGGCTAACTCAATCTGTGTGATTTGTCCGTTTCGTATAAATTTATTTTATTTATTTATTACAATTACAACCAATTTGGAGATTGTCACTCGATATTCGTGGGTTATTTGATATTTCATAAAGAATTTATTTTTATATGACAAGTGTCAACACGATATTCCCTATGGGGAGACTCTGACACGCATAAGTAACACTCGTATTTACTTGGAAAAAATATCATCATGAAATTTTGAAACATTTATCAAGGCTATAGAAAATGATAAAAAGTTCCTCATCTAGAAGTAAAGCCGCGTGATAAAGCTAATACTTTCTAATGGCTTAAGACGTGACATAGACGTGTACATCTTTGAAATGCACAATAATAAATACGCTATCATAGTATGAACTATGACTTGTGATTTGCCTATGACGCTAGAATTAGGTATAAATAGACAGAAATCTTTTCAAAGAAAATTATTAATTAGATCGAAAAAAACTACTCAATTACTTCTTATTTTACAGAAAAATAAATAAAGGTTTATTTGTGACATAATTTTAGATGAAAACTTATAAATATAGAATCTCTTAAAAATACTTTTAAGAATAAACCACGACTCTATCTATTTTTATTAGTGTCAAAATCGGATAACTGAATAAATAAGTCCTAAGTATTTGGTATGCAAAATTATTATTAAGTTAGTTTAGTGTATTACCATAAAATTTTGTATTAATTTACACGTGCTGTGCAATAATCTTTATCAAAGAGTTAATATATTTTTATATAGTAACTGTCCAATGCAAAAGCTAAGCAATTACGAATAACAATGGCAAAAAAACGCTAAGTGCATTATTGCATTCTGTGGGATTATTAAGAACAGCTGAATAGAACAAAACTTGACTCAATCAATGCCACTGCACAGAGACAGAGACCAACTATACAATTTAATCGCATCAGCAAGTTGCACTGGTTTGTCGCTATTAGTAAACATATTAATATTAATTAATTGAATGCAATACTGGGTTTTACCGTTTACCGCATATTGAGCGTGGCGAATACTTTGATAGCTATTGATCATGATATATTGACCACATTACAACTAAGTTCTGATTGATGATTTTAAACATATACCTACCAGATAGCAAAGAGTGAAAAAAAAATTTTCATCGTTACTTATTTGGACATACCTCATTTGCCGACCACGAAACATTGATTTATGTTTTACGTAAAGTTCGTTAATTCATAATTGTCCTATTATGTAAACAATCTTACCGTGTCTTTTTATGAATTTACAACATTATAAATTAAAATACGAGTAGACTTTTTAGGAAAATACTTTCGTGGTTAATAAATGTTTTACTTTAGAATGTTTAGGTTTGAACTAATATTTGATATATTTTCAACAAAATTTAACAAAAAGTACTGTGAAGATTGTTTACATAATAGGACAATTAGAAAAAATGGAGCTTACAATTATGCTAAAATCCGGTATTTGCCAGAAACCCACATGCGATACCAGTGATTTTGCTATTTTATAGCTACATTATTATAAAATTGAGTCAAAGTCTGTGCTTTCTATCATGGTTAAACCGCTGAACATGTGCTTTAGTGTACCAAAAACTTAGAAAATGACATAGGCCACTTTTAGTTGCCCACGAAAACGATATCTCGGCGATCTTAACTAATAAACAACATCTTTAATTAAAACTGACGATCTCTGCTTATACATCAATCATGAGATCATTATTTCTATTACCTAATAAACGAAAGATACGGTTAATTCGAACTGTCACGCAAAGTACAAGATTCTTTTAATGACCAAAGGTTTTCAAGCAAGTCAGTATTATTATAAAATGTATTTATATAAAAAGCTCATGTGCATCAAGGTGCATCTTTTTTGGAACATTTCTTTAAAATATGTAAAGACATCTAACCAATCATACGTTTAATAACCGCAAATGAAAACTCGATCTTATACGTATTTTTTTTATTTCAGACTGACAGACAGATTCGATGGAAAGTTTGTTATTAGCATAATGGAATATGAATAAATATTGAAACAAGTCATACAGTTTGATTAATATAGACTATTGATTTTATATCAACGGTCTGGAGGTATAATATTTTAACCAACTATCAACTGAATTACTGACTTGCAGCTCTGAATAAGTTGAAAACTCTTTTCTGTTATAATTTTATCATTTTCTGTAAATATATAACAACCGTCCAATGTTTCATTTTCAATTAAATCGAAGATCAAAATATCGCAGTTTCAAACAGCAGCTTTCAGTCAGAAAAGGGTGCGCAATTTACAACAAAAATTGTCATCGTCATTTTCCGGAGGTCATTTACCTTGAGTTATATTTTTATCTGATAGTTCAAGACAAAGAGCAGGTAAAGAGCTCAGTTCCTTACTTCTTTTCACCAACAATTTTACCCACGACACAACGCGACGGAACGGAAGCCAGATTTATACAAGTTCATGATGTAAGTTTGTTTTTTTTTAATAACTTTCATTCAGTCCCAGAGCGTATATCGGGAATCAAATCCTGTAAGTGAAGTTTGACCCTCTACATTTCCATCCTTTACTTACTGGGCTAAATAGATTCGAACACTATATCATTCCCAAAATAAATCATCTCCATGAGCAGAGATGGGTTTACGCCGGGAAGAAACGTTTTCCGCCCGTTTATTCCCGGGTATAAGCTTATCTATAAATGGCTTTACGTCGGGCAAAAACATTTTCTTCCCGTTTAACCCATCTCTGTCCATGAGTGACAAGAGTTTAAATCAGTTTAAAAAAACAAATGTGACGGTAACAGCACCATTCGGTAGGTATGTAATAAAAAATATTAATATAAATAATATCAATGTGAAAATCCTACTATAACCGGAAGCCGGATAACCCTGCATAGTTTTTGTGGAACATAGGTACCTATGTTTTGTATTTATTTGTGTAAAAGTCTGTTAACTGAAAACCAAATAACTCCTACTAACTGAATCCGATTATTCCTATAATTTTTTTGACGGATATTGATAAAATTTGGTACACAGGAAAAAAAACAGGAATACACATAGGGAACTATCCCAAAATTCCCCGGAATCCTTGGACGGGGTGCAGGGTGCAGGTGATGATACTGGTATAATAAATAATATCAATACAAGGTTATAACAAAACCACAGACGATTTGTGAACAAAACTAAAGCGTTTCTGATGCGTATGGTATGCAGACGTCAACCTGCGGGTCATAAACCTCTATTTTAGCCTCAGTAAAAAATAAACAAAACAAAATTATAAAAAGGTGGGTATACGTGTAAAGAAAAAGTTTTTCCGTGAAAGCGGTTGTGGTCGTTTATTAAATCTATTGTGTAAATAATAAAAAAAGCTTTTAAAATAGCTGCTTACACACAGACCTGCCACCCACCGCTATGTCGAGAAGCATGAATTATGGACGTTTTCTAAGAGATAAATTAGGTAATATCTGTAAGTAAATAGGGAACTTACGTTTTTAGAAAAGGTACTCAAAGAGACTTAGGTTTTTTTAAAAATAATACATGGGTTAGTAACCTAAGGGGATGCAATAGGTACAGTGAAGCAATCTATATGCAACTTTTATTATTTTTTGTACTGTGAGGGATTTGAATGTTTAGTTAGACGACTAATTCGTTGTTATTTTGTATGCGATTTATAAACAAGTAATATATATAGGCTACCTTTTAAAATGTCCCATAAAAAGTACCATTGTTACATTTACGCGAGCAAAGTCTCATTACAGTTAACATCATATTAAATTACACTGCATGAATGAATTTGGGTATGTTGACTGTACCAGTGCCTACCTAATTAATGATGTTTATATTGACTGTCAAATAATGCTTTTAGCATTTAGTCCGCCTATTGTGCCATAACAATGGTAGTTGTACAATAAAAGTTAAATAAATAAATAGCCCATCTACACCTTCCCATGTAATAGAAATAATACGAGGTATTCCTCGCTCACCACTGATTTTAATAGCATCGATTCTATAGCTCGGGAAGTACTCGTATTCCACATACCTATACGTACGAGTAGGTAATATCGATTAATTTTCGGGTCAGTATTAAAATCCTGTGAGTATTTGATTTTAAGAAATCGCGGGGTTTTCGTGACGTGATGCTTACAAAATTTGTATAATTCTAACTAATATTATAAATGCGAAAGTGAGTTTATTTGTTTATTTATTAGTTTTTTATCTCTTCACGCTTTATCTACTGAACCAATCTTCCTGAAATTTCGCATACACATAGTTAGAAGTACAGAGAAGGACATAGGGTATCTTTCATCCCGGCGAAGCCGCGAGCAATAGCTAGTATAATATAATGTCACTTCCCGCATCTGTCCATATCCGCACTCCTAAAACAGTCAATCCTCAAAGCACGCAGTCCGAAATTTTAATTCAGATAGATGGATTGTGTGTATAAAACACACCTGTGTAAAGCCGAGATGACTAGTATTAAAAAAATTTAGTCAATTTAAGTTCCGAACTCAACCTAAACTGATTAAAATGGAGCATCTTGAAAGTAGTGCAATGCTAAATCTCAAACGCAAGTGTGCAAGAAAACTTTACTATAATAACAGTAGAGAAGACGGGGTCGCGACAATTTATTTAATAAATGGTCGTGTCATGAGAAAGCCAAACTGCAGTGCAGCATTAAACGAACGAGTGAATGAAGTAAATATGAACGGAAACTAACTAGAATGTTAAAAAGACAGCTAAAATGGCAGAAGTCATGCCTATTAAGTATAATAGGTAACCTGCTCATTACATCACTTGCATGCAACATGTCTGCGACGAGTAGATTGCTACCTACAATAATTGTAGGAGTGTACAATATTATTTTCAAGCTAGTGCAAAACAGGAAAAATATAGAAAACAGTTTTTACCACATTCCAAGATGGATACTCAACTCAAGTGTATTTCCCGCCCAACCCTCAAAAGGTTACTGATTTACCAAGAGTCATCAAAATAGAGCATACAAAAAGAGGTAGGGTTAATATAAGGGTTTTTGTTTCATTGATTTAATTCCTGGAAATTGATTAAAAAATATTTTTGATTTTAAAACCTCGAGGTGTTTTTTCTGTTGTTTTTTTTTTCAATATGTACTTACCTAAGTATCTTAGGGGTGAGTGGAAGATAATAGTACATTGTTAACGAGTGAGTGAAGGTACCTTTTTTAAGTCCCGAGACGGGGTCTGGCACCCGAGCGTAGCAAGGGCGCCAATAGTTCGAGGGACTTAAAAAAGTCTTTCACTCGAGGTACACTGTGCTTTTCATTACGAATACAAGGAAAGTAAAAATAAAAACATGAATTAGCTAAAGAAATGATGAAATGTGAATGAGCGATATTCTGGCAGCTAAATTAAGAAAAACAAAATCAGTATAAAAGTCTCAACAGATAGCGTTTTATGAAAGCCGAGTCGTAATAATGGCTGACTGACCCATATGGTGCGCTTTTTCTTGTCAACCAGAGGCAGAAAAAAAATCACAAAACAGTTTAACAGTTGCACAAATCATTGAAAAAATGATAAAAAAATCTGTGGTTCCATCATTGAAAAAATGATAAAAAATCTATATTATAAAAAAATATACCTATTCTTTAACTTCAGGTTATTTCAATTTTACATAATATGTTGAATGGCTGTATAGGAAGTTGGAATATGGTTTAATAGAATAACGTGAAAATAGAACTAGTTTTTTTTTAAATAATTTGACAGCTGTCAGTTGAAAAGACCCTAGGGCTGAAAAGTATTACTTTCTCCACGCTCCTCAGGCAACTTCAAACTTACTTTCAGAGTATGAGTAATGAAAAGAATATTATTACCTACGCCATGGGATAAATAACGATCTCATCCTTTTATAGTTCCGTACTCAAAGGAATAAAACGGAAGTATTACAGGATTATTTTGTTGACCGTCTGTCTGTGTGTATGTCTGTCAAGACGTAGAGGTTACGCGTAGGTATCAAGTTAAATTCTACAGCAGATACTCGGGTTGACGATATCTATCAGCTGTGAAAAAATCAAATTGGTAGCAAGAAAAATGTATGTCCTAAAGTGTCATATTTTTCGTTTTTAGGAGGGAATAAAAGATACCTATGGGTCAGTTTTTGGCAACAAACAATATCTTAGAGTACTTATATATGAATAACCGTGAATTGTTTTAAACTAGGTCGAAAGACATTCTTTTTTAATTTATTAATTTGACATGTTTAAAATTTGATAGACTGCACTGTTATTTATTTGATAAGATTATTGAGAGAGATGTTAAGGTGGCGCACTACACACAACAAGATTTTCAGAATATACCTTTATAAAATGTGCATATTTAATTTATAGTAACTAATATTTGTATACTTGTGCGGCCATAGATTATATATATAAAACTATAAAATGGCCGATTAAGAATTCCCGTCTTTATCTGATAGCTTGTCAAAATTATGGAATAAATAAAACCATACAGTATGTACTTATTACTTCCATGGTCAAAATATAACAAGAGCATTCATAGTATGCAGTCTTACAATGGCGACATTGCACATGAAGATTATAATATTTTTTTATTTTTCCGCATACATGCATTACGGTTTGCGATGTCGTTATTATATAAAGCAGGATTAATCATCTAATAGTACAAAAACTGGTTTTCTCTACTACCGCAATCTAATAAATTAAGCATTTACCTATATGAAGTCGTACACATAGTCATTAATAAAAATTGCATATATAATCCTGAGCAATTCTAATTTAGATAGGTATATGTATTGTTTTTTTCGAAACGGCTCTAACGATTTTTCATGAATTCTTGTATTTAGGATATTTTACTATTAAAATTGCTTTAGGTAAAGTGTCAGCACCTTGATTATCATCCGAGCAAAAAAAAAAGAAAAATTGAATACTACTATAGTGATTACAAATGAGAACATTTAATTGAGTTGCATAATAATCAAGGGCTTCTCTCAAAGTGTGAGGATAAAAATTTATTTCAGGTCTTAGAACCCTAGAGGTTTCCCCAAAATTGGGAAAATTTTATATTTTCCTGTTAACTTAATATATATTTATACAAATAAATAATAAAATATCATCAAATAAACAATAAAATCCTATTAATTATTAATTTGTATCCATACTAATATTATAAATGCGAAAGTTTGGATGTGAGTTTGTGAGTTTGTGAATTTGTGAGTTTGTGCGGATGTTTGTTACTCAATCACGCAAAATCTACTGGACGGATTTCGATGAAATTTGGTACAGAGGTAGATAATGACCTGGAATAGCACATAGGCTACTTTTTATCCCGGGAAAAAGTACTGTTCCCGTGGGAAATTCACGCGGGCGAAGCCGCGGGCAAAAGCCAGTAAATATATATTAAGTTAACAGGAAAATATAAAATTTTCCCAATTTTGGGGAAACCTCTAGGGTTTTATTAGGGTTAAGGGTTTTATTAGGGTAGAATTTTATTATAAATTGATTATAACTGTGCCCCAATTATAATCAATGTATATTGACCGTTTCTGCCTGAGTGACTGACAGACAACGCACAGCCAAAACCACAGGAAGCTGAAATTTAGTATGTACGTTCCCTAGGGAGTGTAGAAGAGCGCTAAGAGAGGATTTCCTAAAATTCCCATGGGACCAAAGTCCTGGTACTACGCTAGTATCACATAAAATTCATTATCGTTGTATATAATTTTCTTATATCATTTAATATCACGAGGAAAATTATTGTTTGACCTTCGCCTGCCTAGATGGCTTGTTAGGTGTAAATGTTAATCTAAGTGAAGTTAAAACAACGACACAGTATTTTTTTTAATTCCAGTTATTCAATTTTGAAAAATTCTACTTTGGAACATAACCCAAAATATGTTAACAAGGTTTGTAAATGTTTTTGCTATCTATAATTCTTAATTTACATGTTTATATAATGTAATAGCTCATATATACATAAATCCCACAATGGTGCAGTGGGTATACCGGGGAAAAAATAACGCGTTGACCTACCAGAGGGTCCACTGGTACCACGACGAGTAAAACCCCCAATCTACGCGTAAGCTGATTTATATATATATATATATATTGCATTAGTGACAATGACGACGTGTAGTTTATTTAAGAAATAATCTATACATATAATAAAACAGTAAAAATATTTTGTCTGTACATTTAATATTTTTGACTGAAATGGATAGAGGGAGACCTAAAAAGAACAATAGAAAGCAAAAAATTTTTTTTTGAATTTCTTGTCTGTCTGTCTGTCTGTCTGTCTGTCTGTCTGTCTGTCTGTCTGTCTGTCTGTCTGTATGTATGTACGCGTTTCACGCAAAAACTACTGGACGGATTTGAATGAAACTTTTTTTGTTGTATAGCTATTAAGCCTGGGCAACATATAGGCTATAATTCATTTTGAAAACTGGAACACCTGATGAAGAACCATAACGGAACAGCTAAACTATAAGTAATATGGAAATGGTGCCTTAACAAAAATCGTTCAACCTGATGAGCATTTTCTGCCGACGTATAAAAATTAAAGATCTGGAACATCTGATGAAAAGCTCCAAGAGACCAGCTACACTATAACATATATGGAAATGGCGCCTTAGCAAAAATCGTTCAACCTGATGAGCATTTTCTGCTGACGTATAAAAATTGAAGATCTGGAACATCTGATGAAAAGCTCCAAGAGAGATTTTTCTTCTAAGCGAAACTCACGCGGGCGAAGCCGCGGGCGACAGCTAGTTTAATAAATAAAATTGTTGGTACATCAATCTGATGACCCCAACCTCGATGGGGTTACGTCATTAAATTACAAAGTTCCTTTGGCTATTTTCCATCATCATACACATCTTTATGATCTAATATCAATTTGCAATTCGATTTAAAACAGGGCAAAACCTCCAGAACGATTTGAAGCCTATAAGCAGATGAAATATAACTGAGAAAGGTGGATCTTAAGAAAAGGTGTTAAATGTATTGAAAAACTGTTAGTTTATTGATTATTTATCAAAAACGGCTATAATATATTAGTGCAAACAGGAGCCTTCAACACTAACAAATAAATACTCATTTACTGAATTAGCATTTCATCAAGTGTCAAATTTTGTTAAAATTCAATAACGTAACTAGACAGATGGTTGTCAAAAATGTATATACATGTATTGATAATCACCGAGGATAATTAACATATAAGCAAGCAAACAAATTTCAAAAAGATATCTGTGAGATTATGCTTCCGATTTAGTATTTTAGTGACTTGTTTAGTTTCATTCTGTCCAGAAACAATCATATTTTAGTTAGTATTGTTACACATAAAAAAATACCACGGAAATAGGTACTTATATCATTAATATACAGGGTGTTTTTTAAATCATTGGCATCCTTTCTACTGGTGAAAGGACTCATGAACATGAGCAACTTTTTGTATGGGACCGACTCAATCCGATGGAAAAAAAATCTGCTGTTCCATACTATTTTCCAATACCTACTCACCCGAAATGTATGGAACAGCTGATTTTTTTTTCCATCGGATTGAGTCGGTCCCATACAAAAAGTTGCTCATGTTCATGAGTACTTACCCAGTAGAAAGGATGCAAATGATTTAAAAAACATCCTGTATATACCGTTTTATTCATATAAAGTTAAAGAACATTTTAAACCTTTTTCAGCTAAAATATGTTAAATGTTTTCTATAAGCTGAAATTATTAATTTATTAGCTTTTATTAATAAGTTAGATTGTCAATTACCTTCTTTATTTGCGCGGTAGACGATCGCAAATCTATCTGATTTCTTTTTTGTTTTTGTTTATTTAATTAGTGTAATGGTATAGATAATATCAAATTCAGCTTCCCCCATTCATACATACATAATGTGTTTATCATAAATATGAATTGGAAAATTATTGTAAGTGAATGCGACAAAATGGTAAGATAAATGAAAACAAACAAGTATCTATTTCTCTAACGACCCTGATTCGCTCTCGGTGAGAAAATTGGAAAAAGATAATCCGATTGTTTCTGTAATAGACTATAAATTAGGAATTAGGGTTTTCTTCATGATTGTTTCTTTGTCTTAATCCTCTATAGCAATTTTTTTCATAGTTTTGGAATTACTCTTAAAATTAAACAAGAGTTATGGGTTAAGTTCAACTCAAAGACATAGAAAAAAAAATCATTCTTTAAAAGACATAAAACTTGATTATCAAATGAAGCCCAAAAACATTCATAATAGTGTGCTCCAAATTCAAATTTCGCTTCCTCAGCTGTCTGTCTCTAAGTAAAATTAAAAAAAAAAATTCTAGCTCAATGGTTCAACCGGACTCTTGAGAGGCTTGATGTGTGTGTCGTTTAGACAATAATTTAAATTATATGCAACCGGCTGGAAACTCGAGATCTAGTTCGAGGAGGGCTGCTAGTCTGAACAGCAAAAACATTTTTTTTTCTACATATATAAATTAGTAACAAATTTGCAATTTAAATTAACTGAAAAATAAGTTATACTATACCTAATCAGCTAGCAGACCAGCTATACTAATACATTTGGTTACAAAGATATTTTTTTCCAACAATACCAATTGAGACCACTTTATAGCTAACTCTATCTAACAAAATAATCGATATTGCCTTAATAACCGGCGAAGATATCGACGGACATACGAAAAAAATAAAAAAAAGGACAACCTCGTGTTTTTTTTTTCTTAAGATCATTTTAAAGTAGTTTATAATGAGTATTTATTCGTAATTGTTGAAACTTCATCCGTTTGTGTTCATGTTTTTACTTTTTACTTTATCGATTTTTAATAAATAAATTTCCGTTTTCTTTACAGAACTCGCATCATTGGATCATCGACAACTTGAAGATTCAAGGCAGCAGATCTGCTCTGACGATGATTGATATGAAAATTTAGAGAAATTCGAACTTGAAATAAAATATGAGTTCAATGGAAGACATGTTACCCACAGCCGCCAACGAGTCAGCCTCGCTGGCGGCTACCGTGGACCCAGCCCAGTTGATTGGACCGCAGCGAGACGAGCTTTACATTGTCATACCCGTCACAATCATCTACGTCATGATTTTTGTAACCGGTCTCATAGGGAACATATTCACCTGCTTCGTAATTGTCAAGAATAAAACTATGCACACAGCAACCAATTACTATCTATTCAGCTTGGCTTTGTCTGACTTACTGTTACTACTAAGTGGCATTCCACAAGAGGTATATTATATCTGGTCGCGATGGCCATATGTCTTCGGACCTAGTTTCTGTTGGCTGCGAGGACTAGCTTCGGAAACGTCCACAAACGCCAGTGTACTGACGATAACTTTATTTACTGTCGAAAGATATTTGGCAATATGCCATCCCTTCATGTCACATAGAATGTCAAATCTTACGCGTGCGATTCGACACGTGTGTCTCGTGTGGGTTATATCACTCATATTAGCACTACCGCCGGCTCTTCAGCTCGGCATCACCTATCAGGATGGAATAGCCCTGTGCTTACAAACCCGAGTGATATTAGAGCACTCCTTTGAAATATCAACATTTCTCTTTTTCTTGGCTCCAATGATTCTTATCTCAATCCTGTACTCGTTGATTGGATTGCGCCTGAAACAGGCGAGTACTGAGAAGGAAATGCAGGAACAATCACTTTTTGAGTACAGCCGTAACCAGTCAATCGGGACCCGTCGCAACCCACACGCAGCGACCAAAAGAGTGGTCAAAATGTTAGGTAAGTAACTAACAAAGCCAATTAGAAGAAATTTGTAAATTTAAGTCTCATAATCCTTCCTAGCCTTCCTAATGCCAATTGAAACCATAATTAATATTTGTTGATTCGAGTAGAAGTATCAGATCTGATTGAAAGTTACAATATGTTATATACCTACGTAAACTTTAATATACGTATAAACAACAGACTGTAGTTTAACATTTTATAGAAGTATCTAATGGCTTTATAGATTAGGTAGGCTCATGTGATTAGAGACATGTGTGAGGCCATTTATAGATTCCAGTGATTTCAGCATCAGTAAAGAGATAGTGATGGGTCAGGTCAAGGTTAGTTTTTAAGTCTTGTAAACAATAAACGTGTTTTTTACCTACAGTTGCAGTTGTTGTGGCTTTTTTCGTGTGCTGGGCTCCTTTCCACGCCCAGCGGCTCGTGGCCATCTACGGCACGGACGAGAACAACCAAGCCAAGTCTCAGCTGCTGCTCAAAGTCTACGCCTTCCTGACCTACATCTCCGGAGTGTTCTACTACATGTCCACGTGCATCAACCCTATTTTCTATCATATAATGTCCAACAAATTTAGGGACGCTTTCAAGGTTAGTAAATATTAATAAACTACATGGGTCATGGTCAGTCACACTATAATCCATTATCTTTAATCGTAAAAATTCCGGGATTCTCAATAGCCTTATAGCCTTCCTCATGAATGTGGCTATCATATACAGAAATCATTTCATTTGTATATTAAAAATAATTTGCTTTGGTTTCCCAAGACTGATGTTTTTTCTACGTTATTATTTTATGGTTAACTGATGGCCCTTCCCGGCTTCGGGCGGGTGGATATTTAAAATATAGCCTATATTACTCAGAGAAATATATCATTCTTGTGGAGAAAGAATTTTTGAAATAGGTCCAGTAGTTTTTGTGTTTATTTGTTACAAAAATACAAAATTAGAGATAATATTAGTGTAGATGTAGACACACAACAGGATGTGAAAACTTCCTCAAGGGGAGATCCGTTGGCACGACCTTACCCAAATGAACGCTACATAGCCGAGCGTTTGTGCTCAGTCTCATTCAATAGGTACCCATAAAATAAAGTGCCTAAAAGAAGACTTTACTCCAAAATCTTCGTTCTACCTGCTTACTTACTAATTCAAAATATTCAAACGGTATTTAATTTTTTTTTAATTATTTATTTCCTTCAATAAAATACATTAATTTCCATAAAAATATTGAATATTATTAGTTACTATAGAAACAAGTTTTCTTACACAATGAAGTAATTTTCATTTAACCAAAAAAACATGAATTTCGTTTTCATGCCCTTGAATTCTACAGTTTAAAAACGTTGTTGAAAATATACAGACATTTAAATTCAAGAAACGTATATAATATTTCAGCAAAAAAAATATGTGTTTGTGTGCGAATGCCATAGCATAAATAGTACCTACTTATATTTGAGAAATATTACTACGCAACTACGCATTAGCTAAAACTTAGGCTGTTTTGATTCGTATTGACAGAATAGTAAACATTTCAACCAAAAATTAATTTTTTTAAAATAGGCGGTAGAGATTATCTATTAAATTAATTTAATTAAACAGTAGTATTTTTCGAAAATCAACGAATATTTTTAAACTTGGTAGTTTTTCATATAGTAGGTACCCACCTACATAAACGATTTATAATAATAATAATAATATAATAATATAATTTATTTCAGGTAATAAACCCATAGTTACAAAAGAGTGTATAACTAAAACTAAAATACAATAGACATATTGCAATCATAGCACAATACAATACAGGGTTATTTCCTGTTGCTGTCACGGTGTACAGAGAGCCAGTATTTTTGAATGGGACAATTCATATACTGGGACAGTGTGTGCAGAATCTCATTTTTAGAGGTACGAATGCGCATCCAAAACGATGCCACGCGAGACCTGATGATGGCGAAATAGTCCGGGACCCTGGCCTGCGCGAACATGTCCGACGCACTGCAGTATCTCGGTAACCGCATCAGGATACGGAATGCGTTATTATACTGTATCCTGATGCTACTCCGAATACGCGCTGTGCAGTTGGCCCACAATTGAGCTGTGTAGAAATTTTGACAGTATGCCCGAAAGAGTGTCAGCTTGACTTCATCGGCACAGCGCGCGAACCTGCGCGCCAGCATGTTACAGCGCACGGACAAGGCCCGGCGCTCGCGTATCACATCATCATCATCGCGTAGGTCCTCAGTCAAAATATGTCCCAAGTATCTGAATTGCTCCACTCTCTCCACTAGGACACCATCCAAATATACTGGTAGTATTCTCTCCGGCCCTTTACCCGATCGAAATACCATCATTTTGGTCTTCAAAACATTATACCGAAGCCCATGATTAAGAGCATACTTTTCGCAGATGGCGACCAGGCTTCGTAAGCCCCTAATCGAGGGGCAAGGAGCACCATATCATCAGCATAACTGAAATTGTTTAAACAAACATTACCGATATGGCATCCGATTTTGGTGCTCCTTAACTCCTCGATCAGATCGTTTACATACAAACTAAAAAGGTCCGGAGAGGTCAAACCTCCTTGGCGAACTCCACATTCTAATCTAAAATCATTAGAAACTGTGTCGCCCCATTTCACATGGTTCATTTGGTTCTCGTACCAATATCTCAACAGATTCACTATATTTAATGGAACGCCCGATGATAGAAGTTTCTCCCAGAGTAAATTATAATTTACTAGGTCAAAAGCCCTACTTAGGTCTAGGAAACACCCATAAACGGATGTTTCCCTTTTCGTGTAGTAGTTCACGGTACTTTTCAAACTGAATATAGCGGAATCTGTTGAGAGACCGGGACGAAACCCAAACTGAGCATCGTTCAACTTCAAGCATTGTCTCAGTTTTGGAGAAATTAAGTTTTCTAGAATTTTTCCTAAAATTGTACCCAACGAGATAGGTCTATAATTTTTAAGGCTGGAAAGATCACCGGTTTTGTTTTTTGGCACAGGAACTACAGCGGTTCTCATTAGTCGTTCAGGAAGATAACCGGAGTTTATACAGACGCTGTAAAAGTTTGCCAAAACGCAAAACATGTCCTCCCCCGAGTATGCAATGTGTTCCACGCTGAGACCATCATATCCAGAAGCTTTACCCCATTTCATTGACCTAACAACGTCACCAATATCATTTGGTGTGAAATTGTAGGTGAGCAGGTTTTTCTTCTCCACCGGCGGCGGGCACACATTGCTGACACCGGGAATGGGCACGGGATCCACTTGAAAGTGGTGTGAAAATAACTCGGCTATTTTATCGGGTTCATGGACTCCTTCGACACTAGCAGGAAGACTACATTTATTATTAAGCTGTTTCGTGGCGTTCCAAAATTTCACAAAATTTTTGTCAGCTTGATGAGTAGCCAATATATTCATTTTGATCTTATCCTCGTTATTTTGACACCACTTAAGTTTGTTTTTAAAAGTTCTACGACTACTTTTCATGTTGTCATATAAAATACCTGAGTCAGGTTTGCCAGCGCATATCCAGCAGTCAAAGTGTAGCCTAGCTTTGTTGTGACTATCCCTCACGTGATAATTCCAGCCTAGTACTTGCTTGCTTCTACGTACACCGTGACAGTTGGAGGCGGTCTCTTTAGCAGCCTCTTGCAATCCTAATACTAAATTATTGTAAAATTCGTCAATTAAATAATAATGCTTTGAACAATAACGCAGCGTATCACAATTCACACAATGACTAGATATTCTAAGCTTACTAACTAAATCACAGCACTTTTTACGATAACTATCGATCTGGGCGATGTCCCGCTTGCCCCATCGGACACCACGCAACGAATCAACACTGTTCACTTCAATTTTTCTCACCACCACTGATAGCTCACACGTTATAAGGAGGGGAAAGTGGTCCGACCAATATGCTCCGAGTTCTACTTGAGCCGAACGTACGGTTTCTCGTGCCGCGTCCGAAACGAGGCAGTGGTCCAGCCAACGTCGGGACCCTTTTTTGTTATTAATATGTGTATATGTGTCATTAGGTAAGATCTCCTTATCAGCCCACACTATAGAATGGTCAGAGCAAAAAGAGAACAGCTCGTTCCCAAAGCGGGATCCGGGATGGGCATTATAATCGCCAAGGATATATACCGCGTCGATGTCATTATCTTTAATCACAGCTTCTATACTTCCCAAGCAGTCAATAAAGTCGATTAGACTATCCTCTTTTGTGTTATCGTACGGTAAATATACATTAATCACCAGTATGGGGCGGTCTTCCAGGTCAATCCGTATGGCCGCCAGCCTATCACTATCACAGTCAATAACGGAGACTTTGGGAAAAAGTGACTTCCGCCACATTAGTGCGACTCCCCCACGGCCTTCCCTTAAATATACCAACTGACAAATCCATCGAAGACTTAGCAAAATATCCGAAATCCTGATCGATAGAATTAATATAGCCCAGGTCATGTTCGAATAGCCATGTTTTCCTGCAGGGCCAAAATATCAACGCTGTTATTCAAAAGGTCCTTAATATGATCGGACGATCTCTTCACTGACTGGCAGTTAAAGGTTGCCATAGTTATTTTAAGACTTTTATCCATATTACATTTTATTTGTCGCGGTACGAGTAATTCGTTCTCGGAAGCGTCTATACACCAATCCAGTGGGCCAAAACGACGCATCTAGGAATGTGCTTAATTTACTACAGGCAATTTTAATCTTAAAGGAATTGAAAGACGTTTCGCGGTTCTGTTTGAGTAGCTCAACTCCCAGGCATTCTTGTCCCATATCTTTAATATGGTCCTGTATAATTGTGTCGGTTACATTCTTGGCCGCTCGTGAAACGTAAATATAACATTCAGGCTCCACAACTTGTATTTTGCCCGCATACGTCATTGTACCACGCATATTTGATAACTTAGATTTACGTTTCTTACGGCATACCGTAGTAAACGAGTTATCAATATTATCATTTTTATTTGCACTGCCCATCTGAGCGGAGGAATCGCGCTCTTCCGCACGGCGAGATGTTACGCAGGGCTCACCCGAATCAACATATTGCATTAGGGCTGGTTTAGCTTGGCTCGGACACTTGTCCCGAGCAATAATGTCGCGATATGTCGGTGTGTGAATCTCAATACCCCCGTCGTCGTTGCCGGCTACCCGGCTCGTCCGCTTGGGTTGTGGTACAAGCACAGGCGGCGGAGTGGACACGGTACGCGATGGTAGCCTATTGCGTGTTTTTGGAGTTATCGTTAATGTATCCACCAGCTCTGTTTTTTTGTCTCGAATCGATGTTTGTATTTCACTTAGCTCCAAAGCCGTTCTCGTTTGAAACTGCGTCAATTCAGTCCTCATTGCGGACATGTCCTTAAGGAGTCGCGTAACATCCACATAGTCGAAAGTTACCGCAGGTAGGCGGCTAAGATTCTTGGCCACAAAAACATTTATGGAGATTTATGGAGAAACAACATATTCAGTAGGTAGAAACTATTATGTAAGCTGTGTCGGTAGTCTAGACTGACGGAGGCTCAGGAAGGAGGTTTAAGCAGAGCTTGTTACCATATAAAGTACCGAAAAATACCGGTACTTTCAAGTATATGAATAATTTTGTACCGGTAACAAGCCCTGTTAATAAGTGTTAGGTCTTTTATGTAACGATGGAGAGTCCATTTAACATATCGTTACATAAAAGACTCTAGACTATTATAGCCTATAGCTAAACAGAATGTCGAAGTATAAAATACCGATGTACATGTATCCAATGTCGATGTTTGCGAGAACGACGCCGTGTACGTCAGATCTAAAGTTTTATATATGTTCTGTGTGCTTCAGGTGACCATCAATCAGCTGTGCTGCAGGAGACACAGACGTGACCCCAAGCAATATTCGTACTCCGCTATTGCCCTGGGTCGCATGCCAAGCTCCTTGATCACTCCTAACTCAGGTATACTTATATCATTTTAGGGCTCCGTACCAAAACGGTTTCAATAGCAACCGGACGCGGACGCTATTACTGTTATTACGGATTTTTTTGGTTTTACCAATTGTTTGATAATTAAACCATATTTGCTCAATTGTGGTGTGTTGTGCACTAGCGGCATATAACGGCATCGCCGTCAGGTTGTGATTGTGATCTGCACTGATCAGTGCGCTTTTAACCCGGCCCACACAAGTGTGTTGCTCTATATATTATGTACTGGTGGAGTTATATCCACACTTTGGGTTTTATATGACAAACCAACCCATTCAACAGATACCGACGTATTGCCGCCTTTAATTGAACACCTAGCATCTACGTACCAGCATAGCGGTGCCCTGCATCAGCACTGTCAGATACAGTGCCCTGCCCCGGCACCTAAGTGGGCGCCTTCACAAGGCCACAAACACCTTTTTTCCAAATGTAAATTTTCCTTATTAATGACATTCTCCGTTTTTGATGATAGGTATAGGAAAACATGTTTTTAATAAACAGTACTCTCATATAGAAATTAGAGAATAATGAGAGTACTTTAGTACTAACTGCATCTGAGATGCACAAAAATCCAAAATAAGTAAATGTGCATTTAACTGAATTTGTTTCTTCATATGCAAATATTATTTTTCGTGAGGCACAGATAAGATTTTTTGGGTCTGTATAGGTTTGTCATCACCATCGAAATATTATCTACTATAATCAATGAGATGGTTGAACCCAGGGCTTGAAACCGGTTAATAAAAAACCTAAAAAATAAGTGTTTTGACCTGGTTACGCAGTAACGCTCGGGCCATTACGATCGGAGTGAAAACCCTTTTGAATCGGTCTCGCGAGCGGAAATTACCTGGTTAATCCCGCGCGGGCGAGTGACAAGGACGGATATATCGCTCAGCGTTTTATCTCACTTACGCATTTGCAAGTCTCAACGTGTAGATTGGTTAGATTTATATCGAGCGAGAGTGAGAAATAATCATAGTTAGAGCGAGATAAAACACGATCGTCGAAAAGAGCGAAATGTTTTGGGTCTTTCCGGTATTTTGAACAGGAACTGAAATGATATCGCGCTTTGAACATAACCAGAAATAATATATGGTTTTGCTCAACCGTAACTGATTTAAAACGCTCTTTTTTTAAATGTATGGCGCATCGAGTGAGCTGGTTTAGAATTTTAACCAGGTTAGCAAGCCCTGGTTGAACCTTTAAGGTGCGCTTTTTCTTATCAACCAGATGCAGAAAAAAAAACACAATATTGATACTTTTTAGTTGTTTTTTTTACTAAGTTTTATTTTTTATTTAAATGCCAATCCCGTGAATTTTTGCTTTTTGTATGAAACTTTATCTCGCCTTTTACTTAAGCGCCATCTATGAAGTCAGCTGGAACTATTTTTTTAATTTGGGTCTCGGAAAATCCCTCATTACAACAATATTTATCCAAAATCCTTCGTTTTACAGGAAGCATAAAAACTCAACGCGAAAACAGTTTAAAAAATAAGCGAAAATATGCAGACGAAGCTAATGGACACACGGCTCGGGACTCTTGCCATATATCTGATGATCACTTGTTGATTCGGCAATCCTCGGAGAGTGATAATGAAGTCCCCGCGTGCAAGCGAAGAAGATCAGCCACCATGTCGGAGATCTATTCCAAACTGACAAGTGTCAACGAATGCCATTCAAAGCGGCGTTTTGTGTCTACCATTGAAATAACTTCAGCCAACGAGAACAATAACAAAACTATTTGAAATTAAATACAACTAGTTATTAAAATGAATACGTGAACAGACATTAAAAATTGAATCTTCGATAATACGTAATTGTGAATAGATAGATAATGAATGGACCCTAGACCTAGTCGTAGACAATGATCTATGTAGGTACATATGCAATAGGGATGATGATTGGGTAAAAAATAAAATAAATGATGCTATTTAAATAATGAAACATAATAATTGAATGTCACTTTAATTGATCAATTTTGTTTATAACATGGTTTACTATTTGTTAGTTCTAATTAAAGTATAATGGGAATGCTTTTTGACTCCATTAAAAGTGACGTCACTGTTGAGTACTGTCATACAAATCCCATATAAATTATTGTTTTTGACATTTAGAAAAAAGTATCTAATTTGACTTGTTGTCATCTACCCTATTAATTAGTACACATACAATTAATTTGTCAGTGATTGAAATCCGTAGGTTAGATACTGTGATCGTGCGTGGTTGGTGCCTCCGCGACTAAAAAAAACAAGTTAAAGAACTTTTAACAACGTACTATATTTTAAATTGAAGTGTTATTGTTATACTTAATCTTTACACGCTGCGTACAAGTTAAGACATTTTCTATTCTTCAAACTCACTCCTGACAGACACAATATTCAATACTGAATCAAAGTTCGGTGTTTGTTGAACGGAAATTCCGATTTTGATGTAAAATTCGAATCTTTTTTGGGCTGTCAATAATAAGATAGATCGCAAAGGCGAAGGTCGGATTTTAATGGTAAAACCATTTAGCTTATGAATGGTTTTATGAAGTCTTGACTATAATGTCAACATCTCGTTTATTGCCACTTTGCTATCAGAAAAAAATGTATCCTCAATAACATATGTTTGTATTTACCATAACACAAGTCTCGAACTTACTTTGGGGCTAACTCAATCTGTGTGATTTTGTCCGTATATATTTATTTATCGCGTTATTGGTAACGTATCACCAGATATGTTTTGAACACATACCAGTTGTATTTGATTAGAAATTTATATTAGAAAAGATTAAATTATTTTTTTTTCATGACAAGAGCACATAAAATAAGAAGAATATATTTTTTGAACAGAATCTCATTACATCTTTGAATGTAAAATTAAAACAAGTATATTTTTCTTATATTAATGTTTCAACAATACCAAGTATCTTACTACTTTACTTAATACTTTACTTAAATAATGGCAGCAAACCCTGTATATTTTATTGGTTTAATTTCGATACCTATTAGTCTACTCTGTGCTGTGAGTTACAAGGTTATCAATAAGATTAGTTAAATATTATTGGTTGTTGGTCAAGATAATTGTAAAAAATATTTAGTCATAACTAAAACAATAATGTTACTTATTAAAAGAGCTTAGAACATATACCTAGTGCAATAATTATGAATCGATAAGTTTAGACTTAAGTTATAAAAGTAAACTCCATTTATTCTTAACAGTCCTATCATGTAAACAATCTTCACAGTACTTTTTGTTGAATTTTGTTGAAAATAAATCAAATATTAGTTCAAACCTAAACATTCTAAAGTAAAACATTTATTAACCACGAAAGTAATTTCCTAAAAAGTCTATTTTAATTTATATTGTTGTAAAATCATAAAAAGACATGATAAGATTGTTTACATGATAGGACTGGTAAGAATAAATGGAGTTTAAGTACGTTGGATGCTCAGTCGATTCACATACAGTTACAAGTACTTGCCTATGCAATGTGCACCTTTTTTGGTTAGGTATCTATACATAGATCTTCGGGACATTATCTTTATGTATATGAACGGGTACAATTTTATTATAAGAACTAAATGTATGTAGCCATATTTTGTGAACAATATTGCCAGTTGATAGATTATGTAGATAAATTAATCCTTTAAGTTTTCATATTGAATATAACTAGACATTACAACTTTAAATATTTTAGTCAATTTATTGTAAATTTAATTCGATATAAATAAATTTACGACTTTTGCTAAGAGCGATGTAGAGTTTTAACGGTGCTCAATATGTACTGGATATGTGAGAGTTTATATTTTTTCTGGAGTAAGAATCGTAACTATAAAATAATATAATTTCAACTGGATTTTTTATCTCACAGAAGCCCAAAGTATTTTTTTGAACTAAAACCAAACTTATATTTGGGTTTATTGTACTATTAAAAAAACTTGTTTCCTAGTTAATAAGTTAGTACTTAGATAGTAGCATATAAAGACTGAACATTTATGATTATAAGTTGTAAAAAATAATAAGAATTTGGTCGAGCTTATTCTGTGACTGATTCACCGATGAATTGTTTTTTATTTAAAAATTTATTTTTTTTATTTTCGCACTACATAAATAAAGTGCCTATGTACTTACTTAATCGGTGATTTATAACCAAATACAAATTGGTGTAAAAATATGCATACCTATTTGTTTCTTTGAATTACAAAAATCCTGATGCAACAAGCATCGATTTTTCTGTGGTCTTATTAATTGACAACTGTAAAATATGTATAAAATAAGGGGTTATCATTTTTTACAATACCCCCAAATAATATTTGTTACGGGTAATAAAATATAAACATGCAATCCTCAAAAATTAAAATGATTGTTTACTGTTCTTGATAAATAATTATGAATCTAAATTATGAATGATGTACTTATGTATAAATGAAATAAACCTGGTGATCATTCCTAAGTACTAATTAAAATGTTATGAGTGATTTGATTTATTATTTAACCAACAATTTTGCATATTAAAAACTGAGTTTTGTTATTTATTTATCCTACACAAACTTTCTTCATTAGCAAGGTTCTTGCATCTTCTCTGCAATTTCAATACGAAAATATGTATCCAATTAATTATTCGAATACGAATTTATGGTAATTCTCTATATTACTCTAGATACTGATGCTGTCCTACCAATTTCGTGTATGGTAACCACTTCAATTTCAGGGCTCAGGTGTACGAGGATCTTTATTCATTTAAATTTAGGAACATTGTTCTTGTCGGTGAAGTTTTTTCCATGTCTCCCTATCCTATACGAGGATCTTGACCAACTTTAATTTTAAATATCAAATTTAAAAAGCTGATCTTTATAACTAGACTTTTCTTCGGAAGAAGGAAGCGTACACATTTAGGCCGGAAGCATATTTTTTATGTGGGCCGAAAATCAGGGAATAAACCTACAAATCAGGCGACAAAGAACAAACCTTTCTAAGATCACATTTACTTAGCTAACAACAATCTCGATCATCCGCAGACATAAATCAGATCTCTAATTTACGGGATTAAAATATTCGATTTGACGCGATTCGATTGTTAAAATCGCCAGCGTTCCGTTTATTCGAAAATTAATTGGATCGAGACAGTGAAACAGCAAACCTTTTGTCATCGCCCTCATGAATTTTAATTGTCCCGAACTGAATTATCATCGTGTATTGTCAATCTGGACTTCAGAGCCGCAGCACCGGGACAACTAACGGGTATGTATTTTTTTTTATTTATATATAAATTAAATTTATAAATTTAAAGAAATGTAAATTCAATAATTCTTTAGAAAGGTGAAATTATGCAATATTTTTCAATTTACTAGTTAGTACACAGAAGTGTATTGAGACAATAGGTTTCTGATTGTAAAATATACGTATTTCAACCATCAACAATAAAAATATAGGGTTGGAATTAAAACAAAAAAATTAAAAACAATAATTGCAATAAGCAAGTTACAAAAATAAATTAGGCGAGCGAGAAGAGTGACATAGTACTCTCTAGGGATTGTGGTAAAAAATGAAAGCAATAGTTCTTTGTAAGTTACAATATGCGCATATATTGCACATATGTTGCATATGCGCATATGTTGTATATATGTGTGTGGGCGGGACACATAGCTCGTAGAACAGATAGCCGTTGGGGCAGAAAAGTTCTCGAGTGGCGACCACGAACCGGAAAACGTAGTGTTGGCAGGCCTCCCACTCGGTGGACCGACGACCTGGTGAAGGTCGCGGGATGCGCATGGATGCGGGCAGCGCAGGACCGGTCGTTATGGAAATCCTTGGGGGAGGCCTTTGTCCAGCAGTGGACGTCTTTCGGCTGAGAGAGAAGTTACAATATAAATCCTGCAAAAATGCCTTGAGTACGTAACGAAATAACTTAGCCCTACTTTTTGTAAGGCTTGTACAATCCATACCCACGTCCTTTGGGAACAAAAGGTACCTACCACTGTAGGTACCTATTGTATTACTTAGACTTTTTTGAAGAAGAAACGTGAAAAATTAAAGTAGTCCATCATTTTTCTCCAAATGTCCGTCCAGTTTATACTTTACCTACATTTTCGCTTGATTTCCCAGTGCTGGCTGAAATGACATATTATACCAATCTATTTAATTTATAAGATACATAAACGAGACAATTTCTGTAGTTCTGTAGCGCATTTGTACGTTTAAGTCAAAATGGAAAATAATATTTTCAGAACTCGGTACGTTTATAAATTTATTTATGTATTAATTTATTGAACTGTTTATTTTTAAATATTATATCAATCGATTCTTATAAAAAGAAAACCTTTAATAAGGCTAGGTCACTGTATTCAATTTTCTCCTATTTTTTAATTAAAATATCTTTCTTCTCTGCGTTTTCTTATAACCTAAATTCGTATAAACACAACTAAAGATAATATTTAGACTTTTGTTTACCGACCATCAATGGGACAGGGCATCACTACACAACGTTTATAAATTCAAAAACCGACATAGCGTTGTATTTAATGCCCACAAGATTTAGATTAAGATTCCAATAATTCAAAATTCATTTTACTACCAAATAAGGATATAGCTACATTATTACTTTGATTTGTAAATTATTGTTTCAAATTTTAAGGAATCTACGGTAAGCTCCCGTGAAAAGTTTAGGAAATAGCTCAGTCAGTGTGTCGGGTGCTAAAATATATAATTTTTGCGAATAAAGTTCAACCTTATATTTTGAGCAACCACTTTTCAGCAATCCCTTGTATGTGCTCCGCAGTACTTTTTCCTGATAAAAAATATATTGCTTATGGCCTTTTACAACATATTTGCAAACTGTTATGACTTATATATACATATATCAATTATAAATTCCATTACCTACGTCATATGAGTTCACAATGAAATGTCAATGACCCTTGAAATTTGCCTGGAAGTGAAGAATTTTCTTAAACTTCGGGGTATTTTCGGTGCAATTTCTTCTTCTTCTCTGTCAGCACATTTTTTATGACCGTGTGCCTCACATTTCGTCGTGTTGTCATATGACGTAAAGGATGAGTTCAGGATAGTATTAAAAGTGTTTTGTTACATGTCGCAGCTGTTGGCAACTTTAGAAGTGAAAAAAACCTTCCATCAAACTAATTTTATTAAAAGTTAAGCACAAAATTAACTAAATACTAAATGACAATAAATCAAATGAAGTTCGATTTTAAATTATTAATACGATAATACAATTTTACAACGTAACATTATATAATAATTATAAATAAAAATAAAAATGTAGCTAACACAAAATTTTACGTTTTGATTTACAAGAAAATTATTTGCTACGAGTTTTTCACACAACAACGGTGAAGTATTTTAAACTTGCTAACAGTTCGTTCAATATCGTTTTTGGCGCCTGTCGAAAGGTCAATTTTTCCCATTGTATTCTAATATTCGTATAAAATATTCATGCTACAGTGTTACCGGCGATCACTGTAGGAAGCAAATAAACTCATTGGAAGCTGTCTAATGAAATTGAATATTGAAATTATCTAATATAATAATTAAGCAAATAGCCATTCATGTTATTACAATATCTGATATTTTATATAAAATATTTACTTTTAATAATCTCAAATATTTTTTTAGTGACATTGATCATTTTCATTCTTAAAAAAAATACTTAAAGGTATTTTTTAGTGTAACGCTATTTAGTAATTTGACGTAATTTCAACATGTAAATGTAAAACGCATTGTGTGGTTGTGAGGCCTCGTTTTTCGTCGCCGGTTAAAAGATATTGAATTACTAAGTCGAGATCCAGCTTTTTGCGATGTCATAAGAATTTTGTTACCTGCATTTAATATTTTGTTTATATTATAGGTAATAAAATTGACTAGAGATGAACCCTGTGTTAGATTTGGCTTAATTCCAGCGCGCCTATTCCGAAGTGGCAATGTGTGGTCTGTACGACATAGCTCACATAGCTACGTTTAGCTTACGTTTGCCAAGCTATAATTCTGGTTTGTTATACCATTTATAAGCCAAGATCGGCTTGAAGTTTGTTGTTTATTTAGAGTAAAAACTGTTACATAGAGGAGTCCACTTTAACTCTACATTCCCGCGAAGGCGTTGCCTTGGGAAGCAGCTAGTATCATTTAGATATATTTGTCATGACCTTATAAGCTTGACACAAAGCTTCATCCCTTAACAGCCACTTTTAAGAGGCGCTCTTAAGATAGATAGTTATGTGCAATCACAGTAACCAGGTTTTTTACAATGTCTTTTTAGATATCTATGTTTTTAAAATTTACTTCTTGTAATGGAGAGACTACCCGTAATGTATTGCCAAAATGAGTAAAATATTTTTTTCAATGTGAAAAGTTATCAGATGTCAGAGCCAAGTTCCTAATTTTACAAACCCACTTCATTAATTATTTTGACTTCCTTCAAATCTTTCATTAAATCTCTGATACCACATAAGAAAACACACTATATATATTTTATAGTTTTATTGACCGAGCGAGCGAAGCGAGCGGAGCGTCTCAGTTTCCACTAGCCGAAAATTCTTTTGTATGTCCGGATGTTATCGCCTACAGGTCGCATTTCTGAACCGATTCTCATGAAATTTTGTGAGCAGGTTCGGTAATTTTATAGAATTTTTTAGTCGAGCCAGTTTTTCGAAATTTAAAAAAATGGCGGAAATATTTAAAAAAGATCTCATATCTCGGCTATTTAAAAAAAAATCAAAAATGTCATTAAATTTTTTTGTTTGTAATATATTGGGTAAAACTAAACGCAGGCGTTTCCTGTTATCGCCGCCAGGCGTTTCGGGGTTCTCACACTGCTAGGGTGGATGGCGTCTCGTGTGGTCCGCCATTGCATTGTCCAGGGCGATGTCGGTTTGATTTTAATACGCGGAGCGGTCTCGCGTCTTTTGCTTGTTGTTTAGTTTGAGTGATAATTGTGAATCTCCTGTTTGTTAAATAACTATTGAATTTGTGTTTGTGAAAAACTCTGTTATTGTGACTTTTTCTTGTGAGAGGTGAAACGTGGCTGGCTGTTCACATCTGACTGTTCCCGAGTGAAACTACGGGAAGAAATCTATTTAGTTGTCCTGGGGAATTGAGATCTCAAGGGTTAGGTAGGGTGATTAGGAATTCCCCCTTCCCGAAGACACTCAAGTTTGGATCCGAAGAGAAAGAAGATTTAATTTGGTAAGTGTTCAATTGTAGTTAATTTATAGGTTAGGTTATCATATAGGGCCCTGTAGCTCCCTTCATAAGCTACGGTGGTAGCAGACTGCGTTAAGTTAGTTAGGTTTTAGTCGGGCAAACGTGGTGCCGCGTGGAGATTTTTTCCCGGTACTTATTTTTACCGGTGGTTTTTCCCGGTGAAGTTCCGGTACAGAATTCTTCCCGCCGCTTCGTTTGTCCGGATTCTCTCTGCCACATTTTCTGGCAGCAGAGCGTAGTTGCTCTGCACATTTTCTGGTAGCAGAGCGTAGTTGCTCTGCACATTTTCTGGTAGCAGAGCGTAGTTTATCTACCCTCTATTTGTTCGTTTGTAAAAAATAATTAATTGTTTGTAAAAATTATTAGATTTTTCTTAGTTTGTTTGTATAAGAATATTTGTAACCTTTTTTGTATTTGTTTGCGGTTTGTACCGTGCGTTCCGGGTTTGTGCCATTCTCATACCTACCGCGGTTCTTCGTGTAGTTGCTTGATTTTGTTGTTTTTTATTTACCTTTTGTTATTTTTTGTTTGTGACTTGACGCGATGGCGAAGGCCTCCAATGCTAGGGCGACACTCGCCAACGAATTGAGATGGTTTGTGACGGCCGGAGGACTCCTGTCCCGGAAGGACAGGGAGGGCGCCATACTGCTAAGAGCGGATCACCTCCACTCACGATTGATTAGCGCGGAAGCGGCCATGGCGGCGCTTACCGAAGCCGATCTTACCCCGGAGGCCTACGCAGGTCACATGGCGGACATGGACCAGATCCTGAGTCTGCACGATGATATCGCGGAGGCGGTGACCGCAATAAGGGCGAGACAGGCTGGCGGACCAGCCCTCGCACACCTGTTAGACAGGAAGGACCAGCGGTTACTGGTCGGCTCCCCACCCTTCAGCTGTCCCACTTTGGGGGTAGGATGGAGGAGTGGGTAGCATATAAAAATATGTTTGAGTCCCTGGTCGTAGCACGACAGGATTTGTCGAAGGCCCAGAAGATGGCCTACCTCCTCTCCACTCTTGAGGGTGAAGCGCGGTCGCTCATCCAGCACCTCCGGGTGGAGGACGACCAGTACGATACGGCTTGGGAGTTATTGAACTCCCGCTACCAAAACTTACGTTTGTTAGCGGATGCGCACGCCGCACAGTTGATGGCCCTGCCCAAGGTGGCCAACAGGGCACAGTTGCGCCTGCAGTTGCTCACGCCCGTTACAGTGGCCTGTAACGCGCTCCGCACACTGGGGCTGCCGGTGGACCAATGGTCTTTTTTGTTGGTGCACATTGTATTGGGCAAATTGCCCAATGACATCCGCTCGCGGTTTGAGCGCGAAAATGCGGAGCGGGATAGCACCACCCTACCAACATTCACTGACTTGGTGAAGTTTTTGGAGTTTGAGGCACGGGCTGCTGAGAATACCATGACGGACTCAGCGCCATCCAGAGCGCCTGAACGTAGGCCCTTGGAACCCTCATGGCGAGGGAGGCCCCAACAGGGACGGCAACCGCCACCGCGTGGAGCTGGTGCGCGGGTTGCACACACGGCAGCAGTCGCGAGGGACGCGGACTGCCTGCAATGTGGTCGGATGGGCCACAGCCTGCTGCAATGCAGGGACTGGCAGGGACTGCCAGTACAAGATCGGCGCCGCATGGCAAAGCGGCATGAACTTTGCTTTTATTGTTTGGGCGGTCACTATGCACGTGACTGTCCCAGTGCCATACCATGCAGTGCATGCCGTGGGCGGCACCACGCGATGCTTTGCATGAACCGCAACGGGGATGGCACCCGGATGTTGAGGCAGGGGTCCCCTATGGGCGGGGGCGCTCCTGCGCGAAGCCCTCCACCACCGGACGGAGGACGCGGCTTCGCTCGTCGCACCCCCCTCGGGAGGGGGTCGCGTACCTGCGCGGGTCTTGGCGGACCGGGACCACGCGCCCCAAGGTCATGGCCAGTATGTAGCTGGCCAGGCCCCGGATAGGGCCCCCATGGGCGGGGGCCCTAGATCGGACGTGAGAGTGGGGACACCCCCCTCCACGCGGGTTACCAATACCCAACACATGCAGCCGCAGCGGTTTTCTCCGCCGCTGCACGAGTACCCACGGCTGGAGTACCACCCGCCGTACCATATGTATGGCCGGGCCGCGGGTTATGCCCCCCTCAGATGGGGATGTGCACTCGCCCGCCATATTATCCGGGTCAGTGGCGCGCCCCTGGTTTGGAGAGAGTGGGGAGCCCGTAACTAGCTTGCTCCCTTGCTGGGACAGAGCCGCGGACGGTTCTGCTCCCTACCGCGGTGGTCCGCGTATGGGGTCGTAGGGGGAAGCCATTAATTTGAGAGCTCTGTTGGACTCAGGGGCTCAAAGCAGTTTGGTTACCACTCGAGTGGCACGCCAGTTAGGTTTAGTCGTGGAAGACTCGCCTGTGCCACTTCTTGGAGTTGGTGGCATACAAGTGAAGTGTCTGACGGGCCAGACACTTGTCACCTTTTCTTCGCTGAAGTCCTCCACAATGAGGATCACGACTTCGGCTATGGTAATGGATACCATTGCGGGTTGGCACCCTCGACAGACATACCGCCGGGTGTGTTGTCTTTGGTTTCGGGTCTGGATTTGGCCGACCCCTTTGTCTTTCATCCCGGCCCAGTGGACTTGCTCCTGGGCTCGGACGTATTGGGTTGGATTTTGTTGGGTACACAGAAGGCTCTGGGTTCGTCTTCACTGATGGCAGTGTCTACGATTTTTGGTTTTGCCCTGATGGGCCCTGTGTTTGATAATGGCACCGCGGAGGAGCCACCGGTTGTCGCATCTGCGTCCTTGGCCAAGACCATGCAAAGGTTTTGGGAGGTGGAGGAGCCACCTATGAGTTCCAGGATGGATCCGGAACACGCTGAGTGCGAAGCCCTTTTTCGATCGACCACGGAGAGGTTGCCCTCCGGTCGGTTTGTAACTAGGTTACCCTTTGTTGCCTCTCGTCCTAGCCTAGGGCAAAGTAGGGCGCTTGCGGAGAAACGACTGCTGTCCATGGAGCGACGTATGCAGCGTGACCACGTACTTCGCGATAAATATATTGAATTTATGCGCGAGTACGAGGATTTGGGTCACATGTCTCCGGCTCGAGTTGATTGGAGCTCAACTGAGCATTATTTTTTGCCCCACCACGCGGTGGTGAAGGCCTCAACGGGCAAGTTGCGGACTGTCTTTGATGGGTCCGCACCCACTTCGAACGGGGTTTCGTTGAATCTGTGTTTGCATTCGGGTCCCAAATTGCATAGGGACATAATTGACATCATCTTGAACTTTAGAAGACATCAAGTGGTTTTTGGCGCGGACATCCGGATGATGTTCCGCCAGACAGTCATACATCCTGAGGACAGGCGATTCCAGTTGATACTCTGGCGTGAGCGCCCTGAGGATCCTGTGACGGTGTATGAACTCAACACAAACACGTATGGTTTGAAATCTAGTCCCTATATCGCCATCAGATCATTGCTTGAATTGGCAGAGCGGGAACGGATCCGCTTTCCCCGTGGGGCTTCCGTGCTGTCACGTGACTTGTATGTTGATGACGTGTGCACCGGAGCCCAAAGTATTGAGGAGGCCCTCCTACTGCGGGATGAATTGATTGAAATATTGAAGACAGGTGGCTACGAGCTACGTAAGTGGTTGTCCAATGAGCCTAGAGTTCTAGAAGGGATCCCGGAGGATCACCAACAGAACCCTCACCTGTTTGAGGATGTGGATGATCCCAACAGGATAGCGGTGCTGGGCATGCAGTACCAGCCGCTAACCGATATTTTTACATTCCAAGTGGACTTGGAAATACCAAAGGTCTGGACTAAGAGAACGGTGTTGTCCGTAATAGCCCGTATGTTTGATCCAAGCGGTTGGATCAGTCCAGTGATATTCTCTGCAAAGTGTCTTCTTCAGAGACTTTGGACTTTGGGCGTCTCGTGGGACGAGCCGCTGTTTGGCTCTCCATTGGATGATTGGCTCGAGTTGTTTTCATCGATTAAGGAAGTCAATCGGATTGCCTTGCCTCGTCGAATATTGCCCCCCGGGAAATATCGAGCCAGCCTGCATGGCTTTTGTGACGCGTCGGAGAGAGGCTACGCCGCGTCAGTCTATATGCGGACAGTTGACGCCGATGGCCGGGTCAATGTCTCGCTTTTGTTAGGGAAGAGCAAGGTCGCCCCCATCAGGACTAGGCTGACTATCCCCAAGCTTGAGTTGAGTGGAGCTCACCTTCTCTCTAAATTGTTGCATCACGTTGCCAGTGAGCTGGCGGCCACGGTCGAGATACGAGACATCTTCGCCTGGTCGGATAGCCAGGTCGCGCTTGCATGGTTGCGCGCGGCCCCACATACCTTGGAGGTTTTTGTGGGAAATCGGGTTTCCCAAATCCAGAATATCGGAATTGATATAACATGGAGACATGTGCCGGGAGAGCTTAACCCAGCGGACTGTGCCTCCCGAGGTTGTACGGCACCAGAATTGGTGTCACACCCGCTCTGGTGGGGTCCAGAGTGGCTGATGGGATCAGAAACTTCTTGGCCTGTCTGTCAGACAGATGTTGCTTCTTTGAGTTTGACTGGGCTCCGTGTACATGCTGTAGTCGCTGAGACGACGTCGGAGCCGGATTGGCTACTTGCTCGGTATAGCAGTTTGGATAAGCTTCTGGGTGTTACCAGTTGGATTAAGCGTTTCATACATAATTGTAGAAACCCACAGGCAAAGCGGTTGGAGCCGATTGCAGGTGCAGAAGAGCGCCGGAGCGCATTGTTGCATTGGGTCCGTGTCGTGCAGACCGGACGGTTTGAGTCAGAGCTTCGTATTTTGCGCGACGGACGCGCTAAGTTGAAGGGCGCGGTCGCTCGTTTGAACCCGTACATCGACTCGGATGGGCTTCTTCGGGTTGGAGGCAGGCTCCGGAAGGCGGATCTTCCATATGAGACTCGCCATCCTCTGTTGTTGCCCAAGGGCGGACCCTTGGTGCAGCTTTTGGTGTCTGATCGACACATTCGTAACGCCCATGCTGGGTGCAATGCTTTGTTGGCTATTTTGCAACGCGAGTTTTGGATTTTGTCAGCCCGAAGAGCAATCCGTAGTGTCCTGTTTCGATGTATTGCATGTTATAGGTTGAAGGCATCCACGATGCAACCACAGATGGGTGATTTGCCCGCTGATCGAATCCGACCTTCGAGACCGTTTGACGGCGTTGGAACCGATTTTGCCGGTCCCTTTTCGATCAAGGCTTCTCCCTTTCGTAATGCCCGTATTGTGAAGGGCTATTTGTGTGTATTTGTTTGTTTGGCCACCAAGGCTGTCCATTTGGAGGTGGTATCGGCTCTGACTACGGAGGCCTTCGTCGCCGCGTTGGATCGCTTTGTTTCGCGTCGAGGTCTACCTTCCCTTATTAGGTCTGACAATGGCACAAACTATAAAGGAACTGTAAATTATCTTAAGGATGTTTCTGTGTTTATTGATAAAAATTGTACTAGTTTAAGTCAAATTGCTGCCCAAAGGGGAATAACCTGGAAGTTTAGTCCCCCAAGTTGCCCCCATTGGGGAGGGATTTTTGAAGCGGCTGTGAAATCCGCAAAGACCCACCTCCGCCGCATTATCGGAGAAACGGCTCTAACCTTTGAAGAGCTGGCCACAGTGTTTTGTAAAGTTGAGGCGGTCCTCAACTCTCGTCCTCTCTGTCCGCTATCTCCAGATCCAAATGACTTGGAAGCTCTCACCCCTGGTCATTTTTTGGTGGGAGGGCCGTTGAATGCCCTGCCCGAATACCCGTGGAAGGATGAACGCGTATATCGGTTGTCGCGTTTTCAAATGTTGCAGCAAATGAGCCAGGACTTTTGGCGTCGCTGGTCGCTTGAATATTTGCATTTGCTGCAGCAAAGAGTGAAGTGGACAGACAGGACTGAGCCTCCCAGGGAGGGTGATTTAGTATTGTTAAAAGAGGCAAATTTGCCCTCATTGCTTTGGCGACGAGCTCGCATATTACGTTTGATTCTTGGCGGAGATGGCACTCCGCGTGTGGCTGAGGTGTTGGTCGACGGTTCGATTTTAAGGAGAGGTGTGACCTCTCTCGCCCGCCTTCCCGTAGAGTAAGCTAGCGGTCTGCTTCTCAGACCGGGACGGGGGGATGTTTGTAATATATTGGGTAAAACTAAACGCAGGCGTTTCCTGTTATCGCCGCCAGGCGTTTCGGGGTTCTCACACTGCTAGGGTGGATGGCGTCGCGTGTGGTCCGCCATTGCATTGTCCAGGGCGATATCGGTTTGATTTTAATACGCGGAGCGGTCTCGCGTCTTTTGCTTGTTGTTTAGTTTGAGTGATAATTGTGAATCTCCTGTTTGTTAAATAACTATTGAATTTGTGTTTGTGAAAAACTCTGTTATTGTGACTTTTTCTTGTGAGAGGTGAAACGTGGCTGGCTGTTCACATCTGACTGTTCCCGAGTGAAACTACGGGAAGAAATCTATTTAGTTGTCCTGGGGAATTGAGATCTCAAGGGTTAGGTAGGGTGATTAGGAATTCCCCCTTCCCGAAGACACTCAAGTTTGGATCCGAAGAGAAAGAAGATTTAATTTGGTAAGTGTTCAATTGTAGTTAATTTATAGGTTAGGTTATCATATAGGGCCCTGTAGCTCCCTTCATAAGCTACGGTGGTAGCAGACTGCGTTAAGTTAGTTAGGTTTTAGTCGGGCAAACGTGGTGCCGCGTGGAGATTTTTTCCCGGTACTTATTTTTACCGGTGGTTTTTTCCCGGTGAAGTTCCGGTACAGAATTCTTCCCGCCGCTTCGTTTGTCCGGATTCTCTCTGCCACATTTTCTGGCAGCAGAGCGTAGTTGCTCTGCACATTTTCTGGTAGCAGAGCGTAGTTGCTCTGCACATTTTTTGTTATTCTTATTAAGATGCAACTTTTTTGTCTGAACAACATATTGAAATTCAATAAAACCGCTATAAATCTATATATTTTAAATCCTCATACGTAATAGTTCACAAAAAAAAATCAATAGATGGCGCAGCAAAGCTTTTAATACCCGAAAATGCTATTGTTATTTATTCATTACAAGAGTGACTAGATTTATTGATTAAAATTAGATGGTTCTTATCAATCATATGGCTTTTTTGTCTTGTTTGGCTTTGATTTGTGTGTATTTATTTTGTTAATGGTATTGTATTGTGGATTGCTTTGCTTGGTGGAATTATCTTGAACACTTGAAATAAATCTGATACCAAAAAACTTCGTTGTATGATTAGAATCCTATTATAAAAAAGTAATGTATAGGTAATAATATATACCTATACTATATACCTACAAATCTGAAAGAAATTCGATTTTAAATTGAACTTTCACCGATAATTTTGTTGCGCAAATTACAGTATACCATAGGTACCAATGGTACCATGCATTCCTGACGACTGACTACTTCCGTGGCCTAACGATCATCACGCCGGACGGCCACATCAAAGGTCCCGGGTTCGATCCCCGGTCGGGTCAAGATGGAAATTTGTTTTTCAGATTGACCTGGGTCTTGGATGTTTAAGTATTTGTTATAAATAAATATAGTATCGTTGAGTTGAGCATCCCGTAACGCAAGTCTCGAACTTACGTTGGGCTAACTCAATCTGTGTGATTTGACCGTCTATATAAATTATTATTTTTTATACGGGCCACGTTAGCAGGATGCATCCCGATAAATGGGCACTACGCATCACTCCCTGGGTTCCTGAAGGTGGTCGTCGTAGAGAGGAAGGCCAAGGAAAAGATGGCGCGATGACCTTGACGCTTTCCAGCCGGATTGATCGAGCGTTGCTATGGAAAGGGATAGGTGGACGCAGGTGGGGGAGTCCTTTGTCCAGCAATGGGACAACATAGGTTAATTAAAAAATTTATATTATTTCGAGGCAAAAAAAGGGAGGTTTCAGTAATTTTTTTTGTGGTTTTGATTTTGACCAACCACAAGAACAATGGGTAAAAGATGAGACTTAGTACTTTCTGTCCAGCATTGGTAGGTTGGTTTCAAAACTCTTAAAAGCCTTTGCTAAGCCAGGGACACGGTAAAATATCAGCTATTTCATGGCGATAAGGGCTCGCGAGGTCTACTGTTCTCACAGAACCACTAGTGTATCTTGCCTCAAAATTTAAAAAGAGCACAGTTTTTGACCGAACAAAAACAACATGTCAAGTAGACATTTAATAAATAATATACGGACAAATAATAAATATATATTGAGAATATGGACGTCTAACATAATTCGTAGCCAAAGAGCAACAAGAAATTCCGCGCGCGCGACCCAAGCCACGAGAGTTCTAAAATTCCTATAACAAAACTCGCCAGAAAAATGTAATGCTCTGCACTTCAGCTGTCACAAGCAAGCCAATAATAGCAAAATTGTATTAAATAATCTGAATAAAGAATGTTCTAAAGTATAACCTAAATTAATTGGCCTGCATTGCAGTGTGATGCAACCCTTACTCTGCTATTTTCATTGGCATCTTCAAACTAGAATTCATCATAATATTTATTCAGTAGACTTAAATAGAGAGTAACTGGGAGGCATGCACCTAAAATTTTGCATAAAGATATATATTTAGTTGAAGATACTAGGTAATTCATTCATTCGATTTTGGTATTTTCAATACAATATTATTAGCAGGCAATAGAAAACAGCTGGCTTGTCGTTAGAGGAGTCTAACGATTGGTCGGTCAGTACAATATTAACTGACGAATTTATAGAGACAATCGTAAACTTAACCCTCCCAATAGATTCCTTAGACTATGCCTATGCTATTTTAATTAACACTTCTATCCTATATTGTCTATACTCTATAGGCCAAGGAGGCCAAGGGCCAACTCGCTCGACGAATGAAAATTTCAATAATTTAACACTTCATTGAGACTAGTCACGCCATCTAGGAACACTGTTGCGAATAAGTTAAAACTACTTATTCGTAAGTATGTCGGCGATCTTTACGAATGCCGAATACCTACGTAGTATATACGTATAATTCTATTTAAGTAATTAATATTTACTCTTCAAAAATATTATTTTGCCGTAAGTATTTAAAATAGTACCCAAGTTGTTACTCTATTCTTATATATAAATAAAGACATATAAAAAGGTTAATTAAAACTGCTTTCGTATGGACAATGCATCGCCTGCGCAAGGTTACCGGATAGGTACTGCACGAATGCATAATTACATCGTCAGTTTATTGTGAACATTTGATAGCCATGTACGTGTAGCTTCTTATTTTATTTCACTTTTGTTTTTCTTATTTTATTTCATAAATTTGTTAGTTACGAGTAAATATTAAATAATATTATAACATGTGTTATAAGTATAATCAATAGGTCACCGAATTAATAAAATAAGTAAGTATTTGCGCATTTGTATCCTTGTTCTACTTGCCTTCAAATGCACTAAAATTAAGCGTTCATTGAAAACTGCACTTTCAAAGTTATTCTACCTATGTTACCTACTCTAATTTTGTATTTGTGCCCAAAAGTGCGACCTCATAGCCAGTTTGTAAGACATTGCTTGCTTGCTGCCTTGACTAGGGCAGTCCCCCATAGATTTTGATTCTCTTCTGAAATCGCAAAACATGGGTATTTGTGACATTTGACATATACTGGACCCACCGTTGACCAAGACCAAGTATGCCACTCTATACTATAAACTCTAAAGTTTGTTAATGTGTGTCTGTATGTGTGGATGTTTCACGAAAAATCTTATACTCATTTCGATAAAAACTTGATAACTCTACACGTGCGTGAAGAAAAAGGTCTTGTCAGATTTATGGGTAACAACTTGTTAACAATAAGTATGTAAACAAACTATGAATAGCTTGGTTGGCTAAAAAAATATTTTTACTTCAGATTTAAGTCTTATTTTTACAACCTATTTTGTAACTGTTTGTTATTCCTTAATAAATAAATTAACAAAATTATGATCACTTTATTGTCCGTATATATCCATTTGGATCTTTTCATTTGAGGTACGGAACCCTAAAACATATTTTATACATTTCGTCAGGCAATCATGGAAGAAAACAGAAATGCGAATGGGAATGCAAAGTTGGAAGTCTCTCAACTGAGCAAAAAACGAGAGGCGGACTGGCCAGCTGTGCTGTTTTTCATCCACATCCACCTTCTGTCCTTATATGCTCTTTGGCTGCTACTGTTCGAGGTGCAATGGCTGACGGTACTGTTCTGTGAGTATCATGACTTGAAAGAATTCCATAATTTACATTATATGAATTGATTTCGTAGATGGGCGGTTTGATTCGTCCTTCATTTGTCACAAAAGGTTGTAAGTACCAAAAGTGTATTTATTAATAAACAAATTACCTATTTATTCAACAAACCTAAGTTAATTTTTGTTACAACCTTTTATGACAAATAAAAGACGAAAAAACCAGCCTTATGTCGATGAGATCGTATCCTTACAATGACGGAACGCCATCATTTTTATGGCTATCTACTATATAGTAGCTAGTAAGCTCTTTCACCAATCCATCACCATCCAATTTGGATATTTACCTATTACTATATAAATATCAGGACTCAACCTTCAAGGTTTGCAGCATGTATTCACATACAAAGTATTTTATTTAAAATTTCCTAAAGAAGTGAAGTTCAGGGCGCTAGAAAGTTGTCATAAAATCATTTTTAATCAAGACACAAACGCGTGGCTATTTAATAATATATTTTTGCAGTAATATTTCTGACGTCAGTCGCGGTGTTGGGCGTGACGGCCGGCGCGCACCGTCTCTGGGCGCACGGGACATACAAAGCCACTACGGGGCTGAGGATCGCACTGATGCTGTTCCAAACAATGGCTGGACAGGTGAAGTTAAACCTTTATTTATTATTTACAAAAAGGAGATTTTTTTCATCAGTGTAAATACAGTCGGGGGCAGATAAAACTGACCCCGTTACCATACAGAATCCTATCTCAGTGGGTAATTATTGTACGTCCTTTTATGGGCCAGACATGTGATATAATACATAGATATAGGACATCTTTACCTATGTTTGACAATAAAGATTTTTGATTTGATTTGTACTACCGACTGTACATACAAATAATTGTCTAATTTATAGCAAACATGTTGTAAAGTCTCATAGCCAGCAACAGTTGACGCACACGCAACATATCGGCTCTTTTTCTGAGTGAGGTACATATGTTCCATTGCATTTTCTTTTCTTAGGCGTCAATATTGCCTAATAGGTGGGCTTTTCAACATGATTCCAATATTGCTGATACATCAGATACATGGCTGATACAACGCGTTATAAAAAACACCAAATAACTAATGATGTATAAGTATTTGTTTGTAAAATTTATTATGCAAGCTCCAAATCGGGTCGAAACCTGGTTGCAAAAAGATTAATGCCAATAGATAATATTGCACCTGAACGCGAGCTCGAAGTGCTTAGCTCTCGCTTTTTGACAGTTCCCCCAGTTTCGGAACATAAATTGTCTTTATTGTATTTTTATTCTAGGGTTCCATTTACGAGTGGGTCCGCCACCACCGACTGCATCACCAACATTTTGCCACGGACAATGACCCCTACGACTGCAACAAAGGGTTTTTGTACTCACACATCCTCACACGCCTGTGGAAGCTGAGTCCTCAGCAGGAGAAACTGAGAGAAAGCATCGACATGTCCGACTTGGAAAACGATGGAGTAGTTATGTTTCAAAAGAAGTAAGTTGCTGGGGTTTAATGAAGTATAGCAAATCCTTACATAAAGTCCACCGCTGCGTCTTTCTGTCTGTCCGCGATAAACTCAAAAACGAATGAACGGATTTTCATGCGGTTTTCACCAATGGACGGGATGGGTCATGAGGAAGGTTTTCATTATTAATTTACGTGGGCCAAGCCACGCTTGTTAATAATATAATATACTTACGGACAAATCACACAGATTGGTTTTGTCTCATTGTCTGTTTTTATGATTATAGGTAGTTCTATTACTTTTTCTGTGTCGAAACCTAACACCGAAACATTAATGTTATTAGATAAAGGAACCTAACCTATTTGTCGAAATTATTAATAAGGTTGAGTGCTGCAAAAATATCACCCTGTTGCCACGATTAATTAAATAACGCTTCGCAGAATGTTCCTTTTTTACACACCTTTCGTTCTTTTATAACAATGGTGGGTGAGTGAGTATTGTGTATACAAATATCAATCTACTTACCAAATTTCAGTTAGGTATATAGGTACCTATATATTTTCTTATCCGGGCCGGGTTGCTTGTATTAATTGACACCCCTTAGTAAGTTATCATTTTCGGAATTTGTCTATTTTTAAGAAGTTGTCGTTTTAGGAAGTTGTCAATCTATATAGGAAGTTCTCGTTCTTTTAGTTAGTACAGAGACAGTAGAATGTCATTTCTAGTTTTATTACACCTATTATTTAGATTATAGTGGTGATAAAATTGTTGGCCGTAATAATGCTTCTCAAATATTTATTCAATTTTTTTCAGAATGTACTGGCTATTGTACCCAGTACTATTTCTGCTGTTGCCGCTGAATGCGCCCCTGGAGTACTGGAACGACTCCATTCTTAGCGCCGTATTCGTCATAGGTTTCTTGCGTTATGGCGTCATACTTCATGCCTCATGGCTGGTGGAAAGCGGCATCAACGTCTGGGGCCTGAAGCCGGGGCAAAAGTGAGTATAATATTAATTAGGTACTATCATCCTTCTATTATCTTTGATTTTTCCAATTACCTTTACCAAAAATCGTCTAAAATATTTTGTTTTATTTTTTATTTTATTTCAACCCTTACAAACTATCATTACGGGTTATTCTCCCAATACCACAGATTACTTAAAACTATACAGATGGAAAGCTTCCTAAGAGACTACAAAATTCATACCTATTCTTATAGGGCTATCACTTGGTTATTGAAAAAAAACATATTATTTCTATTTTTGGTATATTGAAAGAAAAACAGTTTAACATTGAAAGTGTACTTAATCTACTTAAGTTGTACTTACGGAGTATTTCGAGTCGAATAGCGAAAACTCCATGCAAATTGGATTAGTGGTTTTTGAAAAATCACGAAAAGGTCCAATCTATATCTATACCTTTCATTGAAATCCTTTTTGCCGTTCAGGCACAAAAAACGGAACATAGGTAGCTAGGTATACCTACTCCAACATAGTATGAGTTCACATTTATAATATGTACTAGGATAATTCAATCACAAATAGGGTAATTAGTCACCTATATAGGTACCTATGTATATAAGTCAATCATCTAGGACATAAATCTCGTATTAAGTATATAAAACAAGCTTTAGCCCGCGGCTTCACCCGCGTGAATTTCCCACGGGAACAGTGCTTTTTCTCGGAATGAAAGGTACCCCTATGTCCTGCTCAGTACCATATGTAATGTACCTATATATGCGATTAAGAAATTTCAGTAAGATTGGTTCAGTAGATAAAGCGTGAAGAGGGAACCAACAATTAAACTCACTTTCGCAATATTAGTTAGGATATGCTAGGTATTATGATTACATACCTACCTATGTCAATCCGCGGGAAAAGATACCTATTAATTTTAAAAATATGTTTTTCTATGTTTGTTTACTATAAACACAAAACGACACGGCCGAAAAAGAAACAAGTCAGTAACGCTGCGCGAACACGACATCGACAGCGCGAGTGAGCGCGCGAACCCTGACATATCGCACCCGGCGAGTGGCGCCAAACCAGTTTAAACCGGTTTAGCTCTGTACGTGACAGCGCGTGTGTGCGTAAGCACCTCGCGGTATCAAGCTTGTAGTAGTGTACTTATTTGAAGCGCTTGTATGAAGCTTACCCTCTGTACCCTTTTAACTACTTTGTGCCAATACAAAAGATGCGGTGACCTATTCAATACAAAAGATGAGATGAAGAGAACCTATCTTCCATTTTAACTAAATTTTACATCAAACGTAATAGATAAAATAAATAAAGAAAATTAGTATGTATACTTTCAACAGTCATTAACATATTAATCAATTGCAATATCTACCTCGAATAAACAGAATCACCGGTACCGGTTTGTCAGTCCCACGCCTGTAAAGTTATATTCTATCACATACTTAATTTATCACCCATTTGAACGATATTCGTAGCTAAATATACTAGTTCGCCACTTCGGAGATAGCTTCATCCTAACGCTGAATATTCGTACATTTTCATATATATCTTTTAGAATTCTCTTTATTATTGGTGTTTTCATCGAATCCGGAGAGGACTGCCCAAAAAAAGCTTTCATTTCTGTTGGTTTTTTGGCCAGTTGAAAAACTGTATTTCAATTAACCCAAATCTAGGAGCCGACCTACATGGGAACAAAGTATTTAAAACTTAATTCTGGATATCCCCCGAATAACTGCTTCTAAAAACTACGTTTCGTTTTTAGTTCTGACGTACAGGTTTTGTACATGTTGAACGAAATTTCACCAAAACTAATAGTTGAGGAGGTAGGATACAATTTTCAGAATATTAATAGAATTGTTTTTATTAATTCATAAATAAAAACTAGGTTCATTTAAAAATATGCTGCCCTAACCTAAGCCACAGCATGACAATATCAATATATAAGTGGTCATAAGCTAGGTCCTGCCCGTAACTGGTAGGTGTATTGCGACCATAAATCTGGTATAATACTGGCATTTTAAATACTTTATATACTGTTGCGACCAAACCTAGAGCTACTCAACCTATTGTTACAACTTACACACCAACTCAAATAACTACTTACTTATAAGTGAATTAACCGGAAACAAATAATTTGCTTAAATATAAGAAAAATGTGTCCATTTCAGGTCACCGCCAGATTCGAACTCCGTATTCATTTTGTCCAGAACTTTTTGGCCACAATATCACTACTTGGTGCCTTATGACTACAAATCTGGAGAATATGGCACATATGGTAGGTATTATTTCGTCGTTTTACATAGGTTATTAAATATTCGATATTTCTAACAAACATGGACTACATTTTGAGTTCTGTTTGCGAATAAGGTGAAAATAATGTCTATTATGCTGCTCTCGGAAAAACGCAAATTTCTACATTCCTATATTGTACTTTTAAATCACCACAAGGGTTATTTACAGATACAGGATGCTCCACGGCCTTCATCCGTGTGTGGGCAGCCCTAGGGCTCGCCACCAACCTCCGCACGGTCGACACGCCCACTCTGCAGAAAGCCCTGGCTATGACAGTCAAAACCCAGATACCTTTTCAGACTTGCCTGGACAGCTTAGCTCATAACACCGTTCGAGAGGACCACTATCTTAAAAGAGGTTAATCCTTAAATTAGGTTTTTTATGCTAATATACGTTTTTATATGTTGATAGTTTATTCAAGTAGTTTTATTTTCCACACAACTTAAACAAGACTCAATCTTTGATCATTCCAGACCATGTTTTTTTCTTCCACGACACATACAGAGGCCCACACTAACCTAATGACTTTTACTCAAGTTTACTTAACATTATTTTTAGGAGACCAGCCAATATCGAAAAGGTAAGTATATCATAAGCTATAGCTATAGAAACAGCATTTGATATTTATTAAAAAATCATAAGATTTTTAACATTTGCTTCATTCTGTTTCCCACTATGCGACGCAACGATCGATACATTTCAAACAATAAATCAAGTCCAGACAATAATGGTGCAAACTAGTTCACGTAATAAACATTTTCATGATAAATATTAGAATAATAAATCACCTAAGTGAATAATGTAAATTATGGAATCGTAGCATAACGTGACCATTGTTTATTTACGTGCCTACGAGTAAATTTCTATGTATTTTAACTAAATATGTTCAAAAGACGCCTGTAACATGCAATTAAAAATTGTGCCAATTCTTTTCTATTCTTCCAACAGTATTCGCCGATACCTGTAAATAAATTAAGTTTCATATAATCAATTATTTCTCAATAACGAACAGTGAGTACAACCATATATGGTGTCAAAAAAACGCGCGAGTGGGTGCTATGGCGGCGGCGGCGGTTGAAATTTCCTTGTGTCGTAGCCTTGAGCACAAAAATTGCGGATCCGTGCTACGCTACGAGTCTACGAGAAATGCTACAGATGTGCTACAACCTACGATGACAACGTTGTTCACACAACGATAGCTAGCACAAAAATGTAATTCAGATTTCGGTGTTATAAGCGAATCTGAGTACGTGTTTGAAATTTTTGCATGTTTAATTTTATGCGTGTTGGACAGTGTGCGTGTTTGGCTTCATGTGAGTTTTGACTGTGTGCTTGTAGGACCTTCAGCGTGTTATTTTGATTCTTGCCTAGTAAGAAAGCAGCGATGAGGCCTGCCACAATGAGCAGTAGAGCTGAGCGGACATCGGTGGCGCGAGCCGAGGCGAAGCCGACGGGCGGCGCGCACTCTGGCATGGCCGGCACCAACGCAGACCCTAGTCGCGCCAGCGCACCCGTACTGCGTAGCTGCAGTAGGCTGCATCACAGATAAATACATTTTTATTTTATTATAAAAGATTAAGAGCAAACCCTGCTCTTGACCACAATCCTGCTCGAAGACAGATATGAGGTCCACGGTTATTAATGAATTTAAGAAATAAATTATCAAAAAAATGTAAACAAACCCAAATATTTTTTACTGTTAATTTTGGTAGCAAAAGAACATTTTGAAAATTAAGACTTGATAGGTTACTTAGGGATCTTTATTCATGTACATTTCTACGTACTGGAGTTCCCTATTTTTATCTACTTTCCACTCCTTTGAAATTTGTTTTTGATCTCATTTCCCTTCCACGTAAGGGTAGAAAAAATTAAAATTTAAAGAAAAATTATCATTTAAATTTTAATTTTTCTACCTACCTACGTATGTAGGTAATTTTTCTTACTTCATAATATTTTACGACATTACAATTTAGTCTTTTTCTTTCCACAGACAACACAATACATAATAGTAGTCTTTGTGACCCCGCGACCTACAATATAGGTACAAAAAACATGCAGCATGCATTGTTCAAAGGTAGGTTAATTAACTAGCCAGTGACTTTGTATGCACCAGAGTAAGTCACCGAGACAATTCACAATATAATTTGATTTCGAGAAAATACAATACGATAAGCATACAAGGCATATTATACCTAGAGTATTTTATTTTATATACACGCCAGTCTTCTTCTACGTATCAGTTCTCCTCACATCTCACGTGCCTACTGGAAGAGATCCCTTTAGATATGTAGCACCCATGTCATTTCTTTACCCATGTACAAATTTTTATTGTATCACTTCTATTAAAACTTAACTGCGTACATCAATATATAAATTAGGCCCAGAAATTCCTATTTTGAAAAGTTGAAGAAGGATTACGTTAATAGGAGTACTTTTGATATTGGCAATAATTAAAAAAAGGTTCGTGCTAAGTCCCGTTAATAATATAAAATATTTTTTATTTCGAAATTCTCAAATACTCGGATAAATGAAATTTACTTTTGAATACCTAGATGAGCTGGGTGGTAGAGTGCTGGTGGGTAAGTTCAACAAATCTGAAATTATTATTCAGACACCTAATAGTAGTGTGTTTGCGTTTTCCCGGAATTAAGACTAAACCCATTTCACGATCCAAAACCCCCACAAATAATTTCATCGAAATCATTAGAATAGAACGTATTTAGATAGCTCTTGTACTTCTTGCACGTATTCTAATTCAGTGAACTGTTTTCATTGGTACCGTAGGTATTCCTCCAATTCAATTTATTAGGTCTCAACTGTAGCATAATATGAAGGAATTCTACGAATAGCAATAAATTATTATACTATTGTTCCTAGTGATATAATAGGGCGCAACTGGTGTAATTCGCCTCAGCGACACACTGCCATCGTTCTGCCACATATTGAAGTGTTATTTATGGTGATTTCCTTACTAATATCAATTTCGTCCTTTCATTTACACTAGCCTTTGCTTTAGGGGTGAAATTTCCAAAAAATCCTTTATTTATATTAGACTAATATACCTGCAAAATTTCAGTATCTTCATTTAGCAGTTTCATGTTTGCGTTGATATACCAATTAGTCAGTGTTCAATTTTAAACATGTAAATAGATATATATTAAATTAGTTACTTCTTGCAATAACCTTCGATATTTCCTATCGATCCAACATCATTTCAAAGCGTCGTCGCCAGCACAAAATTTCTAATAATAAATTGACAGGACCTTCAGCTGTCGTCTTGCTTTCTTTCCCGAAACATGTTTTCTTACATTATCCAAAACTCGCCTTATTTAGTAAACAACGGCATTTACTTTTCTTTGTTAAACTGGAAGGTGCTAATGTCAGTGAAAACAAATCATTACGGAACATTTTTTATACATCTATTTTTACCTACTGTACATTTATAGTACGTATAACCCAAATATAGTTTATATTTGGTCCGTTAATAGTATTTGAAGTAAAGTTTGATGATAGAAAGATTAAATACTTACATACTTACAAGAAGTACTACCTACTTTCAATCAATCAATCAAATTTCAAATGGTCACTACATGCAATGCAAATGAATCAAAGTCATTTATCTTTCTCTTCCCACCCCATACTGCGTTAGTTATTATTTTCACTATAAGTACTATACTACTTTGTAAATTTATATAAGTAATATAATAACTTTTATTCAATAAGTAATTCGCGACATATTTTGATTTTCCCGTTTCACAGAAAGCCAAAGCAATTTGTTTATTTTCATCAGGCGAGGTTTTAGCATATTTCAATCGTCGTCATCGTTGGTCGTATTTTTCATTGGACATTCGTCCAATAAACATTTTTTTATATCTGTTGAAATTAAAATGTTCAGAAAAAATCTCGTCACAAACAAATCCGACTTCCCTCTTTATAAATGTGAAAGTTTGGATGTGTGTGAGGATGTATGTTTATTACTCAATCACAAAAAAGTAAGAATATTTTTTGTAAGTACATTCGAAATCATCAGATCAATAAATCTTTATTGATGGATCGGTTTCAAAATATATTTTAAGTATAATAACGAAAAAAATCGAGCACTGTGTCTACTATGAGGTTGGCTATAGATATTACTTACCTGACAAGGGTAGGCCTGGCATAGGGAGAGCGCCTGGGGAGCGGGAAAGCCAGTTGCGCGCGCGTCGAATGTACAGGCAACTCCCGAACTGCGCATCTACCCCGAGCTTGGCTTAATGATCTGAAATATTATAATATGAATAAATATGTAATGGCTTTCGCCAATTATTCTAACCTCAAAACATACTAAAAAAATAAAATAAAAAATAAAAATATATAAAAAAAAATAAAAAAAATATGTACTGTGTTATTTTTTTTAGATTGTGTTCTGTTGTGTATACCTAAATAAATAAATAAATACTATACCTACGAGAGAAAGAATTCACTGGATCTACTTTAAATCATTTAAGAGAATTTACATGATCTGCTTTCATAGCTTTTAAGTATAAGCCCAATCAATACGACAAAGATAGTCATTTAACTATTATAGTGGATGAGCTACCTAATTTGCCTTGCAAAGGAAACTTATTTGCCACTATAGTATAATACAGATACTACTTATCACGTCTTTATCCCCTTCGGGGTACATTAAACCAAGAGTCGGAGACTCTTGAATCTATTGGAATGACAAGTTGCTAGCCCAATGTCAGGAATCCCTATATAATCTATCATTGGAATCTAGTATATAGCTAACTGCTTCGATCAACAATTGGTGGTGCGGGTTTGAAGGACCTAGGGGTGAAGGTTAATGAAAGGGAAAATGCACGATACCTTATCTTCGAAGATCCTTACACGACCCTGGCCAGGGGGGTTTCACAGGAACACGTTTCACAGGATCACTTTCTTCGAAATATCACAGTATTATGCACTATAACATTTGTCCACTTGCAATTAGAAGCATATTGTCAATTTAGCACGATATAGTCTCGTTAAAGCGGTTAGATAGCCAAAAATACAGAGATATTGGCGGAGCGTCAACACGTCGTGGCGTCGTGATTTCAACTCGAATTCCCGAAGCCTGTCATCAGAAGCCTTCGGCTGCGTTCGGCGCATGTATTGCGCTCGGAGAATCTATCTCTCTCTTTCGTTGTGCATATAAAAGGGAGAGGGGATTGGAATGGATTGGATAGGATAATAACATAGCGGGAAATTAAAATAAGCGGCGCGAACATCCTCCGGCGCCTTGAGAAACATAGCTTTCTCAAAGGAAAATATAAGAAATATTTATAGTATGGGAACTGTTTAGTTTACCCATTTAAACTAAAGCGGACATTAATCTAATAATGAAAAAATAAATTAAAGCGGATAAAGCAGAAATTACTTTAGTATAAGTAGAAATTAACCTAATAAAGTATGCGGTATTGTTATTTGTTATTGAGACGGTAAAGGACTCAATTTAACTATTGGTCGTTTTAGTTGACCATTTTGCGTTTTAACTAAAGCTACTCTCACGATACCATCCGCGCCTGGATAAGTTTTCTCGATAATACCCATTGGCCAGCGTAATGGTGGCACATTATCTTCATGTATCAGCACGACAGTACCAATTTTAACATTTGTAACGTCTTTTAACCATTTTTGCCGTACCTGTAAATTATTTAAGTACTCTAAATGCCATCTTTTCCAATATGAGCGAATCATTTGGTCTAGCAGGGATTTACGGGCGAGAAGCGGTGTAGCAGCAAGTGGCGCGAGTGGTAAGTATTGCAAAGGTGAAGCCATAATAAAATGTGCAGGAGTTAAAGGTTCAGGGTGCGGTTCTTCCTGCAGAACGCAGAGCGGTCGAGAATTCATAATAGTTTCGATCTGAGTCAAGACGGTTAAAAGCTCTTCATATGTAAGAAGTTGATTGCCAATAATGCGGTACAAATGCGTCTTTAAACTCTTAATATTGGACTCCCAAATTCCGGCGAAGTGGGGAGTTCTGGGAGGTAACATATGCCATTCTATTCGGCGATTAACAAGATCACTCGAGAGCGTTTCATTATACTCTGAGGAATTCAAAAAATTATAAAGTTCGTTCAAATGAGACTTGGCACCAACGAAATTTGTTCCGTTATCGGAATAGAGATGGGTAACTGGACCTCTACGGGATATAAATCTCTTAAAAGCGGAAAGAAAGGTAGCAGAAGACAAGTCTGAGGCTAGCTCAATGTGAACAGCTTTCGTCACTAAGCAAATAAATAAGCAAATATATGCCTTTTGACTTCGCTGACCTCGACTTCTACGAAGCGTAATATAGATAGGCCCAGCGTAGTCCACGCCGGTATGCACGAAGGCCTTAGTCTCTTGAACACGAAAGGCGGGAAGATTTGCCATTTTAGGCGTTGGATGCGAAGGAGAATTTTTAAAACAGAAGTTACAGTTATGAACGCGTTGTCGTATAATCGACCTAGAAGATAATATCCAAAACTTTTGGCGAGTCAATGAGCTCAGAAGAGCGGAACCTGTATGGCAATTCATACGGTGAAAATGATCAATTATAAGGTAAGTAACCTTATCATGTTTAGGTAGCAAAATCGGATGCTTTGCCTCGAAAGGTAAGTTAGAGTTTGATAATCTACCTCCAATTCTAATCAATTGATCTTCAGAGATAAACAAATCTAATTTATTTAGCGGTGCAGAAGGCAATTTACCTTTTTTAAGATCTTTAATTACATGCGGGAAATGTGCAGCTTGAACTGCGCGGAGTAAATAAGTTTCAGCGGTATGTATATGAGCGGTTTCTATATTTTTAGAGCGGGTGAGTATTCGTACAAATCGTAAGATATAAACAATTATTCTTAATAATTTATTCCAGGATGAAATTTTGTGAGCGAGAGAACAGAGCGGTGATATGTCTATGGTAAGAGGAGTGGTGGAAACGAGAGTTTTGCAATTAAATTCAGGTAAGTTTTCATATTTTTCAGGTTTGAAGGATTCTATCGGCCACTCGGATACAGGGGAATTTAGCCAAACGGGACCGTTCCAAAATAATTGATGAGTTAACAATTGTTCAGGCAATAAGCCTCTCGACAAACAGTCGGCGGGATTATCAACTCCAGCAATATGATAGAAGGTTTTTGATTCTAGATTTTCGTGACATTTGGCTACGCGGTTGCTTACGAAAATATTCCACCGATGTGGAGAAGAATGAATCCAAGAGAGGGCAATTTTTGAATCCGAAAAAGCGTAAACATTTTGAATAGGCGTGCGAGCTGAGTAAGTATCGAAAACCAATTTAGTTACCTTTGACATTAAGACGGCAGCACAAAGTTCCAAGCGGGCAAGTGAAACAACTTTGACTGGTGCGACTTTTGACTTTGCACAGACCAACCGAACATGTATGTTCCCTGTGGAGTCAGTCACATGTAAGAAAACAACACAGCCATAAGCCTTCATACTGGCATCAGCGAAAGAAACTAAATTTATTGTACAATTTTGTGTCACACCAATATGACGCGGTATTTTTAAGTTAGTTAGAAGCGGTAACTGTTCTCTAAATTTAATAAATGAAGCGGTTATATTTTTCGGAGTTCATCATCCCACCCTACGTTTTGAATCCAAAGTTCTTTAATTAGAAGTTTGGCGTAAAGAATGACAGGAGCGGCGAAACCTAGCACGTCCCATAAGCGGGCAATTAAAGAAAGTATCGAACGTTTTGTACAAGAGCGGTCATCATTATTAGTTCTAAAAACAAAAATATCATTTTCTGGCTGCCATTCCAGCCCTAATATTTTAAGAGATGCGGTTTTGTCAAATTCGACTTGATTTGCAAGTCGTAGCGGTTGCGGGATGCTCTCAAGTACCCTTTTAGAGTTACTCGACCATTTGACTAGTTCAAAGCCACCAGACTTGAACATGCTAATTAATTGAGATGAGGCCTCGACAGCATCAGATTCATTTATGATTGAACTAGCTAAATCGTCCATATAAAGCTCTTTTTCAGCTATGGCAGCTGCTACCGGAAAATTAGTGCGTTCATCAAGACAGAGCTGGCGCACTGTGCGCATCGCGACGTATGGACTCGACTTGAGACCAAAGGTCACTCTGTTGAACTTGAAAGTAGAAATCGGTTCGGAAGTATCGAAGCGGAAAAGTATTTTTTGATATTTTTGATGTTCGTCAGTCACAAGAATTTGAAGGTACATTTGCTTTATATCAGCGGTTATAGCTACTGGAAAAAGGCGGAAGTTAAGTAAAAGTAAGAATAAATCAGCTTGAAGATTAGGTCCAGTGTGTAAAATATCATTAAGTGATACCCCATTATGGCATTGAGCACTTGCGTCTAAAACAACCCTAACTTTAGTGGTTTGTTTATCCTGCCTAATAACCGGGTGATGAGGAATAATATAACCTCCGTCGGAGACGTCCGACGATGACACTGGAGATAAATATTTTTTATATATGTAATCCTGAATAGCTGCGTTATAGCTTGAACGTAAATCTTTATCACAGGATAGTTTGCGCTCCAGCGCTAACAATCGCCGATGAGCGACAGCGTAAGAATTTCCTAAGGTACTCGGATCCTTAGAAAAGGGCAATGCGGTACAATAACGACCAGAAGAGACGCGAGAAGTTGTAGAAGTGTATATTTGTTCGCATTCTTCTTCGGACTGACTAAGAAACTTCTTTGCGGGGACCTCCTCTAATTCCCAGAATTTGGAAAGAGAAGTGTCAACATTATTCTCACAACAAGTGAGGAATGAAACGGTGGGTGAATATTGAAAAGCGGTGAAAGCGCCATGAACAGGCGAAGCGGTATTAGCAGCGGTGTCACCCATAAAAACATATCCGAACACAGTTTCAATAGCCGGCGGCGCAGGCGGTGAAATTATTTTTCCACTGAGGAGGATAAAAGGGAATAATTTTGCTCCTAATACGAGTTCTATCTCGCTAGGTATGTGCCAAAATGGATCGGCGAGTGGTATGTTTGCTAAATGACTTATAATAGAAGTATCGATATAATCGACCGGTAATCGATCGGTAATGCAATCGATAACTAATGCGGTTAAGTTAAAACTTTGTTTATTATTTTTTGCGGAAATCATAAAATTGACATAACCTATAACAGGAGTTAACCAGAAGTTAACCCAACACCCTTCAGAGTTGAGTTAGAGAGCGGTATAATATTTAAATTAAGTTTTTTACAACAGTTTTCTGTTATTAAATGGTTCTGCGAAGCGTTATCTATCAAACATCTAACATTTTGTTTTATATTTTTATCTGTGTTATAAGCAAAAATACTAGCAGTTGAAAGAAGGATTTCATTGCGTTGAGTACAAGATAACGTAGGTACTTTATTCGAAACAGTTGATCGAACGCAAAGCGACACAGGCGCTCGGTCTGTGACCTTGGTAGCGGGCGTCACGAGGCATGGCTGCTCTTTAGCCGTAATCTCCGTATGTACTTGTACGTCTTTCTGAACGCTCGAATCTCTTGAAGGAATCTCTAGGACATAAAGAGCGGTTATCGTTATTATCATGACAAGTTACGAATGAATGGACTGTATTGCGGGTATTTGAGCGGTTATAATTATTATTAGCGTTAGGAGTAATGCGGTTGAATGAATTATTATTATTTGTAGTTCGATCTAATATTTTTACTTGAATTTTAATAAATTCGACAAATTCTGAATAACTAGGAATAGTTTTATCCCTAATGGCCATTTCAAAAGCCTGGGCGGTGCTTGAATCTATCTTGCGGAATGCCAAATTAAATAAAAGGAAATCAAACTCTTTTTCAATTTTTAATTGTTTAAGTGCGGAGGCAGCGGCATCGAAAGTTTCGATGAAATTATTTAATGAAACTGGATTATTTGAAGTGCTTTTAATATTAAGCAATGTAGATACATAATGTGAACCTAGGGCCCTTTTATCTTGATATTTCTTCGTTAAACTTTCCCAAATAGAAGAATAATTCTCACCGGAAGGAATCACACCAGCAATAATTTTTAGTGCATTTCCAGTAAGTTTGCTAACTAAATACTGTACTCGATGGGAGTCGGTTAACTCAGAATTATTATGTATGTTAGCCTTAAATGATTCATAGAACACTGGCCAATTTTCAATTTTTCCATCAAAGCTAGGAATGTTAAGCGGTGCCAGTTTGAAGGGAGCCTTAGCTGCGGTATGCGGGGATGCACTAGATGTGGACTTAGTGCCTTTTAAATTTACACGGAATCGTGTAACGCGAGAATAAACATCTTCAAATGATGAAAGTGACTGATAATTTGGTTCAAATTTAGGATCTAACTCCATCTGTACCTCGTTAATTTCATCTAATGTTTGTATGAATTCGACACGTAATGTGTCTATAGTCTCACTATCAGACATGAAAGTTTCAACCGAGCGTAATTCGGGAGTAGATGAAGACGTAGACAAAGTCTTGCCAGCATTATACAATTTTGTAATACGTTCGAATCGAACCTTATTTTTATTCTGTAATAACTTTAATTTAGCCTCCATTGTGAAAGATGGCAAATAGAAGTTTATTTAAAAAGAAAACAATGAAAATATATGCGGATGTTAATGAAACAAATCGTTACGAAATCAGTAGGTAAAGTAATAAACAAAGTAACTTTAGTAGGTAGGTACCTATTTAGGTTCCAAAAATGCTGTAAATATGAATGCGGAATATTAAAGAATGTGGTACATATAATTGCGGAATAATTGTTCCTATAATATAGAAACAAATAATAAATGTGATAAGAAATGAGTAGTAAACAAAGCGGTGTTGTGAGAAAACTTATCCAACAGAATATTCTCGTTGGTTCTAAGGAATGCGGAGAACAATTTTGTTCGTAGTATGTGGGTAGTTTTGTTTGACCGACCGATATCGAATACGGAGGCCAAGCGCGGTTAGTTATGATTACCCACACTACAGAAATAGCGGTATAAAACTAATCTCGACTAAATAACAATACGCATGAATAATAGGGAATGAATAACAACTAAGAAAGTTTGCTATTGCGAAAAAATTAGCGGGATTGAATAGGTTATATGAGGTTATATCCGGTTCGTATTGGACCAAGGAATGGTGGTGCGGGTTTGAAGGACCTAGGGGTGAAGGTTAATGAAAGGGAAAATGCACGATACCTTATCTTCGAAGATCCTTACATGACCCTGGCCAGGGGGGTTTCACAGGAACACGTTTCACAGGATCACTTTCTTCGAAATATCACAGTATTATGCACTATAACATTTGTCCACTTGCAATTAGAAGCATATTGTCAATTTAGCACGATATAGTCTCGTTAAAGCGGTTAGATAGCCAAAAATACAGAGATATTGGCGGAGCGTCAACACGTCGTGGCGTCGTGATTTCAACTCGAATTCCCGAAGCCTGTCATCAGAAGCCTTCGGCTGCGTTCGGCGCATGTATTGCGCTCGGAGAATCTATCTCTCTCTTTCGTTGTGCATATAAAAGGGAGAGGGGATTTGAAAGGATTGGATAGGATAATAACATAGCGGGAAATTAAAATAAGCGGCGCGAACAACAATACAAGATCAAAGGTGACAACTCTGAAATCGGTCCGAGAATTAAAAGCACACAATAAGCGTGTGCTCCTGTCAATACGGTTCATTGCATTGCGATATTTATTGCTTACACTCAGGGTATATTTTTGATCGAAGGTATACAGGGTGTTTTTTAAATCATTGGCATCCTTCCATAGCTCCAGCTGTTCCATACATTTCGGGTGAGTAGGTATTGGAAAATAGTATGGAACAGCAGATTTTTTTTTCCATCGGATTGAGTCGGTCCCATACAAAAAGTTGCTCATGTTCATGAGTACTTTCACCAGTAGAAAGGATGCCAATGATTTAAAAAACACCCTGTATATGTAGTCAACATGGACTATTTTTTTCTTTGATTTTGTATGAGAATTTTATCCTAGGTGAATTGTTGATCGAAGACTAATTGTTAAAAAAATGGGATGCCAACAAGCAAATACTTGCCTAAGTGTTGAACGGGCTGACCGTTGTCCAGCGAAAAATGCGTAGTCTTGCTTGGCGGCTCTTGCTAGGCCTTCTTCAGCCGACGACACCAGGTTGTCGGCGTCGGAGTATCCGCGGATGTAGAATGCGTTCAACTGGGAGTCCTTAGTCGACTGGCAACGTAAGAAATAACATCGCACACCATTTGTTTACAATTCAATCAATAGATATAATACAAACAAGAAAGACGAGCTGCTAAATCTACGATGACGCAAGTCCGAATTGTGAAGAACTAAAACAAAATATATGCATACATAAAACTAAACTGGCAAGTTACTAGTAGATTTAAAAAATGTTCGTGAGGTATAGCAAAAATGCTGGCTGCTGGATTAAATTCCTTAACGGAAAAAAACGAGAGCCTTCTTGTCACCAGCAGGAACGGTAGCGAACGTGGGGTTTTATTTGAGAAGTCTATATAAAAAGTTAATGAAAACGTCAAATGTTCTGACTACTTATGACCCAAAAAACTGTTTTGCTTTGCTTAGTTTTGATATTTGACTTTTAGTTGCCACCCGTTTGTTAGAATAGCGTGGGAACTATATGGAAACCTTAATTAAATATTCATCAGCTTATGCAAAGCTTCACTTTGCAACTGTTTGTTTATTTAACGAGAATGGAATATTTGTTCTCTTCTAGATACTGACAACTGCGGAAGTCCACAGTATTTATTATTTTGATTTTTATGGGTAAATAAACTCCTGGAAATTACCGGTACTTTCCAGTACTTTATCTTAGAATTGGTACCGGTAACAGGTCCAGGATTATACACTTGGTAATTTACAGAAAAAAATTAATATACAAGCCCCTAAGTAAGTAGTCAATCCATTTTAAAGATGGCATTTTATTATTTTCCATATTATGGCCCCACAGTCCAACACACGAACCTTCTAATGTACTCGTAGATTAGCAATTCTAGTTAAGTTGTGGTTTTAAGATAATCCTTTTATCGTTATCTCGGTCTTTAACAACCGACATCAGTCGATAAATAAGGTTGAGACTTCCGTTGCTGAATATTCACCATAAGGTACATTTGGTCAGCGCCGTTCCTGATGTAGCCAATCTTGAAGTTGGGTGAGTGGAGCACAGCCGCTACGGTGTCCACACTGGCGACCCTCACGGATAGGACCGAGGTAATGAAGGCAGCATATGCATTGTACGTCACCACGGCGAATAACAAGCACACTATGAGGAGCATGCTGCCTGCTGTGTTAGGTGGTGTCCAGTTTCCTCCTGCAATTTGGTTACTCTATAATTTAAATTAACGATAGTTTGTGAGACACAAGTTGTGACACCTACTTCATCGCGCAGACGAAGAAAATGACACTGACTATAGTGTAAACTAGTAAAAGTACCTTGCTGGCAGAGGATTCCAGTGGACCAAATTAAGGCTTCAGTAAATCCCATTGGTCTCTCCTTTTTCTTGATAGTGGGAGCCAGCTTGCTGATGAGGACTACTGCGAGAGAAGCCACTATAGCTATGGCCACGACACACGCCACCAGTCGAGCGCTGAACGGAGCCAAGAATATGTCTCTCACAGTGGACGTCTCTTGTTGACGAATGTAGATGTTGCACCTATGATGACAAAAAGTGATAAAATACTACAATGTGTACAAACAATACAAATTTTATCCTATTTCATGCGACTTTCTATTCAATATGATAATAAGAGCAGACAAACTTTTTCGATTATACACACTCGCAATGTGAATAGTTGAGTGTATTGCAACAAGTGCGAGGAAAACTATTTATATTGCGGACTATGCTAAGCTAGCTAAATAAGCAACTTATGTAGCAATACAGACTGCTACCTAACTGCTTTCAGACAGAACAAAGAGCAAAAATCGTCCAGCCCCTTTCTTAGAGAACAAAGGTTTTCTTCCCCTCATTTTCAAGTTTACGAACAAACTTACTAACTTTACACCTATCGTCAAAAATGTTTCCTTTTCAATCTTAAAATTTCAAAAATTTGGGAAGTGATTAGTCGGTAAGTAATTACTGTATCCACGGAAGAAGTTCTCTTACAAATTCAAAGTAGAAAATATTTTTGTCATTAATCATTTTCAGGTTCAATCATCAAAAGAAATGTCGTTTAAAGAATCACTTCGTTGTCCATCTATCAAGGCTTTTTTCTGTTAACGAAGAAATGGCATGTGCTTTCTCAAAAATTACTTAAAGCTATATCAAATTTTAATTGAAACTATTTATGTGATCTATTGTAGTTGGGCGGACGATCGTAATATAACTAAATTTTGGAAAACGGATCAAAATCATGTGAGTACTTGCATCGTTTCCGCAATGGGAAATATAAAATCCATGTCATCATGTCGCGAAGGGTGAGCTGTTACTGGCTCCAAAGCCAGATCTATGGTCTGTTCCATAAGAGCTCCCAGGAGGCCAGTCCAAGTACCTTCGTAGGTACGGAAGCCAAGCTTGCTGAAGTAGCGATTCCGCGACCTACAATTAAGAAAGGGAAGATTTAGGTATTTTACCAATCACTAATCACGGAGATAATTTTGGTTGCAAGGTCGAGATACATGTTCGTTGTTCGCACCTAGGTTCAGGGATTTGCATCAACGCAGCTGCAGTGCCATACCAACATATAAAATATGGACGAATAGAGAACAGGCCGGAATAAAAAAAATAATCAAGGTCTTTGGAAAATTAAGACTGATGGACCTGTTTATTATCGGTGTATGCTAAATTTCAGGAAAGCGTGAAGAGGTAACAAACAAATAAACAAATAAAGTCACTTTCGCAACTATAATATTAGTTAGGATTGTATCGACCGCTAAACATGCATAATATAACGCACAATTTTTGCCAGATGTTACCAGCAACCCCAATAACAACTTTTTATCCAAAATATATCTACTTCCCTTTTAGTATGATTTGGATCGGAGAATTTAGATAGGTAAACAAAAAGCCATTTTACCGCGACTTCTTCTTTTCCCTCGTCTCACCCAGTTGCTGCTCATCCCTGCACAGACATGCTCAGATTTGCAACTATTAGTATCTATTTCAGGGATATATGGAATAGTGGAGAATATGAACGATATAGCCCACTGAGCACGAATATGTTGCATAAACATTACTGAAACTATAAATCGGATGGGTGTAAGTTACAAATGGTAAGGTGCAATCTTATGGCAACGTTACACGAACGTATATAAATAGCCCTAACGGCAACCCCAGAAACATTGGATGCAATGTTGCTCATATAGATCAGATAAAACTTTCGACAACTATCATATGCAATGTTACGTGGACGTAATACTGGTAACATATTAGAAAGGTTTTATTTTAACTTTCTGCAAGTTAATTTATTTAAATAACAGCAACCTTTAAATTGAAAATTTTGGGAAATTTAGTAAATATAAGTTACAGTAAGGCCACATTCGAATGTTATCTGAAAGTTTGAGTATAAACGTTGCAACACTATTTTATTTGAATCTTATCGGCAACCTACAAATGCAATGACTCGTTAATGATGCACGTGTCACTTGCACATAACTTTCATTAAGATGGTCATAGCAAAGTTAAATTCATAACATACATATGACTTGCACATTTTAATGTCGCGTTAATAATGCACATATTACTTCCACGTAACTTCCATTTAGACGATCATGGTAATGTTTCAATCGTAATGTACGGTAACTTGCACAATAATGTCGCGTTAATAATGCATATATTACTTGCAAGTAACTTTCATTTAGATGGCCATAACAAAGTTACATTCGTAACCACTTCGTAACATACAGGTGACTTGCACATTTAATGTCGGGTAATAATCCATATATTACTTGCAAGTAACTTCCATTTAGATGGTCATAACAAAGTTACATTCGTAACATACAGGTGACTTGCACATTTAATGTCGCATTAATAATCCACATGTTACTTGCATGCAACATCCATTTAGATGATCATAGCAAAGTTACATTCATAACATACGGGTGACTTGCGCTTATAGGGTTCAGGTAACTTGAATTTTTGTCATTGTCATGACATTACAAATAAAATATTCGTTCAAGTTGCTTAATAAACTTTCTTTCAGATTTGTAAACTTACATGCAATGCAAAAAGTTGCAAAATAGTAATAGATGTCTATAGGTACTATTTTGCAACTCGTTGCATGTAAGTTTACAAAACTGAAAGGAAGTTTATTAGGCAACTTGAACGCAGATTTTATATGCAACATCAAGGCTCCACACATTATTACAAATACTTTAATACAGTTAAATATGAGAAAATGTATACAAAGAATAAAAACAAAACTTCAAGTTAATTAGATGTTGTCAATGTAATATAAAAACCAGTACTTTTGATAAAGACCTCATTTATTAATTTCTAAAACAGAGAGCAATATTAAAACCTAGTTTACACATAAACACGTTAAGACTTTATACTGATTGCGTTTAAAATTATTTATTACGAACTTATGTAGATATACAGTTAAAACCTGTAGATACATAGCTTTCATAAATAGAGATAAAAAATAATATTCTATAACTTTATTAAGCTTTTGTAGTATGTAGTTGTGACAATATGTAATTTGCATAAGTACATAATATGTATTTAAGTTTTCATCAAAATTGACCTTTTACCTAATGTTCCAGCTTGACACTTTGCCTACCGCTGTCTATTCCTATTCCGTTATAACATGGTCAGTAAACGATGATGAGTATGTACCTTGGACTTATTTCACCTAGGTGATATCACCCAGGTGAATTGATTCGACAAAAATGGTGTCATTTGTTCACTTTCCCATTTGTTCACCCAGGTGATAATGGGCCACTGTTTTAGTAAATTTAGTATACTGTTATCACCTACATACAAAATCAAAAACTCTCAAATCAACGTCAAGTTAATATTTTAATCAGTTTAATGTAAATTAATCTTAACAAGCATTACAAAAGTGATCATCAGGATTACTCAGTGTGTAAAAATTTGTTTAATAATAATCATTACATTGTTTAAAAAATTAAATTAAATCAACGTAATTCTTCGAGAAAAAGGCTACTGAAACAGTCAACATCGAAAACAATATTTAAAAGTACCATTCCGAACAAGAAAATACTATATTGCCTCAAGAAAATTATTAAATTATTTTATTTTCTTAACCGTAACAATCACTTTTGAATTTCTTATAAGGTTTAATTTATATTAAATTAATAAATATAGTAACAGGGCTTTAAATTTCAGAGTTATTTATAAGTTGTATGTGGGTGATCAAATTCTTCTAAATTGATTGAAAAAGTGGCCCTGTGTGTGTGGTGGTGGTAGTGGTGAATAAATGACACTAATTTTGTCGAATCATTTCACCTGATGAAATTTTCTGGGTGAAATGAATCCGAGGTGAAATGAAGATACTAAAAAGTCAACTCTTTGCACCCAGGTGAACAAAGTGTAATATACCTTAGGTAACTGTAAATTTTGCAAAGTATCGGATTGCATTGACGCTTTTATCACAGAATTAATATAGTACTGCTCGTATGTTTATATATACTTATGTTTACTATTATATGTCACATAAAAACAAACTATTATCAAAACCTAGTGACACTTTTTGTTTACAAATATATATCACATAATGAAAAAAAAATCATCTAATTATTCAACTCCAAAGCACTAATAAAGGTAAACTTGACAGTCAGTAATGTTGTGGAAAACTAGTACCAACACGAGATATCAGAGATATCTGGTATATTTCCCATAGTTCGTGACATAAAATTATATATAAAAAATATTGGAGACTCCTGAATTCAGCCCTACGACAAAGTCTTGGGATCTAACACTAGTGAATGCAGGAGCCAGTAGATGCCCAAAACATAGGTCTAATAAGATTAAATGGGAAAATAGCTCTAAACTTAGTTTTGTCTTTTCAGTCTTGTAACAGCATGCTGAAACCAGCTCATTACATGGCGTTCAAATCCATCGTCTGTTATATTGGGGAATGATTCACGTACAGCAACTGTAACAATAAAAACGCAATGTAAGGTGTGAATACAGAAAAAATAGAAAACAAAAATAAATTACCTGTGAACAGCTAGGGAAATTTTTATTTAGCTGACGAATATATACTTATTTTAAAAAAACCTGAATAGTTTGTTTTATTGAACGCGCTCATAACTGGAACTACCAGTGATTTGAAAAATTATTTTGGGTATGTAAGCGGCGGGGCACAATTCACATCCATTTGTTTTATAATAACTGTTAATCATGAAACTTACGTTTTAATGTCGTCATAATTTTTAATGACGACAGCTTGAAGTTGTTTTTCTTGCCAGTCCATGAGCAAAACTGTGCCAAGTAATTGGTGAAAATCTTCTCAAGGCAACGATTCACGCAGTCACGCTCTCTACTCCCGCCCGTATACTTCAGCATATTAAACTAAAATAAGATAAAAATATGAGAACACTTTATTTTGAACTAGCTGCGCCCCGAGGCTTCGCTCCCGTGGGAATTTCGGTATAAAAAGTACCCTATGTGCTATTCCCGGTATTTTTCTACCCGTATACCAAATTTCATCGAAATCCGTCCAGTAGATTTTGCGTGATTGAGTAACAAACATCTCACAAACTCACATCCAAACTTTCGCATTTATAATATTATTAGGATATTAGGATTAGTAAAAGAGCTAGCTAATTCGATTTTGACAGTACATAGAAAACACGAATTCACATAGGCCACTAAAGGGCAACCTGGGCCACTGACATATATGATAATAATAATAAAACATATATTACCAATTGTTTTTCAAATTGTTCATCCACCATCTTCTCTTCCAAGCTCTTTTAGTTGGCATAATTCCATCAGGGGTAAATCAGGAAGTAGTGAGGGACTGTTCTCACATTGCGAAGGTACTCGAATTCTCTTAAGGGTATCTTCAATGTTCTCCACTCGATGCATAGTAAAGACAGCGATAGATTTGAGATGTTTCAGCTCAGTCATAATCTGACCTGTAACATTTTAAAGCGACAAATGTACACTTACGCGGCGCTGATGAAATATTATTACTACGTACAAATATGGTTAGTAGTGGTCATATGACAGTACATTTAAGTTCATAAAACAGAAAATTGAATAATTTTCGAGCAGAATGTACGCATGCAAATCCTAGCCCTTTACGACAAAAGATTGTAAATTGCGTAACTTACTTAACTGTTGTGTAAGTGATTCACTACTGTGTGATACTGAAGATGAAGTTTCACTACAAATTCGTTTTGGTGACAATACACTATCATCTGGATAAATGATCTGTGCTCTCTGAATATCTTCTGGTGTCAATGTATGATCTAATTCCACAGAAAAGTCACTAGCAATGTCTAAACCAGCAGAACCTGCTTATGGAAGGAAGGATTATATTATTATAATTGTAAATTTATTGTAAAATCAAACAAAAATATTCACACAAAGTTACAATCTACTGTAACCATAGTTAGATATGTACAAAATATGATTTGATATTCACAAGTCTCTTTTTGATAAAGAAAAACATCGTAAGAAAACCTGCATACATCCTCAGGCAACCTTTGTTTCATACAGAAGTAACATAAATTAACAATTTTTTTGTATGGGAAATAAATAATGATAATTTATGCGAAATTTCCGTATAAAACAACGATTTTATCTTGAAAGATGAAAAAGTAAAACACCTTTAAGTCAAAATAAAAAGTCTAAATATTTATGGCACGAGGATGCAACACCTCTTCAAGTGTACCTGCGTTGTCTTTATTATCCTCCTCCTCATAGTCCTCATGTGTTCTGACTGGGCTGACAGATGAGCTGTTGCTAATATTAGCCAAAACTGGCGATGAACATTGGGTCGTCCGCTTAAAAGTTGGCGGGGGTGAAATAGAGTCATCGCGGTATTTCTTATTTTTATTCTTCGTCTTTTTTGAATTTCCTCTAATGCAGCTGCGTCGGACTCGCTAGTTGCCTTGGTTTTTCTTTTTTCTACTTCATTTGCTTCAGCAAGCGTCGCTGGAAATAATAAAGAAATGAATATATATATCAAGTTTTATTGTACGTATGTGAACTCTATATTGTACATATCATTTCAAAATACAACCGAGACAGATGAAAATAGTACAAAGGCGAACTAATGCCTATAAGGGATCTCTTCCAGTAAGCTTTAAGCCAATAACAAAAATAATAATCATTATAGTTACCATAATGTCCCACAATAATTATATTTTTTAGTTCATTCCAGTCTTCTTCTGGTTTCATACTTAAATTGATTGCCTTCCTTTCAATTTTCTTACTTTTTGGCCACATGCATATGTTTTTTTCTTCATTTATCCAATTTCTTGGAGCAGCAGATACATACTCATCATCGTTTACTGACCATGTTATAACGGAATAGGAATAGACAGCGGTAGGCAAAGTGTCAAGCTGGAACATTAGGTAAAAGGTCAATTTTGATGAAAACCTAAATACATATTATGTATGCAAATTACATATTGTCACAACTACAAAAGCTTAAAAAAGTTATAGAATATTATTTTTAACTCTATTTATGAAAGTTATGTATCTACAGGTTTTCTTACCCATCCTGAAGGTGTCCCAGCAGCTACTCAGTTTGTGGTTAAAACAGCTATTAACAATGACTATTAAAATTAGCAATGAAAATTATTAAACTAATGATGATTTACTACATTAAATAACAGAATTCGCACATTTTGCTCTCAACATGTAAATCAGACTATAAAGTGTATTACATAGTTATTGTAATTAATACATTTTGTTTGGACTTGTTCCATATTAACTATTTCACTTATACTGGATAATTTTGTTACAATACCACCATAGAATAAAGAAGATTGACAAGGTTCTGTGAAACAACTATCATAACATAAATATCTTTGAAAGATTATGTATATTGTTTTTGTATTTTCACACTGAATGAGCTTTACAATTTTGACTATTGTATTGTCCTTAAGGACGCAATGGTTATTTTTAATATCAGTTCCTAATTTAAAATGTAAAAAGCTGACCGATTTGAATGCCTTTACTAAGCTGTTATTTAAAAGGGGTTCTCTGTATGAAGTAATATAACCAGAAACAGTTTTATTCAAATAACAAGTTTCATTACGTATTTGAAGAGACCGCTTTTCATGTTCTCTATTTATAATTTGTTGTAATGGCATATTACAGCTTTTTACACTTTTTTTTATTTCATACATGTAATTTTCATATTGAAAAGCTGAAAAACTATCCAATGGTCCAAAAGTTTAATACATCATCAGCTAAATGTATCAAATTATGGACGTTATGAGAAATATATTCTTCACCATACAATTTTGAATATTTTGTTACAAAATACACGAGTAATTCTTTGGCATAATCAATATGCATCACTAATAATTTAGTACTACATAAAATTCTAATTGCACAACTCAGACTAAGAAAATGCATATACTGCGTAGGCTTCAATTTACCCTTTAACACAATAGGTCCTAAGTAAAGTAAAAACTGCCTGAATTCAGTGGCTTTAAATCTATCACTATCAGAAAGAGGCCTTGGTAATCGAGCAAAATCTTTATAGCTTAAGTGATTCCTCATATCTAGGAGTGTTTTATTAACATCACATAAGTCATTAGCCATCATTCGTATAGACATATTACCTTTACACCAAAATGAAATCAATCTTTTCATGACACCCAGACACACCAAGTGCATATAATCCAATGGAATATTTCGAATTAAATCAATTTCTAATTGTAACAATGGAGTTGTGTTTACATGATAATCTTCACCATATAACCCAGTACGAAAATGGCTATCTGATCGTAATGCTGCATTTAAGTTACCATAACAAACTCTGTTATTTAAATAATTCCCTTCAACAATACATTTTGTGCATCCAAAATATGAATTGTGTCCTTTTATGCACAGTATGAACGATTTAGCTGGAGCATCACAAATTATCTTACACAAAGAAATATCTTTCTTTTGATTGTTATGCAATATACCAGATACTTTTAAAGTTAAATATTCTGTTATAAATTGGCCCAGTATTTCATTAGGATCCTTAGGTTTTTTATAACCATGCCAAATGCCTATTAGGAATGGCTTTTTGCTTGAACAGATACTACCTAATACCGGCCAAAATTGGCTACCAGAACTTTTTGTTAGCGGTAAACCATCAATATTTAAATCAAAGCAAATTACTTGCTCAATCAATATTCTATCATTCCGCAATCTATAACATATTCCTTCTGCTAATCCAAAATGGTAATAGTTACCCGAACTGGTACTAACAACATTGCGTGTTTTATCCACTTTTAAAATTGTTCTACAATCAGTAGGTAGGTTGATCAGTTCCTCTACACCATTAACTTTTTTAGAACTCGTAAAAGGTTATTAAAAACGTTGTGAGTAACTTTATTGTCAACAGCCCATTGTTTTAAATTTTGATTTAAATTTGTTATTGTAATATCTGTAGGTGTAGATGCATTGGTCTCAACATGTACCGATAAAGGCACATTAAATGGAGAAGACATAATTGCGACCTCATTGCAGACCAGTGGTTTACTACTTGCAATGCAAACATCTGAGGGCAGAGACACAGACAACGTGGAAGAATTACATGTCTGAGGAGTGATACTGTTAGATGGAGTTTCGTTTGTAAAGCTAATAGGTAAAAATTCATTTGTAATGCTGGTAGATGAAGATTTATTTGATTCTTTACTAATAACACTTCGTAAATATTTATGAGACATTGTTGCAAATGTTTTCCTTCTTTTAATAGGTAGCTGTTCCTGTAACAATTTTTTGGTAAACTTAAAGACAGTGTTAAAAAACTGCCTTTGGGATCGATCAAAAGGTAAATTTTATGACACCGTCCCTAAAAGCAACAACTTACAAATTTTAACCCTCATACCATCGTGTTCATAAATGCTCAAGTAGGTACCTAGGTATATCATCATTAAAGTTGCATAGTTTTTACGGCCATCATGATTTCATACATAAAAATTCCTCTAGTGAACAAATAAGTATTATTCCTCGTAAGATTTTTGTTTCAAAGCATGCAATTACTTATTAGGAAAGAATGACACCGGGTTGTGACTACATTACCTAGGTACCTAAATATTACACGATACAAATTACTTGAATAGGTACTATAAACTATATCTAACAGACACAGTACCTACCTAGTGTAGTCAGTACTCATTGTTTTTTGCTGCTTCTTTGAAATATTTACAATAATAGAACCATTAGTGAGAGAATCACATCAGTAACCGAAGTACCTATTTCCCAAGATATAACGGGAGCCGGCACCGGTTTCCAATGGCAAAATTTTTGGGAGCCGCGGCGGCAACGGAGGCACTCCCTAACAAAAAACAATTCACATTCTGAGGTTGTAACCAAAGAGAATATAATCACTACGTTATATGAAGTTCTATGTAACCTATGTATACCTAAGTGAATCAATAAAATATTTTTCCTTTTTCATACTAATACGTCGAAAAGACAGGTAGGTACCTACTTTCCCAAAAAGTTTGAGCTCTAATAAATTAACTCAGGAGAATAAACTTGTCCTGAAACGTATTCTTCTATCATAAAATTACATATAATTTAACAATTCTCATACTTTTCTTCTTCAGTCCTCTTGGATCCGACACTTAGCATTTTTACAGAACTAGTTATCTACAATCAAACTACAATAAGATGGTATTCTATTACACCTACAACGATATTCTACACTACTATTGTTTACCTTGTCATTTTCCATATTTAATACCTTCGAAGGAGTACTTTTTTCTTTGTTTATCACAAAACAAATCTAACAACTCACTCTGAGAACACAAGAAAAATAAAAATGGCCGCACGCGTCTGTCTTGCTTTGCGAGTTTGTGGGCGGGCGCGGGCGCACAGGCACAGGCTAACGAGAAGAGTAGGCAAAGGGCAGTGTTGCCAGAGCACTAGCGCGAAAATGCATGATTTTGATGACCACAGAAATAAGGATAAAAATAACAAAATTTTAGAAACACGATTTACGTGAGATAAGATACTAATAAATAAGACATAAGATACAGACATACGTTATTAGGTATGTGCATTCTCTCAAAACGTATCTTTTATTGTCTAAGAAACGAATCTGCCAGTCGAAAAGCAACTTTATCAAAAACTGTCAAAATTACAAATTTAAAAGTTTTTGTCAAAACAAGCTATCATGATATCGTACAAGAAGAGATCGATCCACCTCTGTCAACAAAACTGTCTGTTATACTAATTTAATAGATTCTGTCAAAACAAACCATGACGGACGCGACAGCTGAGGTAAAAACCTTTTTTATATAGAGTGTTATATAATTTATGCTAAGTACTAAAATAATCATTAATCATGCAGCTATAAATCCAACACGGCAAGCGCGGGGTGTGGACAGCTTTTCCCCTAATTTCATGTAACAGGCTCTAAAGTGGCAACATTAACGAATTTGATTCAAAATTCAAATACCGCAAGGCCACACACACAGCCTTGATAGAGGGTCAGTGCCCACAGCCCGGCGGGAATTTTGGCGAAAAAGCGGGCGGCCGCCGACGACGCAGACGGCAGCGTGTCAATCAAACTGGCCAAACAAAGTCAGTCATTCATTCATCTATTGCCTGTATTTAGGGCTTGTTTTTTATTTAATAACACGACAACGACGTTTAGGCACAGAATGTACAATAAATATATACCTAGATTGAAGAAAATCGAATGTGAATCAAATGTGATTGACCTATTTAATTTGGTAACGAGTAATTTTCAATACACAATTTTGTATTTCCCTTGACAATTATTAAAATATCTAATATATCGACCATTATAAACGCATAGTTCCGTTTCATAACTCTTAATTTTATTATGCTCCAAACGTGTTCTCTTGCCACTAACCAAGACTATAATATACTACAGAATACAGAATAGACATAGCATATAGCATAGGTAACTGTGTTTATGATAAGTATAAATCAGATAGGTACTAGCTTTGCCCGCTACTTCGTAGGTACGCGTGAAATAAGGATAAAGTAAGGGATAAAGACGTGAATCTATGTACATAAGTATGTATGTATGTATTTAGAACCCATTGAATTATAAAGTCAGGTATGTGCTGTGTGTGCCTGTTTATTAGGTACTCTACTTTTATGAACAAATGACGTTTCAAATAAACCAAGGCTAGGTCTTAGTAGTATGTAGGAATGTAGGTAAAATCCATTTATTCATAATTGTCCTATTATGTAAACAATCTTACCATGTCTTTTTATGATTTTACGACAATATAAATTAAAATAGACTATTTAGGAATAGTACATTGTTACCCTAGGGGTGAAAGTAACTTATTTAGTCCCGAGACGGGGTTTGGCACCCGAGCGTAGCGAGGGCACCAATTTTATTTTTTAAAATCATTTATTCAATATAACACAAAAAAGCACTTATAAAACATTTACCGAACTGCGGAAACCTCGCAGGGTTTATCTGTGTTCGGTGAGTCGCTATTACATTTGGGAACAAAGTATTTTTTCAATTGAAGTTTAAATTTTTTAAAGTTCAATAGTTCGAGGACTAAATAAGTTTTTAACTCGAGGTAAACACTGTGCTTTTTCATTACGAATACTAGGAAAGTACCTGAGGAGCGGGTTGAAAGTAATACTTTTCAACCCTAGGGAGAATCGTTTTCTACTAACAGCTGTCGAATTATAAATAAAATAGTCCTAAAAAATGTCAGTAGAAAACGATTCTCCCTAGGGCTGAAAAGTATCACTTTCAACGCTCCTCAGGCAATGTTTTACTTTAGAATGTTTAGGTTTGAACTAATATTTGATTTATTTTCAACAAAATTCAAAAATAATACTGTGAAGACCGGCGCCGCCGCAGCGGGCCGCCGTACGTACTTGCGTTTTCAATACCTACCGCGGAGTGTGACAAGCCTGTCACAGGCCACGCTTAAAGGGGGCTTATTGATGGAATTCGAGATTTATAGGTAGGTATAGTGATAGGTAACCCATCGGCTATAAGTGGAAGAATCCCCAGTTTAAAGCCCTTTCCATAGATTGACTTTTACAATCTCTGAGCGGGAAGAGAAGCAGCTGACACATCTATGTTTTTTCTTCGCTACCAGGCCAGCATGGATGATCTGGATCTAAGCAGCGTATAAGGATGAAACATGTGCTAGGTTTTTTAAGTTACCTACCTAGAAAAAAGTTAGCCGTCATGGGACGCCCGGCAGATGTAAAAACATCTAACCATCACACATCTGAGCATCGATGGCACGATGATCACACCATTATCCGTCACGGTATTCGAATCGATTTTACTGCCAAGTCGCGCCAATAGATGTATTTACATCAATAACATCAAAAAGAAACTACAGTTTATTCTGCCTACCTACACACAATGTCAAATCTTAATTTTCTTTCAGACGCAAAGTACCTATATATAGGTATACCACTACAGACCTCTGGCACTAAACAGAGAGGTCTGTATACCATAGAGCAACACGGATTGCCGCGCGCGGAAGTCCTTGTTGCTCGAAGCTGTATACCGATGACAAATGAAATGAAACATGGCGGCGGCGGGGCGGGGCGACGGCGGCGGGGCGTCTGCTAAATACCTATTTTGCTCAAATCAAGTTTTTGAAATAATTATCTAGTTAGGTACCTATATAGGTATACACCGATGGAAAGTTATATTCCTTTGCACTTCGCCATATTTCTTGATTAATTAGTGCAATATCGTAATACGCAAATATTTAATGAGTTTTCACGATTTTTTGTTTTACAATAGACATAAGTACGCTGTGGCTATACCAAAGAATATATTATACACTATGCGAAGCTATACCGAAATGTAACCAAAGGTACAGAATACATAATAGTGCAAGTCATCATTCATTTATTCATTCATTCAAGTACATAGGTACCTACTTAGCTATGAACGTAACAGTTGCCATGCCAAGCCTATATAAAGCTCGTAGCTAGCAGTCGTAGCGGCGTTATCATATTATCTAGTAGCGGTTGTTGTACCATACCAGCTCCAGCTGCCAAACAATTGTTTTATAGGTATTCAACTAGCTGTTGCCCTGCCCGCGTTTTGTATGTGTTTTTCATACAAACTTTGACCCCCATTTCAGACCCATGGGTGGTGATTTTTGAAAAAAAGTAGACTATGTTTGACCCCGTGACTTCAACTATATCCATACCAAATTTTATCCAAATCGGTCCAGCGGTTTAGCCGTGAATGAAAGCGTAACAGACAAACAGACTTTCGCATTTATAATATTAGTAATATGTAAGTATCTTCGATCAAATATATATATAAGTAGTATATTATGGTATGGATATGGACAGCACGCTACTGAACTCCGCCACGTTACGTTACGTAGTAACTATTTAGGAATCTGTGACTACGCGTAGTGCAATTCTGACTGAACTGAACCAAGCAAGAGCGCAGCGCAGCGCGAGGCGCGCGGCGGCACGGCGGCGGCGGCGGCGGCGGCGTACATCAAAGGATTGTTTCTGCGAACGAAGTGGCAACGAACTTTGACTCAAGCCGCCGCCGCCCGCGAACTCTTCTTTTCACCCGCCGCGCGCCGGTCTCGCCTCGAGGCGTGACGTGATCTGTTGAGTATTATTGGTACCTACGTAGTACGTACCTCTTTTCCATTACGTACATATAGGTATTATATCTCCACACTATATCTCTTGCGGGGAAAGCAGAATTTTGGCCCATAGAAACTCTATGGACCAAAATCACGGTACGTGGCTATCTACGTCTTCATGGGGCGCCTCGATTCACGTGTGGATCGACCAGACGATCGCGATCGAGCGGTTGGCTTCGTGCTTTATACCGACGCGACGACGGTTGAAATGGATTTACTAAATTGCAAAATAACAAGAAATATTTAACAATTATAGTTTGTAATTTGTAATGTAAGTCCCACTGTTGAAACCAATAGTTTTACTATTGATAGTTTTAATCTAAAAATGTCATACCTACTCTCGCGATAGTACGATCTCTTAGTTAGTGCTATTCTACAGGGTAAATAAAAAAAATCGCATCCTTTCTAATCGATTTGTATTATGTACATAATTATTTATTTTTATTGTGGATTTTTTTTTATATTTAATAGGTGTATGTATACATAGTAAACAGTGACGGATATATTTTATACTGTCCAACAGTGGACGTCTTTCGGCTGAGAGAAGAAGAAGAAGATACATAGTAAATTGCAGCAAGTTAAATGGAAAGTAGACGTAATGTTGTTCATTGGTTTATGACAACGTTAAGCCTGTAAGATTGACATGGATGATTTCACAATTTTTTACATTGCTTTAGGTGAATTGGCGTAATTTATCAATTGTAAGTTACAATAATTAACATTTGCAAAATAACAGCAATGTTGTTTACGGAAGTCACAACAATGTTGTAATAGTGACTTGTATATACTTTAATAAAAATATGGAATAAAAATGACATTGCAGGAATGTTAATAATTTAAGGTTACAATAATTTACATTTGTAAAATAACGACAATGTTGTATATGGAAGTTACAACAATGTTGTAATGGTGACATTGTATAAAGTTTAATAAAAAGATGTTGCAAAATTACATTGCAGGGATGATAATAATTGTAAGTTACAAGAAATTCCATTTGTAAAATAACGACAATGTTGTATATGGAAGTTACAACAATGTTGTAATGGTGACATTGTATAAAGTTTAATAAAAAGATGTTGCAAAAATTACATTGCAGGGATGATAATAATTGTAAGTTACAATAAATTCCATTTGCAAAATAACGACAATGTTGATATTGGAAGTTACAACAACATTTCAATGGTGAAATTGTATATAGTTTAACAAAATATGTTGCAAAAATGACATTGCAGGAATGCTAAAATTTGAAGTTTTCATAAGTTCAGTTTGCTAAGTAACCGCAATGTTTTATAGAGTATGTTGTGAAAATTAGGTTGCTGCAATGTTTCACCTGCAATGTTATAATAATAACATTGTAGGAATATCATTCACATACCTTACAGTAAGTTTTTAAAAGTTTGTTTCCATAAAGTAGATATATCAACTTTCATACGTAATGTTGTCGCGACATCTGTTTTAACATTTTGGTAAGTTTAAACATACACGTTAAATTAAAATAGCCGTAATGTTTATATGATCTTTCTTTTGAAACGTTTATATGGGAGGTCTATCAACTTCCTAGAAAGTTTTTGTAAGTTTCGTGCTTAGTGGGAGGTTCTTACGTTGTATTCAATCTGACGGTAAGGAAGTACAGGACATCATCCAGCAAGGCCGGCGCGGAGGGCCCATCATCTTCAAGGGAGGTGGAGCCGTCAGCTGAACCATTACACCGGCCGACCGTCAACTTCTCGCCGAGGAAGTTGCGCGCCTCCACAGGGTATGGTGGATCCACTCCCGACATGGACAGTCCTTTTACCCAGCAACCTTAAAAAATCGTTTGTTGTGATAGGTAGGTTTATTTACCTTTAATTCCGATTGTCTGGATGAAAATTATAATATATGAAAGTGAGTTTTTACACGACTGACCAAAAAAGGAGTGTTATGTTTTCAGGGTTCATGTTTGTATGTATGTAATTTTTTTATTCCAGCATAGGTAAGTCCTGAACGGCTTAACAGATTTTAATGTGTGAGTTGTTAGATTCCTTGCATAAGCCCGAATGACATAGCTATGTAAGTTGTCAATCGTGTTTTTTATTTTTAAATAATGAGCGATTTTTCTGACAGCTAATTAAGAAAAAAAATCAGTACAAAAAAGTCTCAACAGATAGCGTTTTATGAAAGCCGAGTAGTAATAATGGCTGAACCTATATTGTGCGCTTTTACTTTTCAACCAGAGGCAGAAAAAAAAATCACATAACAGTTTGACAGTTGCACAAATCACAATAAAGATACTATTTAGTTTTTTTTTTTACTAAGTTTTATTTTTTTTTAATGCCAATCCCGTGGATTTTTTGCTTTTTGTATGGAATTTTTTCTCTCGGCTTTTACTAAGCGCCATCTATGAAGTCATTTGGAACTATTTATTTTTTTTAATTTGTGTCACGGAAAATCCCTCATTAGCTTGTTAATATTTTTTTGATACTATGCATTGTGGTAAGTCAGTATTAATTCATGTGTGGTAAGTATACAAAAGAGAGTTGTGTTTTGTAAAAGTTGCTCAGTTTTTGTTCCGAACAATGAGTGAAATTATTAAAATTACGTGGCATATGTGACACGTAAAGTGGACCCCAGTTTTTAACTTATTTGACAAAATACAATTACATACACAAGAGGAGAACATGAGACAAATTAGTTCCTGAGTAAACATAATTATACATACCCAGGTAAAAAGCATATAAAGTGGAATTTATCCGCACTTTAAAATACTGAACAATGTTTATTCCGCTCTCTTTTCTGGTCACGTGGTTAACATTTCCCCATTTATAAAACTGCTGACTCAGCGAGAATTTGCTTATGTTTGTCATAATAAACGTCCTTGAGTAGTTATAGCTTGTATACCCGGTGCGCCAAATTGGCAGAATTCGACCGTTTTTCATGTACGTTTTATTCCTTGTAATGTTCCTAAATCTTTCAGAACTGCGGTAGTAATTTATTTCATATTCGTTTGAGCATCGCTGATGACTGCGCCCAGAATTGCGACAGTTATTATAATATCGATTATTATCATTCCGTCTATTAAAAGATCTATTTTTGTCGTTTCTGTATATAAAATTGCCTCCGCACAATCCGGAAAGACTATTTTTCGTATTGTAATTGAAACGAGGATAGACCACGACAATGTTCTGGTCGAAGCGAACCGAGGTGGCGTTCAAGACCTCATTTATATGCCTGAAGTCATATTCTGATCTGGTTGCTATGAGCCAATCAAATGAAGCGGTATTCATTTCCATTTCGTGGAGCTAAAACCAATTTATGTCTACATCATTAGATATTCATTACGCATCTTGCATGTTAATAAGTATGGTGGGCCACATAAAAAGTAAACCACATATTTTAATTTTAATTTTATAACTTCGAGGTAATATATTTTTCTATGTGGCAAACTGTACATTGTAAAGTGGCATTCAATAGTAAGTAATTATAAATTCCTTATGCGTGGCACACGATCACAAAAGTTGTGCTGACCGAGAATCAGAAGAAAATTGCACCCCAAAATTGGCCGGAAGTTTGAAAAAATTCTTCCGTTGTACGTTTGTAATGTCTTGATGGCATTATAGAGAAAATGTTTTCTAGATAACATACGCTTTAAAGGAACTATGCTGTAGTGTAACATCTAAAAAGTTGTTTAACAATGCCCGATCCTCCCCCGGCCTCTTCCATCATCATAGGTACCTACCTTTTTTAAAAGCGCTTTCAATGAAGCAGTATTATTTTTTTGCAACCTGGGGGTCAGTATGGCCACTCCAAGCAATGTCTGGAGTCGGGCACCACCTGTGGGGTTTACCACAGAAGCTATACCATTCACAGCCAAGCATTTCATCAGGCGTACGGTCGCCCAATCGCAATCTAAAAGAAAAATAGGAAAAAAATAAAGTAATACGAATATGTTATTCTTGAAATTGGGTAAGTAAGCAGATAATACAGATGGCAGGCAAAAACATGGAATTAAAACTACCAATCTAGTACCTCTGCAGTTTGCAACGTATCCTACTTCTCACTAATACCATCGATAAAATATTTATATTTTATCGAAGCTAATACATCATACCTGTTATATATATGCGAAATTTTGGATGCGTGTGGTATGTGTGGATGTTTGTCACTTATCGTCTCACTCTAAATTAAATGATAAAATTTGACACAGGGTAGTAAAATATACCCAGGAATAGCAAAATATCTCGAAATTCCCACAGGAGATCCAAGTCGTTGCTCATACCAAAAATGGCCAAAAAAACTGGCCAAAAATTGAAACGAGGCATTCTATAGTACATCAAAAAAACAAAAGTTCCTTTGCTTCATGAAAATAGATAATTGTTTCAAATTAACATCAGCAATGTTATCATTCCAATGAATCATAATTATAAGAATCTACAATGCATCATTCATTATATTTGTGTTAGAAATTGATGTACGTGATTACAGTTTCACCTTACGATTCTTAGACTGAGGTATTCACACGTCCCGAAGATAAACATGATAACATGACATCTGGCATAACGTGCTACGATTTTTGCACGCTTAAGACTGTTTAGTCCGTCTTTACCCGTGATCTACACCGTACCGTGAAAACTTTGTGGTGATTTTGTCAAAACAGCTGATGATTTAACTGTACGGTAAGTGAAATGCTATATTTCCTTTTTGATATCATAAATGCGAATGTTCGACTGTCTGCACTTACATCATTCCTAATTTGTAATATTGTGATAGTTTTAATTTCATGCAATTTTCATGAATAGTCATATAAGTATGTAGACTATATTGAAGGACCTCGCTGGTAACTATTCATGAATCTAGGAAACAGATATTTAGGTTTCATTTCGTTTCGTATCTGAAGCTCTAAAGTCTATCTTATTCTAAAATTCTATGTTCTTCATAGATTTCAAGATTTCATTAAACCATTAACCATTAAATTACCTACAAACATAAAACAAATTCTTAAAATTAATTTTAACTGTTTTTTTATTATTATTTTATTTATTTACTTTCGTTATCTAAAACTAACTAAAAATAAACTAATAACTAAGAAAAAAAATACAAGTTATAAATCCCTTCAAGAGCATTAGTTACGTTCCCAAAAGGCTGGCTTCATTGCCAAGCTGTAAGAAAATTATCCTCTGGGCAAAAAGCTGCCAGCCATTTGTTCATAGGATACCTTAATCAGTTTTTTATATATGAGGTACTGCATTATGTTACTACGTACTACATACCCTGATAGTTATCTGGCGTATATATGAGTGCTTGGTTCCACCCCCTCCACACAGCATGCTCCACCACATACGGGAGGTGCGCAAGAGCATCCGGCGCACAACGAGTTTGCGCACCCGATGTGTACAACACCAATACTAATATCGCTAGGATTCCGTTCATCTCTCTAAAAATATTTCTACATGTTTCAAACTTGTTAAAAAAATATCAAATTAATTTATTTATCGGACCATCAACCTGACCACTCGTAAACACTCTTAACAATACTATCTCTATACCTACATAATTTGGGTGGCTGAAATACCATTTCCGAAACTAACACAGGACAAAAGAATGCAATTTTTAAGTTATTTTCAATAAAAATAAATTCTATTTATTTATTAACTTATAAAAACATATAAATGGCGGACTTAAAGCCGTAGGCTTTTTCTGCCAGTCAACCAAGAGGTAAATTATGTAATAACTTAGGCTATAATTTCTTTAAAATGGTTTACTGAAATAATGTCTTTTTAGTTAGCTACCTAACTGACACCACCTGATAGTCAACGCAAATGAAATTAAAGTATGCATAAGTGACCTACATGTATTTAGATATCGACTTTCTATTGATATGAAAATGTACAGTCTGACGTATTTTGACTTCAGTTTTCACCGCGAGACAAGGATTCACAGTCAAAATTTCTTATAATAATATTTACCATCAAATTATTTATTAACTAGCTTTTGCCCACGGCTTCGCCCGCGTGAATTTCCAACGGGAACAGTGCTTTTTCCCGGGATGAAAACTACCCTATGTCCTTCTTCGTACTTTTAACTATCTGTATGCAAAATTTGAGGAAGATTGGTTCAGTAGATGAAGCGTGAAGAGGTAACAAATAAACAAACAAACTCACTTTTGCATTTATAATATTAGTTAGGATTAGGATTTAAAAAATGGTTAACATTATTAAAATAACCAAATCACTTAATTCCTTGACTCCTGTAGGCTGTCGCTATTTTCCCCACAGCGGAGATTGAAAAATCGGTCGACTATCTGGTGTGCGTTACCCTGGCAGGAAAGTGTGTCCTGGAGTTAAGTGAATGGAACCAAAACGTTGTGCGTAGTCTAGTGTAGATGTGCCGCGAATAAAACTTTTGTGCGTCTTGTAGTTCAGGAAAAAAACGGAAATCTAGGATTCTGCTAGGGTAACGTCGTTCTAGCAGGAAAGTTCTAAACGAATGATCTGAGAGAGAAATATTCTGAGGGGGCAGAGAGCTTAGAGCTGTGCATTGACCTGGGCTGAAAAGATCATTTGTGCGTCTTCAGGTTTTCGGGATATTGCATTTCCTGCTGGAGTAACGTTTTGCAAAATCGTGGATCTCCTAGATAAATCGTATGTGCGCCTGTAAGATAAATATACATGAGTAGCTATTCATTTGTGCCCATCTGTGCCATAATTAGATTTAAGAAAATATTTATAATTTTTAAGTAATCGCGTTGTCTTTGAAATCACGAAAAAAAATCATAGCGCCTAAATGAAAAGACGTGTAAGCTCGCTGAAAACTGTATTCGATTCTTCTATACACCTATAATGACCACAAAAAGTTTCTGAAGTGCACATGTATTCATTATTGAATAATATTACTAAAAGACAAAATTAGGTGACTTAACTTTGACGTCAACATACAAGAAACCGGCTTCACCCAATAAGTGTGCGTGTGAACCAAAGATTAGTGTGTTCAGTCATATATTATCGTGGAAATTTTCAGTTCAAAATGTTAAGGATATAAGTAAATAAACACAAATCCAAAAACATATGAACTACGACAGATTATCCGGCCAAATTAGAATGACTCCAAAAAAGCGACGGTTTCATACATATCGATGACCTTCATATCAATTAAACGTATTATACCTAAGCTGTTGGCCGTACAGTCGCTATCAAACGTCTGTCGGCAATTCCCAACTGAGAATTCCCGACAAAGTTTGAGGAAATAATTAAAAAATCCTAACTAATATTATTAATGCGAAAGTTAGTTTTTTTGTGTATTTACTTGTTTGTTTGTTACCTCTTCATGCTTTATCTATTGAACCATTCTTCCTGAAATTTCGCATACACATAGTTATATGTAAGTACTGAGAAGGGCATAAGATACCTGGGAAAAAGCACTGTTCCCGTGGGAAATTCACACGGGCGAAGCCGCGGACAAAAGCTAGTATGGATATAAAATGCACAGCACATGCACGTAGTGGCCATATAAAATAAAAAAAAGAGGTTTTTGATTTGGAAATTATTATTTTTATTCTCTTATAGGTAATTTTAATAGTAAATATTATGGCATCAAATCACAGATCAAACTACTACTGTGACAAAGGGGAACAGTGCTTTTTCCCGGGATGAAAGGTACCTTATGTCCTTCTCAGTACTGAAAACCAAATGCCTTCCTTTCTAACCATTGGTAACTTAAATATTTACTTACCATTGCAGATTATTCCATTCCAACTTCATAAACTTTTAACCAACATCTAATTAGTAAACAAACGCAACTGCGCAACAGGATCCATAGCACTCCATAGCGTCATAACATACAACATGCACGCGTGATGCACGCAACGCACCAAACTGTTTACCAAGAGAAAAGATGACTCACTTCTAGTAAAAAGCAAAATACATTGCATTATTGAAAATAGAATGACGATTATATATCTATCTCTGTCCCACTTATACCTTTTGCTTACTAGTTATCTCACTTTCTTCACGCTAGCTAGACAAAGCCACTCCCTCTGTTGTTTTTGTTATCCGTAGACAGAAAACTAATTCAACGTCATCGGGTGCCGCGCGGAGGAAGGAAACATCGGTCGGTGTGCAGAATTGTACGACTCGACATGGAAGAAGAATTTTTACAGTAGCCATAGCCATGTAGCTAGTACATAATAGTGGTACCTAAATAAACTTTCACATTTAAAAAACACATTTTGTATTTTTATAGTAGATACCTAATCTACCTATTTCGACAAATACGGAACACGACCTTAACTTTTATACAAATCCCTATTTAACAACAATACATATTTTTTAATTATTCCCACTAATTCCCACAAATAAAGTTACAGGTTGGCATTTGCTAATAAACGTTTGAATGTGACTGTACGAACAGCTTAGGTATAATACGTTCAATAGAGAAGGTTATCGATATGTATGAAACCGTCGCTTTTTTGTAGTCATTCTAATTTGGCCGGATAATCTGCCGTTGTTCATATGTTTTTGGATTTGTGTTTATTTACTTATATCCTTAACATTTTGAGCTGAAAATTTCCATGATAATATATGACTGAACACACTAATCTTTGGTTCACACGCACACTTATTGGGTTGAGCCGGTTTCTTGTATGTTGACGTCAAAGTTAAGTCACCTAATTTTGTCTTTTAGTAATATTATTCAATAATGAATACATGTGCACTTCAGAAACTTTTTGTGGTTATTATAGGTGTATAGAAGAATCGAATACAGTTTTCAGCGAGCTTACACGTCTTTTCATTTAGGCGTTATGATTTTTTTTCGTGATTTCAAACACATCACGATTACTTAAAAATTATAAATATTTTCTTAAATCTAATTATGGCACAGATGGGCACAAATGAATAGCTACTCATGTATATTTATCTTACAGGCGCACATACGATGAATCTAGGAGATCCACGATTTTGCAAAACGTTACTCCAGCAGGAAATGCAATATCCCGAAAACCTGAAGACGCACAAATGAACTTTTCAGCCCAGGTCAATGCACAGCTCTAAGCTCTCTGCCCCCTCAGAATATTTTTCTCTCCGATCATTCGTTTAGAACTTTCCTGCTAGAACGACGTTACCCTAGCAGAATACTAGATTTCCGTTTTTTTCCTAAACTACAAGACGCACAAAAGTTTTATTCGCGGCACATGTACACTAGACTACGCACAACGTTTTGGTTCCATTCACTTAACTCCAGGACACACTTTCCTGCCAGGGTAACGCACACGACTATCTGATGAAGTAGGTAGGTAGGTAAGTACGTTAAAAATAGCTGTCTCAACGGCGACTCTAAACGCTAAGCGTAAACAATATTTTTTCATATCACTGTACCCGAAGGGACACTATACTCTTCCGCTATTATGAACTAGGCACGTCGTACATCAAAGTCACGCGTAATAAAATATGTAACATCACCGAGTTCAATAGATATCGTAGGCTTTTGAAGCCCTTTGCTTGATGTTTTATCTCCTCAATTTTCCTGTATGCTTTTAAAACATAAACCTATATAGAAAATACGTACATATAGATATAGGTAGGTACCCATATAGAAAAGAAAAAAAACTTTTTTTCTTCCCCAACTGTAATCTGTATTTTGATTTTGACTTGTTATATTATAAACTAAGAGCCTCTTTGAAAATTTAGCGACAAAAAGAACCCTAAGTGCTGTTCCCGGTATTTTTCTACCCGTGTACCTACCTACCAAATTTAAATCGAAATCCTTCCAGTAGATTTTGCGTAATTGAGTCACAAACATCCAAATTGTCGCATTTATGTATATTATTTTAAAGGGGAACCTGCCTATCAAAATGTCCATCAAGTGTTCAAAATATTTTATTTTATGCAGTAATTATTTGTTAAACGATGACTATTACCAATGTAATGTCACTTAAACCACATCTTAAAAACACAGAAATAAATTACATTTCAAAAATAACAATATACTTAAGACGTCTACTTACTCAACTACACCGTATGAAGTTGAAATGAGTCGTATTAAAATCGTTATAAGTGTCTATTTCTCACGTTACATTTACCTATTAAAAAAATGCTAAATGAAATGTCACGGGTAACAGATAGTTTAAACTATGCTATAGGTACGTAGTACTTATATTAATTCTGTGCTATAGGTCTACCAGAATCTGATGAATTAAAATATAAAGAAGAATAATGCTTTTCATGTGACAAATATTATCTACCTACGAATAAAGATAATGCATTCATTTCCATCAAATTGTCATACAAACGGACGTAAGAATTGAAATGAGTTCAGCGTGTAGCGTGTTTATGTATGATTGTGATATGTGCGTCAAATAAGTTAACGAAATAGGTACTATTTAAACTAACTCACTAGTTTATATATGAATAACATCTTCAATATCAGAGTAGCTAAGTACATAGTTAAAAGTAAGAAAGGTAAAAAAAAACTAAATATACAGTGGCGGACTTATCCCATGAAGGGATCTCTTCCAGACAACCAGCGAGATAGATTGAGAGGATATATTTTCTCAATAAATGGTACGAGTTTAGTAGGTCTATAACTAGTTTTGCTTGAGAAATTTTATTCAATAAAACATGACAAATAAAACAAGTTCCCAATAAACAATGATTGACAATGATTCGTTATTTTATTTTATTATTTGCCCCGGAAGTATTTTTCTGCTTGTTTTTTCACTTGTTTTCTTTAAATAAATTATCTGATTCCATCACCAATAACAAAAAAACCGGCCAAGTGCGTGTCGGACCACGCATAAAGTAGGGTTCCTTAGTCATTTTTGGCACCGCGCTGTTATGCGTTTCTTGCAAGAAAAAAGTATATATTTTTATTTTATTTATAATTTCAAAGGTATTCATCACAGGATACCCGAAACAATTTTAAATAAGAGTTTCCGCGCCTGTTTCTTTACGTGAGTGATTTGAAGTTTATAGGTTCAAGACTTTAGAACTTACAGGGGGGGGGGACACCGTGTAAACGACTTTGGCGGGCTATATCTCGCAAATGGTAAAGCTGATAAAAAAGTGTTGTATGGAAACCCTACCTTATTTTCATAGTCCTTTTCAACGATACCCCATACAAGGGGGTGCACTCAAAAAATAATTCACCCCCCCCCCCCTTTACATGTATGGGGAAGTACCCTTAAAAAGGGGTAATTATAATTTTTTGTATTTTTAAAAATGAGATCTATATGTGATCCTCGAACCAAGATACATGCAAATCAGTCCATAAACGTAGAAGATATTCTGCTGTGACAGACTAGGACGGACGGACTGAATCAAATCAAAATCAAAATATATTTATTTGCTGTTATAGGTTATATACAGGTGTTTTTAAAAACATAAGAGCAAGCCTATACAACCGTTGAAAAAACAGTATGCAAATATTTAACTTAAAAACTAAAATTACCTACACCACATTCAAGATACGTTTTACATGCATTAATGGCATCTCAGAACAAGTACATATGTCAGTGTTAAATTTAATCAAATTGAACGATCTTATAAGGTTTCCTTGTCGGATTACGGAACCCTTAAAACTGATTGTAGTTTTGTTTTGTTTTTTTTTTTATAGAATAGTAGGCAAACGAGCTTGCGGGTTGCCTGATGGTAAGCAATCACCGCAGTCCATAGACACCAACGATCCTAAGAAGGTCACTGATGAGTTGCCGACTTTTGAGAAAGCAATAGGCTCTTTTCTTGAAGGCCCCAATGTCGACCCTATTCGGGAACACCACTGAGGGAAGTTTATCCTACATTTTAGTACAGCGCAGTGAAAAGCTGCGCGAAAAACGAACGGTGGTTGAACACCAGCCATCAAGGTGGGGGGGTGGTACTTCTGCTTAAGGCGGGTGGTACGGTGGTGGAATACAGCGGCTGGTACAAGGTCGAACAGCTCCTGCAAACACTCCCTATTATAAATGTGAATTTGTTGTAATATTAAGATCTTTAATTTATTTTTATTAATTTCAGAGAAATGACGCATGTTACCACTCAGACGTCTGTGATAGAACATTGCTGCAACAAATGGAAGCTCGACCATACAAGCAATGGTCACTGCACAAAATCTGTTACAAATATATCATTGAAATACAGCCCATACGATGAATTGCGACCAAAAAATGAGCCAAAATTTATGGTATTCGTCAGAAATTGGGAGAAAAATATGGGCTTTGTCACGCCAATACGATGGAAAGATACGGCTTTGATCACGCTATTACACATAGTGTCTGTTGTGTGGTTCTTATACACAGTTTGTTTTATACAAGCACCGAAATGGCAAAGTGTAGTGTTTGGTAAGTAATTCAGTCCCAATTATTAAATAAAACACACTATAAAATATTTGTCAAAGTATACATATTCATTGAATCGTAAAATGCGACATAAAATTTCTCGGTATAGTGGGGCCATTATAATAGGTCACATTTGACATTATATGCTATCTCTTTTTCACTTTCTGACTTAGAAAGAGAGATCAGCTATCTGATGGCTTACGTCTCTTTCTGAGTAAGAAAGTGAAAAAGAGATAACTATATTGTCAAATATGGCCTATTAAATTGGCCTTACTTTAGTCCCTGAAATACTGAAGAGAAAAGAGGCAAAATTGACGTCTATTTACCCCATCGACAAGAACAAGGCGCGAAAACTTGCAGATTAAGTATAAAAGGCGGCAAATATTTATTTTCGCCTAGAGTGGCTAAATGGCATATGGAGCACTTCAGCCCTTATCTGTATTTCTTGGTAGAGAAAAAACTTTCAGATCCACGTGCCGTCATTCAAAACGAGAGTCATATATCTATGCTTACTTACCTATGTATATTGTGTTCCCATACCTAATTGATGTACAGTGGGCCACATAGAAAAGTATACCTACCACCTGAAAACTTTTTATAGTGGATCTTCCACTATAAAAAGTGACATACTTTTTTATGTGGCCCACTGTACCTACCTGAAATCTTCAAAGTTCGTTTTAGATGTGTAAACATCTGAATTAAGTAGTTACATTGATTAATTCAATTTCTAAATGCGTAAAACTTGTCATACTAACAAATTACTGGCAAAATAATTATTTTAAAAAATAGTGTCTGAGCTCTCAGGGCACCATCCTAGTCCTAGACTATCAAGCATTTGTCTCTATCGAATTCTGTGGAGACATTATTTTGATAAATCCCTATTTTTCAGCATTCTTGATGGGACAGATTGCTGGTTTTGGTGTGACGGCCGGAGCACATCGGTATTGGTGTCATCGATCGTACAAAGCGAAATGGCCCTTACAGATTATTTTACTAATTTGTTACTCTGTGGCAGGACAGGTTTGTATCCACTGCATTTTTATCGAAGTATTTTTAGGGTTCCGTACCTCAAAAGGTAAAAACGGAACCCTTATAAGATCACTTTGTTGTCCGTCTGTCTGTCAAACTTTTTTTTCTCAGGAACGCTTAAAGGTATCAAGTTGAAATTAATATCGAATACTCGGATCCATGGTCTCTTTCTGCAAAAAAATAATTAAAATTATACGTCAACGCGATCAAGAGATATTACCGTAAATGTTGCGTTTTTTCGCATATCAGAACAATCAAAACCTAGGGGGTAGGTACTTCCCGTTGACGTAAAATTATGAAATTTGGCAAAAAGCAAGGTCTAACAGTACTTAAACAGAAAATTGTAAAAATGTTGTTAGAAGTCTGAAAAAAAGTGTTACAAACTTATTTTTGCGCTGGATTTAGTATGAATCTTAGGGAGCGAACTGCAAAGTTAAGTTTGTTTTTGAAACTGTAAGAGCTATACCTAATGTGAGATGCTTTGCGTTTACCGAACCCTCAGTGCGCGAGTTTGACTCGCACTTGACCGGTTTTTTTATTACATTCACACTCACACACAGTATAATTTTCTGTAAAACCATCAAAATTATTGCGGAAACAAGTAAGGCACGTGTTTATAGCCCAGTTCATTCAATGATCAAATTAATCAACAACCAGCCAATGATCACTGATTTCACAGTTTTAAAACTCAAACTGTTTATTGGTTTATTCCACTTTATGATATCACCTGCCTGGGTGAACAATTAGTCTCTTAAATAAATTTACATTGGACTTATTTCTCGTAAGTCATACCCAGGTGAACTGATAACATTTGCGACTTTTTAAATAATGATAGGACTTGAATCACCTACAACATAAAAAATCTCTCAATCGCATTTTACAGAACACAATTTACAACTGGGTGCGTGACCACCGCGTGCACCACAAGTTCTCCGAAACGTCAGCTGACCCGCACGACGCCCGGCGCGGTTTCTTCTTCTCACACGTCGGCTGGCTGATGATGAAGAAACACCCTGCCGTGCTCAAGGAAGGAGCCAAGGTTGACATGAGCGACATACTGAATGATCCCTTCGTACGTTTCCATACCAAGTAAGTCAGTTAAGATACTGAGGAAATCAACGTTCGTTGTAGGAAAAATCGGTATGGCCGCGAGTAGGTACAACATATTGGCATGACGAAAAACTGTGGTCCTACCAGTACATGCAGTAGAACCACGGACAGATTGTGGTTTCCTGTGGTCCTACTAATAGGAAAAATCTATAGGACCACAGGTATAACATGGACATACCTGTACTATCCTAAGTACTATAATAAAGCTGAAGTTTGTATATTTGTTTGTTTGAACGCTTATCTTTGGGACTAGCAGTCCGAATTGAAAAATATTTCTGTGTAAGATAGCTACATTCATAAGCTATTACGGTATTCCCACGGGAACCTCTTATAGATATACTGGTAGGTAGGTAACGAGATAAAGTAATGGACCAAAAGGTTCTTTCTTTTATGTCCGTAAATCGTGTCTCAATGGTTTTTCAATAGTAGGTACTGTTTTAAACCATGACTACGCAATAGCAGAATCCACATCCACACCAACGTGGTATACGTTAGACCTTAGCCCTGATAACTTAGGTACCTACTTTTAAGACTATAGTATTAATCTGTGCTATAGTTAGGTATGCTTTGTTTACAGATATTTCAATCTATTCAAAATTATCTGGTGTTTCGCGCTTCCGACTGTTGTGCCCGTAGCAGCGTGGAATGAAACTTGGGATATGGCGATCCTTTCTCAACCTCTCCTCCGTTATATGTTCAGCCTCAACTTCACTTGGTCCGTCAACAGCTTCGCCCATCTGTGGGGCAATAAACCATACGACCGGTAAGCCCTGGCCTTATCACTAACTCAGCTTTATAAACCACCTGATAAATATTTTGCAGTTCCGGGCAGTAATGTCAAAAATATTTTCCCTACAGATATTTTTCCTATTTTTTTCTAGGCAGATGTATAAAAATTGAAAAAAATTTCATTGTTTGTGCCTATTTATTATCATATTTATTTTATTTCGATTAAGTATGTGAAAATTTGACTGGAAAAAATTTAATCCAGAAAAGAATTAGGTACTCAGATATTTTATAAGAACTACTTTAAGAACTAGGTAGGTATTTAAGTAGTATTTTTATAAAAATTAGGAAAGGTTTGAAAATAAAAATAATACTTCTTTCAGAAACATCATGCCAGTTGAAAATTGGGGAGTTTCAATAGTTGCTATGGGCGAAGGTTGGCACAACTTTCACCACTCGTTCCCATGGGACTACAAGGCTGCTGAGCTAGCCTACACGCTCAATTTGACCACGATGGTGCTAGATATGTTTGCAACCATTGGCTGGGTATACGACCAAAGAGTGGCCTCGCCATCGCTGATCAACACAGTCGCAAAAAACAGAGGCGATGGAAGCAAAGTATTCCGTTCCTGATAACCTTCATTGATAAAAATTGGTCGTAGTTAATTAAGAATAGTTTAAGGGTCGTCCCCGGATCGAAGCTTACGTAATAACTTATTTAATAAAATCTGTATCGGGTCAATGGTAGAGGTTCAACGTAATAAATTGCGTGTTTATTTACATTCTTCTTAACATTTTTACATCGTACTTTACGTAGTAACTACGTTTTATTTTTTACGACAGTGTTTGATTTTCCTGTAGTGATATTATAAACTTATATTTTTCAAGTTTTAAGATTCAGGTGGATAAGATTCAGGTGGATAGGATCCACCATGTGCATATTTTTACATAATTGCAACATAGTATCTGTGGTGTAGTGTGTGTGAGTGTATTTACATAGGTAATAATTTTTAGTTAACATTTTATTTTTTTAATTTTCGATTTATTTACTATATTTAACTGATGAACTGAGAAGAAACCCCTATAGGTCATAAATTAAAAATGTACCTATATAAACCATCGAGATATTATGTACTAATAAACACAATTTTGACAATCATCATACTTTAATCTTTGAAAACAAATATAGTGTATTCTGAAACAAAGGGTCATTTTTTTGCACAACAACCTTCGAGCAACAAGGACTTCCGCTTCGCGTCCGTGTTGCTCTATGACAACAACTTATAATAAAATGTCTTCAGATAGAAATTTTAATCATATTCTATTTCATATTTCCTTCACAAGTGGTTTGACAATAGAAAAAAAAAATGGTCTTATACAGCCGAAGTTTGCAGAGATTCATATCACAAGTAAAATCCATTTATTCATAATTGTCCTATCATGTAAACAATCTTACCATGTCTTTTTATGATTTCACAACAATATAAATTAAAAAAGACTTTTTAGGAAATTATTTTTATGGTTAAAAAATGTTTTACTTTAGAATGTTTAGGTTTGAACTAATATTTGATTTATTTTCAACAAAATTCAACAAAAAGTACTGTGAAGATTGTTTACATAATAGGTCAATTATGAATAAATGGACCATACAAATTTTGTATAGTCCAGTCAATGTTTTCCCTATATGTAGATAAAAATGTATTTTACAATATTAATGCAGAATTAAATGTTTTAACAATTTATTTATTTTTATTCACATTTCAGGCAACAAAAACCTAATTAAAATTAAAACTACCTAATTGCAAACTGTAAGTATATTCAGTTTTCAATCACACATTCACCAACAACTTGATAACAATATGAAATTGCTAAGCACCATTTCTAAATAAAATAAAAGCACTGACAATCTAATATGATTTTTCAATTATCCAATAAATATTAATCTTTTTGAAATTTCCGCAACAACTACGTATTAACAGATCCACTTCAGTCTTCTATCAGAGTAAAAAGGTCTTTTTTAGGTTTTGCCTTAATTTCTGAAGATATGATTTCAATTACATTACTCTGTGTACATGTTTTGGCCTCTTTCACTGGCCTAATATTATCATCTTTAGATGGTTTTCTCTTTAAACTCAGTGATTTATTAGTGTTACTTTCACTATTATTTGTTTCACTGCTGGATACTTTTCTCTTCTTAGGTTTACTTATCACAAAGTCTAAATCAGTAGAATCATCATCAAACCCACAGTACATAGGAACAGATCTTCCACTTCTAGTTGACCTAAGTGGCTGGACTCTAGTTGTCTCCTCTACTATTTGTATGGGTGGAGGCCAACTGGCAAAAGTGCCAGATTGTCTGGCCTGATGATAAGTGTTTATTGACATTAACTTGACATAGACTCCAAGTGCTCGAGTTCTTTCAGCTGAACTGATATTACCAGGGAGAATACTCCAGGGGAGTCGTCTATCTCTCACATTCATATACTTCCGTTTCATCACCTTTTTTGATGGTTGGGAATGTTCTTCTTCATTAACCTAATTAGTAAAAATTTATTAGAAGTGAATGCATAACATTTAAACTCAAGTAGAGTGGCAATATAGATAAATTGTTGAGATAATTAGGTTTAAAAGGAATTTTTACAGATCTATTAAGTAAAATTATAAGTAAACATAGGTATCATGTGTGTTTTTAGGGCCTATTATTAGTTATTTCTAAATAGTATTCTGCTCCGGGTAGTAGTATTATTAGTACTATAAAAAAGTATGATTATGAGTAAGGCTTAAGGCCAAAACTATGTTACCTTTTGGATTATTTCATTAGTATTAACAGATTCTTTAGAATTTTTCAATGCTTGTAACAGATCACTCATTTCTTCTTTACTCAAGTTTTCTTCACTCAATCCAAACTCTAAAATAAATGTACAGTTATAGTAGTGAAAATATAATAGGTATATTTCATTAATGTAGGTTTCCCTAAATTCCAAGAAACATACCAGTAAGTTCACTTTTCATATTTTTCATTACCGAATCGCAACTATCATCTGACGATATTATTTGGTTTGAATTTGACTCTTCCATTGTAGTTTATTTTTAAAAATAAAAACTAACTTTTTTTCAATAATATTATAAAAACGAACTGGCCATGTCGACATAATAAATGTTCACACAGAGATCCATTTACGCATTGGTAAGCGAGTGACATCAATTATTTCGCAGAAGAATAATATAGAAGTAATAACACAATCAATCAATTTTATCGCACAAAGAAAGTTAAAATAGGTACCATATTAGAGCTCGGAAAAACAAGTCAACAAACAAAACACAAAACAAAATTTATTTTGTTTGTTTGACATTTGTTTGATTGAACGATGATGCTATTCTACCGGCCGTCATTTTTCATTATTTGGCACTGTCAGGTGTCATGCATTGTGTTTAATTTCTGTCTTTTTTTATGACCTACACACGCGGCGGCGCGTCGTGTAAATGCGAAGCTCACTTCACGCAGTTGTCACGCAGCGTGAATAGACGGTTTTATTAAAATCAAGTGAAGTTGAAGACCACAGAGAAAAAAATCACTACGTTATCACAGACATATAATAATAGTAAGCAGACAGAACATGTCATTTGAAATTGCATGGCAAAAACGCACACTAAGATTATTATTCACACAACGACAAAATACAGGGTCGGATCTGAGATAATTAATTATATTCAGTACAGTGTAGCAAAACCAAAAATTTTGAGACGCTGAATCTTGTGCCGTGCGCGGTATGCGGACGGATCTGCATCAGTTTTTTACAATGGGAAATTCTATCCCTTTATGGGAAAAAATACTAGTCATTAAATAAATAAAATTTATTTTAAATTATTTAAAATCACGTGCAATGAAACATTGCAATGATGTTGATGGTTGCTGGCGTCCATTCAATGTCCTGGTACTCGTAGTACGGAAGAGACATACTCCCTATAGCAGTTCTCTTTCTTTAGGTATTATTTTCTGGCATATTTTCCTTGTCCTGAAATAAAATTCACTGTCAGTATTTTTATAAAATGTGCATTTTAATCTTCAAGAAAGAATTCCTGAGATTTTTATAGAATAGGTAGGTACTAAATTCGTATATTTGCCTTGATTCGGTCCAGCCATAGTAAACAAAACTGGATCTGTCAAATGATCTATGCTATTTACGAAATTATTAAATTACTTGTAGTATTTCTTATGAAATGGTTATAAATAATACACTACTTTATAAAATAAATAATGATATTGGTGATAAATAGCATTCAAAAGTCTAATAATGGTTATTGTTTCAAAAATAACACGAAATTGTATATTATCATTGGGCACGTCAAAAAACATGAATTGCTTACCGATGGAACGATATTCCAGGAATATTTTTATAAAAAACACTTCCACACATTGTACACGTTGCATTTTATCATTTCTATTGGGTTTAAAAGCACAAAACAGTAAAAAATAATTTTAAATATATATGACGACTGTGACAACACAACAAATATGACAGTTAAGGATCATTTCGCATGAAAAAACCGGCTCGGATTTTAAATCTTTCAGTGTAGTGGTTCGTGTTGCAATACATTGCAATGCTAAGGAAGGAAAGGGACAGAGTTATGTGACAGTCCTTATCATGAACAGGATGCAAATATTGTCAAATATCATCAGTGTGTGTGTGAAATTTGTGTTCCTTCTGCTTATATTTAAAAAAAAAATTACTTCTGTGTACGTTATAGTGAAAACCAAAGAGTATATAATCACTACGTTGTGAAAACCATGGAAGTAATAAGTACCGTACAAAGTACTTATTACTTCCATAGTGAAAACCTCTCTTGAAGTGTCATTCATTCAATTTATGGTGGGGTGGCGCATGGGTGGCGCTTCACATCGCTATTCGGTGTTCGCGTTTTTGTTCGGCTTTGTTCGCTATATTTCGTGTCGAAGTCCGAATATAGCGAATACACCGTCTACACATCGTTCATAGCGAATATGCCGAACATATACGAACATTTTTGCTATAGTAGAAACGCATCGAACGCAAAGATGGACGTGTTGACTGCAGCAGCGGCTTATTGTTTCCATTGTGTCAGTCACCAGTATATGTTATGCGGACATAAAAACAAAGTCGTCAAAAGACCACGGAGAAGGCGCTAGTGGATGTTAACAATTCATTCATATTAAATATGCAGCCATCAAAGAATCTCGCTTTTTTTAAGCTCTTTTATGGTGCCTGTATATTCTAGGCTCTTAATACTCTTCCATGCGTCAATAACTTTGCTTCTGTTTTTATGAGATGCATGTTGCATTGTTGAAGAATAGGCAAATATAGACGAATAGAGCCTCTCTCTTCATGCTGGCGCTTCACATCGCTATTCGGTGTTCGCGTTTTTGTTCGGCTTTGTTCGCTGTATTTCGTGTCGAAGTCCGAATATAGCGAATACACCGTCTACACATCGTTCATGAATAGCGAATATGCCGAACATATACGAATATTTTTGCTATAGTAGAAACGCATCGAACGCAAAGATGGACGTATTGACTGCAGCAGCGGCTTATTATTTCCATTGGGCCAATTACCAGTATATGTTATGCGAACATAAAAACAAAGTCGTCAAAAGACCACGGAGAAGGCGCTGGTGAATGTTAACAATTCATTCATATTAAATATGCAGCCATCAAAAAATCTCGCTTTTTTAAGCTCTTTTATATTGCCTGTATATTCCAGGCTCTTCTTAATACTATTCCATGCGTCAATAACTTTACTTCTGTTTTTATGAGATGCATGTTGCGGGTCCCATATGCAGGGATGCATTTGATAATATTCTAAAAATCTCATGACCATGTCATTTGACCAATCCATCTTGGCGCGATCGAGCTATAAATAAATCTATGAAATAAACTAAGTAAACAAACACGTCCGTCGTTGTCGCGCACCGCTTACTACTGGGCGAGCGATGTGTGGACGGCAAACGAACATATTCGGCATATTCGCAATCCTTTGATATGTGGCAAAAAACCGACAAGCGGCGGATCGGGGTGTTCGTGTATTCGCGTATTCGTCTTGTTCGTGAAGAATAGGCAAATATAGACGAATAGAGCCTCCTCACATCGTCGTATTTGGGCGAATAAGACAAATACGCGAACACGAATAGCGATGTGTGGTGCCAGCATCACATCGTCGTATTTGGGCGAATTTGACAAATACGCGAACACGAATAGCGATGTGTGGTGCCAGCATTACTTGAAGACCTCTCTTGACTTGAAGTGTCATTTATTTAATTGAATCAATTCATTCCTTCATTTAATTCATTCGTGATTCACTCATTCATACATTCATTCATATTGGGCAAGCAAGACGAGTGTGGTTGGACTGTTTTTGTAGGAAGTTATTAAAAAAAATAATAAACCTAACTACCTAGAACACAACACAATGAATAATATTCACCCAGTAAAAAATAAGTATATAACTATTAACTGTTACCACATTTGGTTCACACAACAGTAAAATAAACTTTTATAAAATGGAAGAAGAATTGAGATGTTTTGTATGCAAAGAGTTTTACAGGGAGCCTGTGCTTTTACCTTGTGGGCACGCATTATGCCGTAGTTGTGCGACTGGTTTACAATGTCCTGTGCATGAGACTGAAAATTCCGTTGCTTCAAGTGACTACCAAGAAGCTGACAAAGCGTCTGTGTCTAGCGAAACAGACAGTGGCGTGGTATGTGGATCAAGGCCTAATAGTTACGCGGGAACGCCTGCCGCGCCCGTTTTTCCTTCAGCGGCATTTACTTTATCTTGTCCATTGTGTAGAAAACAAGTGTACTTAGATGACAATGGGGCTGATGGTTTGCCACCTTTTCGCGTTATGCGGACCATCGTGGAAAGATTCGGAGGCGTTACAGGAGCTCCACCTGCTGAGGAGGCTTGTCAGATGTGTGAAGGCGAACGTAGAGCCGCGGTGGTACGATGCGAGCAGTGCTCGGTGCGTTACTGTGCAGGATGCAGAGATGCTTGGCACCCGACTCGCGGGCCTCTAGCGCAGCATGTACTTAAAGCACTTGGCACCACATGCATTGATCATGGATCTTCCCCAGTACTGTTTTGTAACACTTGCTTAGTCCCTATCTGTCAACGTTGCCATGCTGAAAAACATGCTTCACATGAGACACAACAACTGGCTACAGCTGCCAGAGCACATAAGGTATGTATATTATTTACTTATCGTATTCGTCGCAATATTACATAAAATAAATAAGACACCTACTCAGGAAGAACTTCTATTTTTCAGTATCTACGATGATTAACTTTACATTATTCCAGTCCTAGGTGGAGTTTTAATTTATCACAGATTGCCAAGGTCTTTTACCTACCTAATTTCCAGAATGCAAAAATTTTAAACACATTTTCCTATATAAATTGGACTAAACTATTTAGATATATCATCTAAAAGCAGTAGTCATAAACACACTAATAAACTAAACAGTCGGCTGGCCTAGTTATTAATATCAAAATGTTTAATTTTCAGACTGAACTATCACAATCACTTCATCAACTTTCTGAGCAAGCTAAAGCCATGACAGAATATATACAATTGGTAAAAGGATCAAGCGATAAGATTAATGTGAGTAGGTATTAATTATCTGATTGCAATGATAAATCATAATTGTATGGAAATATAATAAAACTGAAAAGTTTCTCAGGAACAGATGAAAGGTATCCTTTGTCCTTCTTAGTACTTCTAAATATGTGTATGCGAAATTTCAGGAAGATTGGTTCAGTAGATTAAGCATGAAGAGGTAACAAATAAACAAACTCACTTTTGCATTTATAATATTAGACAAATAAACAAACTCACTTTTGCATTTATAATATTAGTTAAGATTAGGATTATGAAACATAGCCGTAACACTGCATTTGATAATCTTGAAAGTTGCATAAAGGTTCAGAAGATGGTTTTGGGTTTGTTGGTAATTCACATAGGCAAAACAACAGGTAAAAGTTACTTAATCCTTCAGCTTCAATCAAACAATCATTTTGCCAATGTTGAAAAAGATGCAGTGCTATTATTGTGAAAGAATTTATTAGTTAAGTTATAAATTGATATCACTTTGAAAAAAGGAACATATTGATTACAGGAATCGTGTGAAGATCTTGAAAAGCAAATAGACCAAGCCTGTGCGGAAGTAATACACGCGGTGGAAGTACGTCGCGACGAGCTCGTCAGGGCCGCAAGAGGCACCCGCTCCCAGACCGTGGCTGGGATGCGGTCTCTCACCTCTCAGGCGGCACAGAAGCTCCGGGAAGCCACTGCCTTGCTACACTTCTCCATAGAAGCCTTGAAGGAATCGGACCATGCAGCGTTTCTGCAGGTTCATTTAAATTTTCTTTGTTTTGTTGCTTGTCAAGGATTGTTTGTGACCTGCATGGCTGACATAATAGTAATTTTTCAATAGTAGTGTTTTTAAGACACAAGTAACAAGAACTCGGTCAAAAGGCACTGCTATAGAGGCAGAATCTACATCCTGTATGTAAAAAATGCATGTCTGCATTCCTGCATTTCCCAAAATAATTTCCATTCCACAACACTTTTCTATGACAACAAATAATCTTTGTAAAAGATAACATTACTGGGTGGGGCAGGGCAGCTGTAGTATTGATAAACTGGCCTATATTATTACTGATAACAAATTGAATATAAACAAACATGTTTTCTTTTTACATCATATATTATGTATACATTGGGCATATACATATCTTCCAAATTAATTAATGCCATAGAGAATGAAGCCACCCGTTTTTAAATTTAAGATTCACAGTATTTATCTATAAAGAATACTCGTTTAAACAGACTACAAGCTAAGCCCCGCGACTTCGCATCTAATTTCTATTTCAGCTTTTACTCTGTTGTATGTTATACGTATTTTGCGCGAAGAGTAGACGCGAAGGTTTTGACGCAGAACGTCACTTTCGCAAAATATCATCGTGAAAAAACAAACATCCTCGCAAAGTTTCGCATCTACTATTTTACTGATTTTCAGTTAAAAGAAACATTTCATATTTCTTTTAACTGAAATATTAGTAATGCGCATGGCACTAATATAAAGCCTCAAGGGACATTAAACTTGACTACCTCGTGGCCTAATGTTCATCACGCGGACTCTCACACTGGAGTTCCCAAAAGATCTTTTTCAGATTGGCCTGGGTTTTGGATGTTTATCTATATATTTGTTATATTATACTCTTATCTACTCTGAATAAAACTCGTAGATTTATGTTTACAAACCCCTTTTATAATACATGGATCATATTTCTACACTTTATACATGGAAACACAATTAATCACATAAACATTATGTAACGCTACGCGCACAATACAACCATCACAACCCATTGCTGCTGCAGTCTACCACAGACTACTCAAGACTGAAGGGGTTCATACTGCATCTTGACAGCTTGTTCTTCTTTCAAATCTTGAGTCAGCTAACACGGCCGTTCCTGACAGCTGAACGTCCTCGTCAGCTTGATCTCCATTAGGTGAAATTAGGTCCTTCTGAGTATGAGAGAAGATCAATATTAATCATCATCCATTGGCAAAGATCCAATGGTCCAATATTTATTATTCCATTGTCAAATTGGTCATTTCAGATTAAAAAGAAAACATTAAGAAACGTTATGACTGTAAATTGTTAAGCATCGACTTTGAATATTTGCAACTAATTCATTTAATATCAAAAGGACAGCTCGAAATACTAATTCAGTTGGACCAAAATATTAAACACACAACAGACAGGAGGGATATAAAACCGCATTAACATCCTGGAAAGAAAGTAGCATTAGCATTCTGGAAAGTAAATTATATTAGCTTGCTGAAAAGTAAACAGCATTAACATTCCAGAAAGAAAATCGCATTAGCATGCCGAAAAGTACATAAAATTAACATCCCATAAATAAAATCATTAGTATGCTGAAAAGGTCATTAGCATGCTGAAATGTAAATTACATTAACATCCCAAAAATAAAATCATTAGTATGCTGAAAAGGTTAATAAATAGCATTAACATTACAGAAAGTAAATTACATTAGCATGCTGAAAAGTAAATAACATTAACATCCCAGAAATAAAATCATTAGCATGCTGAAAAGGAAATAGCATTAACATTCTAGATCGAAAATTATATTAGCATGCTGTAAAGTAAATAACATTAACATTTTGAAAAGTAAATCATATTAGTATGCTGAAAAGTAAATATAACATCAGCTTTGACGAAGATACGGATATCGACCGTCAACGACAATGTTATGACATTAAAACAGGCAGTTAATAAATAGCTGAAAGGAAATAACATTAGCATTGACAATTTTATATGTCAACGGCAATGTTATGACATTAATACAATCGTTAAATATCTGAAAGGAAATAACATTAGCATTGACAATTTTATATGTCAACGACAATGTTATCACATTAGAACAGGAAATCAAATAGTGCCACGATGTCAGGGCAGAGGCCACAAGGTCGAAGCCAATGACCACATTGTCGGGGTCAGTGACCACATTGTCGGGGTCAATGAATGCCACATTGTCGGGGCAATGGCTACGATGTCAGAGCCAATAGGTGCCTCAGTGTCGGGGCAATGACCGCAGTGTCGGAGTCAACGGCCACATTGTCGGAGCCAGCAGCTGCTTCCGCTCGTGTCTTCAGCAGCTGCGGGTGCCACATTGTCGGGGCAATGACCACCTTGTCGGGGTCAACGGCCACACTGTCGGGGCCAAGAGCCACCTCCGCCCATGTGTCTTCAGCGGCTCTCTCAGGTCAGCCGGCCAACATATCGATCTCACACAGGTACCAATAAATGCTTCCGACTATTTGTCTTCAGCAACTACGAATGCCACATTGTCGGGGCAACGACCACATTGTCGGGGTCAACGGCTACAGTGTCGTAGCCACGGCTACATTGTCGGAGCCAACAGGTGCCACAAGGTCGGGGCAATGACCACATTGTCGGGGTCAACGGCCACATTGTCGGGGCCACGGCCACATTGTCGGGGCCAAGAGCTATTGCTTCTGCACCATTTGTTCAGCAGCTGCCTCAGGTCAGTTCATCTCGTAGGAGCCAGCCAACCAATCGATCTTGTACCGATGATGTGGCGGCGCGCGCATGACCTTGTAGGGGCCACGCATTCCAGAGTACATCTTCCCAGTGCTTACGGAACCTTTACTGACCAAAACAAACTGTCAACAGAAAAAGTACATCGTTAAGGTTAACAAACAGAAGCTCAGGCGCTCTCTCTTCTTAAAAATCAGCAATACCTCTGTCAGGTCAGGAGGTACATTATCCAAATGTTTATCTAAATCTTAAAATGGAAACAGTTTCCTCAATGCCCGTCAGTAACTGCTTAGTAAAATTAGGTGAGCTTCACCAGCCTTTCATAGAATGTCGGATATTGTGTTTTCTCCACTCATCTCCCGAATGAATACGCCTTGCATTGCAATGTACTCATAAAAGTAGCTCACCATCCCCAAAAACTGGAGAACTTACCAATATTCGTTAGTTTTGTAATTTCATGGAAGCACACGGCTTTCATGTTCTTTTCTTACCACTCGGCCTTACTGACCTCAATCAGCTCAAATAATAATGAAGGAGTTTCCAAAATCTTTGCGATTAGTTGTAATCGCCGTATCAAGCCATACATTGTACTATAGCGCTTAGACGAACAAACAGGATTGCTGATAGTTGGTGCACTTTTGTTTTAATTAAACCGACAAAACCTCAATTAAACATTTCGATTGTAATATTGCATTGGTAGATAACTATTCAAAAATATTGAAATATAAGACATACCTACGTATGTACTACTGAACGTTACGTGGTGAATTTATTTCAATTAGTAACAGACCACCAAATTACTGCTATTTTAAGGTCCAAAATCTCAAAAATAAATTTTAGAACAGAATTACATAAAACCTTATAAAAAGAACTTTTTTAAAAATAATAAACGTGTGGGAGAAACCATATCGAGTTTTAAAATTGAACAGCGCCATCTATTGACGACTTTAATCCGAAATTAATTCGCCAAAACACAAAATTAAGTTTCACATTTGTCAACAATGATCACTGATCACCTAATCTTTCAATCATGTATTAGTCTTATCATCACAATGTAAGCAATCTACCTCTGCACACTAAACAAATCACATTTAAACCTTCGTTTGAAATGTAATAATGTTTCGATCTTACTTGAATCAAAGAAGATAGTACACCAACAATCCTGTTCGTACCGTCATCGTACAAAATCACGAAGTTCTTATCAATGACTTCGTCCATAGTCCTATACCGACACACCACGGACGCTGGTGGTGGTGGCATGTAGCTTCCAACGCAAGGTTGTGATGGTAAATTCAAAATCAAACGCATTTTACGGGTCTCGTCATGTGGTAATATCCAACCACAACTATTGCAAAACTTATTTGTATGCAACTATGCATACTACGCACAAATTGATTTTCATATTAAGTGAATTCGTCAATCTCAACTCACTATCCAAATCCAACATTTATATTTTTTTTTTATTTCAAAACAAATAACATGAAAAGTGCGCTATAAAATTCAAACTAATAAAAACATAGAAAAAATAAGAACATCGTACAGCGGACTAAAATCAATTCTAAAAAAACAATTGAATCGCGATGGTCACGATATTTCAAATATTTTAAGAAAAACTAAACACGTTCTATTTTCCAAGGAAAAAATGATCCGTGATTTGGCGCGGTTTTAATATGATTGATTCGAATCGCACTTCTGATCTTATCTACTCTGAATAAAACTCGTAGATTTATGTTTACAAACCCCTTTTATAATACATGGATCATATTTCTACACTTTATACATGGAAACACAATTAATCACATAAACATTATGTAACGCTACGCGCACAATACAACCATCACAACCCATTGCTGCTGCAGTCTACCACAGACTACTCAAGACTGAAGGGGTTCATACTGCATCTTGACAGCTTGTTCTTCTTTCAAATCTTGAGTCAGCTAACAATATAGTATCGTTGAGTTAGTATTCCATAACACAAGTCTCGAACTTACTTTGAGGCTAACACTATCTGTGTGATTTGTCCCTCCTTAGTAGTATTCCTCATGACTGCGGGTTGTGGTCATTGTATGGAATGAAACACACCTTCCTTCACCGGAAGCATGTGATGGTCGATGAAAACCATACATGAATCAGATTGGTATACAAACTCATATAGCACGGGTAGGGTTTGAACTTGGGACCTTTGCAGCCACAGGCGGGCGCCCTGCCACTCGGCCTGCCACCACCGCGTGATTTGTCCGTATAAAATTAAAATAAATAAGAATGTATGAATGACTTCAGATCCTTACTTTTCCTTGTTTTTAAATATTTGTGCTTCTGACTGACTTCATAAAAAACAGAGCCTTAAATGAGACAGAGAAAGAAATGTTGAAGAGAGAAAGTACCAGACGGAAGGATCTAGTCAGAGTGGCCACCAAGGCTTAATATTGCAAAACATTGTCCGCACAACCAAACAGTATTGTTATTTAATAAGTTGCCAAGGGAGCTAACAAGTATTAGAAAATTATCAATATTTAAGAAAAGACTAACACCCATATTCACAGACGTTTCCTTGACTTCAACATGACTGACGTTTAACCGACTCGACCAATTTGGTATGGTTAGCCCATATAGGGCATGTTCTTATGTATCATAATTATTTTTCACATAACTTATTATATTTGCGTGTTTAGTAACGGGTGAACCTGTTCCTGCAAATTGAGTCCTTATATGTCGATCCCCCGAAAATGGTAACCCAAAAATTTACTTCACAATGATAGTAACAATCACGACATATCCCATATATGTTATCTCCCATCTAATCTTTGTCATATAATATACGAAGTCATAAAATTCGAATTCAGAAAGCCTTGTAGATCAAACCACATGTCAACCCCCCGAAAATCCCCGAAAATGTTAACCAAAACCCAAAAACTTTAGATACCTAGCTCTCTCATGTATGTTATCTTACAAGTACTCTATGTCGACAATGAGGATTAGAACAAGAATTATTTGTTTATTAATATAATATTATGATACATAAGAACATGCCATATATGGGCTAACCATACCAAATTGGTCGAGTCGGTTAAACGTCAGTCAAGTTGAAGTCAAGGAAACATCTGTGAATACGGGTGTAAGAGAGCTGTTACTAGAGAAATGTTGTTATGCAGTAAATGATTTTTAGGAGTGACGCAATTGATTTAACTGTTTTTTTTTTCTGACCTTTTTTAAGATGACATTATTCGTTTGATAATATGTGGTGTATTTAATTAGAATGTCATTGGGTGTATTAATGTAATTCGTAAAATGTAATTCGCATGCAATTTATATTGTTTTATGAATAAATTGAATTGATGATGTATGCGCAGGTGGGCAGCATGTTGTGCGCGCGCGCGCAGCAGTCGGCCGGGCGGCTGTGCGCGGCGCTGGAGTCGCCGCCCGCCGCGCCCGCGCTCACTCTAGACACAGAGCCCGTGCTGCGCACTGTGCGATCCATGAACTTCATCGAATGCATACGTGAGTCATTTTTTTTCTCTTTTTGTCTTTGATATTTTGAATCTACAACATATAATATTAAATAGCTTTGTTATGATGTTTGTTTTAATCATTTTAACGTTGTATTTTCCCAATAAATTATGCTATCACTGGAAATATAGCTGCCGAAAAGGAATTTAAAACATCAGGTAAGTCTTAACTAAATATTTCACTGTTATTTTTTTAATATACTATAAGTCAGTATAAATACTTATTTATACTGACTTATCGTATATTAAAAAATAATACGGATTATTAGGATTCTAACCTGGAACCATTTGACCACAGGCGAAGGTCTTATTAACCAAAGGGACATTATAGACCCAAACGCACTCGATCTCCTTTTATTTTTCACAATATCGTTAAATACCAGCCAAACAAAACAGTGTTTTTTTAAATTCAGACTTCTTCTTGTAGTGCCTCTCCATTACTGGAGGTTGGCCGTCAGTTTCGCAAACTCTTCTCTGTTCGCCGCTATGCGAAACAGCTCCTCAACCCTGGTGACTCCGGTCCACTCGCGTATGTTTCTCAGCCATGATTTTTTGCGTCTTCCAGCACGTCTCTTGCCTTCTATTTTGCCCATCATTATAAGTTGAAGCAGCTGATATCTATCGTGTCGTAACACGTGTCCCAAATATTCGACTTTGCGCTTTTTGACAGTTTGCATCAACAGTCTAGACATTGCAACGCGCTGGAGAACTTTTTCATTGCTGACTTTCTGAGTCCAACTGATACGAAGCATGCGACGGTAACACCACATCTCGAAAGCCTCGAGACGTCGCCTGACGTCTTCTTTTATAGTCCATGCTTCGCAACCATATAAGACCACTGGCCAAATGTAGCAGCGGAGGATCCGTACTCTGAGCTGGATGTTAATATGTCGACAGCATAGTACTTTCTTCATCCTAATAAATGACGCACGGGCAATTTCAATTCGGGCCTTAATTTCTTGATCAGAGTCCCATGCTTCATTCACCCACGCACCAAGATATTTGTATTGCTGGACACGCTCTAAGTCCCTACCTCCCACCAATAACTTCGGCCTTAAGTCGACATTTCGGGACACCACCATGTATTTGGTCTTTGTTATATTTATACTTAAGCCCGCCCTTTCACTACATTCATGTACTCTGTCCAAAATCTTTTGTAGTTCTCTGTCAGATGCGGCAATAAGAACTGTATCGTCAGCGTAACGCAAATTATTGACGATTTTGCCGTTCACTTTCACCCCTCTTCAAGCCCTTCCAAAGATCTGGACATTACAGCTTCGGAGTACACGTTGAAGAGTAATGGAGACAAGATGCAACCCTGGCGTACGCCTCGACGAATCTGAATCTCTTCTGTAACATCTCGCTCCACCCTTACAGTTGCCATTTGGTTCTCGTATAAGTTCTTAATTATTCTTATATCTTTGTCGTCAAGACCAATGTCGTGCAGTAATCCAATTAACTGATCGTGTTTAACACGATTAAAAGCCTTTTCGTAATCTATGAAGCATATAAATACATCAGTCTGCATGTCACGACATTTCTGCACGAGAACATTAAGTGCGAATAGAGCTTCTCTGGTACAAAATTTAGAAATACAGAATAAATTCAGAATAAAGACTCCCAAGTTCATCTTTGTGTATATTCCAGCACCGGGCGCGCCAGAAATGGCGGTAGAGGCGTGCGCGGCGCGCGGGTGCTCGTGCACGCTGGCGTGGCGCGCGCCCGCCGCCGCCGTGCGCGGCTACGTGCTCGAGCTCGACGACGGGCTCGGCGGGCCCTTCCGGGTGAGTGCGATCCCACAGCTCAATACATGGCGGTGGAGGCGGGTGCTCGAGCTCGACGACGGGCTCGGCAGGCCCTTCCGGGTGAGTGCGATCCCACAGCTCAATACATGGCGGTGGAGGCGGGTGCTCGAGCTCGACGACGGGCTCGGCGGGCCCTTCCGGGTGAGTGCGATCCCACAGCTCAATACATGGCGGTGGAGGCGGGTGCTCGAGCTCGACGACGGGCTCGGCGGGCCCTTCCGGGTGAGTGCGATCCCACAGCTCAATACATGGCGGTGGAGGCGGGTGCTCGAGCTCGACGACGGGCTCGGCGGGCCCTTCCGGGTGAGTGCGATCCCACAGCTCAATACATGGCGGTGGAGGCGGGTGCTCGAGCTCGACGACGGGCTCGGCGGGCCCTTCCGGGTGAGTGCGATCCCACAGCTCAATACATGGCGGTGGAGGCGGGTGCTCGAGCTCGACGACGGGCTCGGCGTGCCCTTCCGGGTGAGTGCGATCCCACAGCTCAATACATGGCGGTGGAGGCGGGTGCTCGAGCTCGACGACGGGCTCGGCGGGCCCTTCCGGGTGAGTGCGATCCCACAGCTCAATACATGGCGGTGGAGGCGGGTGCTCGAGCTCGACGACGGGCTCGGCAGGCCCTTCCGGGTGAGTGCGATCCCACAGCTCAATACATGGCGGTGGAGGCGGGTGCTCGAGCTCGACGACGGGCTCGGCGTGCCCTTCCGGTGAGTGCGATCCCACAGCTCAATACATGGCGGTGGAGGCGGGTGCTCGAGCTCGACGACGGGCTCGGCGGGCCCTTCCGGGTGAGTGCGATCCCACAGCTCAATACATGGCGGTGGAGGCGGGTGCTCGAGCTCGACGACGGGCTCGGCGGGCCTCTTCCGGTGAGTGCGATCCACAGCTCAATACATGGCGGTGGAGGCGGGTGCTCGAGCTCGACGACGGGCTCGGCGGGCCCTTCCGGGTGAGTGCGATCCCACAGCTCAATACATGGCGGTGGAGGCGGGTGCTCGAGCTCGACGACGGGCTCGGCGTGCCCTTCCGGGTGAGTGCGATCCCACAGCTCAATACATGGCGGTGGAGGCGGGTGCTCGAGCTCGACGACGGGCTCGGCGGGCCCTTCCGGGTGAGTGCGATCCCACAGCTCAATACATGGCGGTGGAGGCGGGTGCTCGAGCTCGACGACGGGCTCGGCGGGCCCTTCCGGGTGAGTGCGATCCCACAGCTCAATACATGGCGGTGGAGGCGGGTGCTCGAGCTCGACGACGGGCTCGACGGGCCCTTCCGGGTGAGTGCGAACTCAATAAGTTAAGGCTCATAATCATGAATTATTTGTTCACAAAAAGATATTTACATAGATAGGTGCTGGAGCCCTGTGCTAAGTAAGAACTTGTGTTACAGGGACTCCATTCTTACAAATCCAGGCTAATCCCATATTTGCGCGGGATTCCCCATGCAAGTGGCCATGAAAGCCATCAAAGAGGATGCATATGTTGTATCCAAATCGTATAATTGCACATTTCGTGAAATGATTGAACACCAATTTATTTTGACAACATCGTCAAAGTTGACTATTTTGGTCATCCACGATTTTTTTTTCACAAGTGAAATCTGGGATAACATATTATAATCCTAAACTCCATATACAAACTTCCGCATTTAAATATACTATTTTTGCAGGAGGTGTACTGTGGGCGCGAAACGGTGTGTACCATCGACGGCTTGCACTACGCGTCCCTGTACAGCGCTCGAGTGAAGGCCTTCAACGGCGCCGGGGAGGGGCCTTACAGCGAAGTCATCGGCCTACAGACCTCACCCGGTATTTGACAAGTTTATAAGTTCACTCGGATTCTTGCAAGATTAATTTTTAAGCGAGAAGCTAGGTAACGTAGTGGTTCGCGAGCTTGGCCTGCGATAGCGGCGCGCGGTAAGGCAACTTTTGTAATGGTCTGTCACAGGTTGGGTGACCAAAAATTTATTATCTCGAGATAATCTATGCTTCAGGAGACACGTTAAGCCGTTGGTCCCGGTTGTATTTGCAGTCATTATCCGCGAAGGACCCGAGTGGCGTGTCATTGCATGCTCCTTACTTTTCCATAAGGAAAGCCAATGCCCCAGCAGTGGGGGCATTAAAAATGACTGATGATGGTTAACTTTTAATATGCGCAATGCGATAATGGGGTGCGACCACAAAAATAAAACAAAGAACGGCGACGCGAGTGCGTAGCTAAGGAATCGACAGTGTCAAATTTTGCATAAAACCACGCCCCGAGCACGCCCCCAATCTTACGTCATTACTAATGAAACTTGATTTATTTCTCTCGGTGCGACATTTCAACTAGTTTTAGATCAGTAACTTTACTACGTGTATATTCCAGTGGCATGGTTCTCGTGGGACGCCCGTTGCGGGGGAGCGGAGGGGTGCGGGGGGCTGCAGCTCAGCGGGGGCGGACTCAGCGCACGCGCAGCGGGCTGGCAGCCGCGGGTGGCGTTAGCTGACCAACCGCTAGCCCGTGGGACTCATTACTGGAAGCTCAGGCTGGACCATTATGATGCTGATGCTGACCCGGCCTTCGGCATCGCTAGGGCTGACGTCGCCAGGGACAAAATGCTAGGTGTGTACTGAGTAAAGTTTAATAGGGTTGGCTGACGAAGGCGACCGCTGGCCCGCGGGACTCACTACTGGAAGCTCAGGCTGGACCATTATGATGCTGATGCTGACCCGGCCTTCGGCATCGCTAGGGCTGACGTCGCCAGGGACAAAATGCTAGGTGTGTACTGAGTAAAGTTTAATAGGGTTGGCAGCCGCGGGTGGCGTTATCTGACCAACCGCTGGCCCGCGGGACGCACTACTGGAAGCTCAGGCTGGACCATTATGATGCTGATGCTGACCCGGCCTTCGGCATCGCTAGGGCCGACGTCGCCAGGGACAAAAATGCTAGGTGTGTACTGAGTAAAGTTTAATAGGGTTGGCAGCCGCGGGTGGCGTTAGCTGACCAACCGCTAGCCCGTGGGACGCACTATTGGAAGCTCAGGCTGGACCATTATGATGCTGATGCTGACCCGGCCTTCGGCATCGCTAGGGCCGACGTCGCCAGGGACAAAATGCTAGGTGTGTACTGAGTAAAGTTTAATAGGGTTGGCAGCCGCGGGTGGCGTTAGCTGACCAACCGCTAGCCCGTGGGACGCACTATTGGAAGCTCAGGCTGGACCATTATGATGCTGATGCTGACCCGGCCTTCGGCATCGCTAGGGCCGACGTCGCCAGGGACAAAATGCTAGGTGTGTACTGAGTAAAGTTTAATAGGGTTGGCAGCCGCGGGTGACGTTATCTGACCAGCCGCTGGCCCGCGGGACTCACTACTGGAAGCTCAGGCTGGACCATTATGACGCTGATGCTGACCCGGCCTTCGGCATCGCTAGGGCCGACGTCGCCAGGGACAAAATGCTAGGTTTGTACTGAATAAAGTTGAATAGGGCTGGCAGCCGCGGGTGGCGCTAGCTGATCAACCGCTGGCCCGCGGGACTCACTACTGGAAGCTCAGGCTGGACCATTATGACGCTGATGCTGACCCGGCCTTCGGCATCGCTAGGGCCGACGTCGCCAGGGACAAAATGCTAGGTGTGTACTGAGTAAAGTTTAAGTTAGCCGACCAAGGCACTCACTACTGGAAGCTCAGGCTGGACCATTATGACGCTGATGCTGACCCGGCCTTCGGCATCGCTAGGGCCGACGTCGCCAGGGACAAAATGCTAGGTGTGTACTGAGTAAAGTTTAAGTTAGCCGACCAAGGCACTCACTACTGGAAGCTCAGGCTGGACCATTATGACGCTGATGCTGACCCGGCCTTCGGCATCGCTAGGGCCGACGTCGCCAGGGACAAAATGCTAGGTGTGTACTGAGTAAAGTTTAAGTTAGCCGACGAAGGCACTCACTACTGGAAGCTCAGGCTGGACCATTATGACGCTGATGCTGACCCGGCCTTCGGCATCGCTAGGGCCGACGTCGCCAGGGACAAAATGCTAGGTTTGTACTAAGAATAGTTTAGGAAACGGGTCATTTTAACTGATCAACCGGACCGATCGTACTTACCTGCTTCACGCATCATTTTTTTCGAGGGTTATCAACTCATTTGTTTACCCTTATGTCAAAAGGAGTTCTCGAACATAACCTCGTATTGTCAACGCTAACCTCACCTTGCAGGGGTAGACGAAATCGCTATTCTTTACTAGAATCACACATGTCAAACATCAGTCATACGTCTGTGTTCCCGAGCACATACAACCTGAATCTCTTCAAAACCAGAGTGAATAGGCTACTTCTGGGTAAGCTCGCTACATCGTAGACCTCATCTCTGCCCTCGGGCAAGATTGTGGTCAAGAGCAAACCCATCTTAAAATATTCGTGTCACTGTCAAAATGTATAATTATTTAAAATTTGATCAGGCACGGACGCACTGGGCTGGGCGATGTACATCGACAGCTCGCGATCGTGGTTCGTGCACGGCGGCGCGCACGGGGGACGAGCGGAGGGGGGGGTCGCACGCGGCTGCTGCGTGGGCGTGCTGCTGGACCTCACGCGGGGCACGCTGCAGTTCACGGTGGACGACCGGCCGCAGGTACCAGCACTTGTTGCTTGATACATCTGGCTGCTGCTGGACCTCACGCGGGGCACGCTGCAGTTCACGGTGGACGACCGGCCGCAGGTACCAACACTTGTTGCTTGATACATCTGGCTGCTGCTGGACCTCACGCGGGGCACGCTGCAGTTCACGGTGGACGACCGGCCGCAGGTACCAACACTTGTTGCTTGATACATCTGGCTGCTGCTGGACCTCACGCGGGGCACGCTGCAGTTCACGGTGGACGACCGGCCGCAGGTACCAACACTTGTTGCTTGATACATCTGGCTGCTGCTGGACCTCACGCGGGGCACGCTGCAGTTCACGGTGGACGACCGGCCGCAGGTACCAACACTTGTTGCTTGATACATCTGGCTGCTGCTGGACCTCACGCGGGGCACGCTGCAGTTCACGGTGGACGACCGGCCGCAGGTACCAACACTTGTTGCTTGATACATCTGGCTGCTGCTGGACCTCACGCGGGGCACGCTGCAGTTCACGGTGGACGACCGGCCGCAGGTACCAACACTTGTTGCTTGATACATCTGGCTGCTGCTGGACCTCACGCGGGGCACGCTGCAGTTCACGGTGGACGACCGGCCGCAGGTACCAACACTTGTTGCTTGATACATCTGGCTGCTGCTGGACCTCACGCGGGGCACGCTGCAGTTCACGGTGGACGACCGGCCGCAGGTACCAACACTTGTTGCTTGATACATCTGGCTGCTGCTGGACCTCACGCGGGGCACGCTGCAGTTCACGGTGGACGACCGGCCGCAGGTACCAACACTTGTTGCTTGATACATCTGGCTGCTGCTGGACCTCACGCGGGGCACGCTGCAGTTCACGGTGGACGACCGGCCGCAGGTACCAACACTTGTTGCTTGATACATCTGGCTGCTGCTGGACCTCACGCGGGGCACGCTGCAGTTCACGGTGGACGACCGGCCGCAGGTACCAGCACTTGTTGCTTGATACATCTGGCTGCTGCTGGACCTCACGCGGGGCACGCTGCAGTTCACGGTGGACGACCGGCCGCAGGTACCAGCACTTGTTGCTTGATACATCTGGCTGCTGCTGGACCTCACGCGGGGCACGCTGCAGTTCACGGTGGACGACCGGCCGCAGGTACCAGCACTTGTTGCTTGATACATCTGGCTGCTGCTGGACCTCACGCGGGGCACGCTGCAGTTCACGGTGGACGACCGGCCGCAGGTACCAGCACTTGTTGCTTGATACATCTGGCTGCTGCTGGACCTCACGCGGGGCACGCTGCAGTTCACGGTGGACGACCGGCCGCAGGTACCAGCACTTGTTGCTTGATACATCTGGCTGCTGCTGGACCTCACGCGGGGCACGCTGCAGTTCACGGTGGACGACCGGCCGCAGGTACCAGCACTTGTTGCTTGATACATCTGGCTGCTGCTGGACCTCACGCGGGGCACGCTGCAGTTCACGGTGGACGACCGGCCGCAGGTACCAGCACTTGTTGCTTGATACATCTGGCTGCTGCTGGACCTCACGCGGGGCACGCTGCAGTTCACGGTGGACGACCGGCCGCAGGTACCAGCACTTGTTGCTTGATACATCTGGCTGCTGCTGGACCTCACGCGGGGCACGCTGCAGTTCACGGTGGACGACCGGCCGCAGGTACCAGCACTTGTTGCTTGATACATCTGGCTGCTGCTGGACCTCACGCGGGGCACGCTGCAGTTCACGGTGGACGACCGGCCGCAGGTACCAGCACTTGTTGCTTGATACATCTGGCTGCTGCTGGACCTCACGCGGGGCACGCTGCAGTTCACGGTGGACGACCGGCCGCAGGTACCAGCACTTGTTGCTTGATACATCTGGCTGCTGCTGGACCTCACGCGGGGCACGCTGCAGTTCACGGTGGACGACCGGCCGCAGGTACCAGCACTTGTTGCTTGATACATCTGGCTGCTGCTGGACCTCACGCGGGGCACGCTGCAGTTCACGGTGGACGACCGGCCGCAGGTACCAGCACTTGTTGCTTGATACATCTGGCTGCTGCTGGACCTCACGCGGGGCACGCTGCAGTTCACGGTGGACGACCGGCCGCAGGTACCAGCACTTGTTGCTTGATACATCTGGCTGCTGCTGGACCTCACGCGGGGCACGCTGCAGTTCACGGTGGACGACCGGCCGCAGGTACCAGCACTTGTTGCTTGATACATCTGGCTGCTGCTGGACCTCACGCGGGGCACGCTGCAGTTCACGGTGGACGACCGGCCGCAGGTACCAGCACTTGTTGCTTGATACATCTGGCTGCTGCTGGACCTCACGCGGGGCACGCTGCAGTTCACGGTGGACGACCGGCCGCAGGTACCAGCACTTGTTGCTTGATACATCTGGCTGCTGCTGGACCTCACGCGGGGCACGCTGCAGTTCACGGTGGACGACCGGCCGCAGGTACCAGCACTTGTTGCTTGATACATCTGGCTGCTGCTGGACCTCACGCGGGGCACGCTGCAGTTCACGGTGGACGACCGGCCGCAGGTACCAGCACTTGTTGCTTGATACATCTGGCTGCTGCTGGACCTCACGCGGGGCACGCTGCAGTTCACGGTGGACGACCGGCCGCAGGTACCAGCACTTGTTGCTTGATACATCTGGCTGCTGCTGGACCTCACGCGGGGCACGCTGCAGTTCACGGTGGACGACCGGCCGCAGGTACCAGCACTTGTTGCTTGATACATCTGGCTGCTGCTGGACCTCACGCGGGGCACGCTGCAGTTCACGGTGGACGACCGGCCGCAGGTACCAGCACTTGTTGCTTGATACATCTGGCTGCTGCTGGACCTCACGCGGGGCACGCTGCAGTTCACGGTGGACGACCGGCCGCAGGGTAACAGCACTTGTTGCCGATACATCTGGCTGCTGCTGGACCTCACGCGGGGCACGCTGCAGTTCACGGTGGACGACCGGCCGCAGGTACCAACGTAGAAGGACATAGGGTACCTTTCATCTCCGGAAAAAGCACTGATTCCCGTGAGAAATCACGCGGGCGAAGCCGCGAGCAAAAGCTAGTTTTCTATAAATGTAGTTAAAGACATTTTCATTTTCCGATATTCTTATAGTTGAAGAGCCGAGGTCAAACATTGGCTACTTCGTGCTCATCATCATCGGATGATGTGCACGAGGCACGTAGCCTATGTTAGACCTCGGTTTGACTGCTTATGAAAGTCGGTAGGACCGTAGAACCCTACCCTACCTACTCTACCTGTCGAATCTCAAAAGCAGTCAAATGTTATTTTTCAATTTTGAAATTTACTTCATCACAGAAATCCAAAACAGAACTTGTTCTTTTTAAAGTAGGTTCAACATCCGCTAAAACGTGTGTTAAAAATTAAGATACTTATATAAAACACATTCTTTTGACAAAAAAACATACATCGACATTAGCATCTAACAAGAAATCTAAGCATTATTTAAATTGTAAAAATATTATTATAGGCTTGTACTACCTGTTTTTGTCTTTTGTGATATGATTTTTGTTAAGAAAAAACATTGTTCTTTTTGTAATTTTTTTAGGGTTCTGTACCGCAAAAGGATCCTTCCAATCCTTATAATATCACTTTGTGGTCGATCTGTCTGACATCATACATTTTCTGGGGCACCTGTAGTCATATTTAGTTAAAATTTATATCACACTAGCTTGTGCCCGCGAACTTCGTCCGCGTGTAACTCTAAGAGGGATTTTCCGAGATCCAAATTTAAAAAAGAATAGTTCCAGATGAATTCATAGGTGGCGCTTAGGCGAGACCATTTAAAAAGTAAAAATGCACGGTATTTTCACTAAAAAAAAAAAAAAACATCTAAAACGTATCAATATTGTGATTTGTGCAACCGTCAAACTGTTACGTGTTTTTTTTTCTGCCTCTGGCTGACAATAAAAAGCGCACAATATAGGTACAGCCATTATTACGACTCGGCTTTCAATAAAACGCCATCTGTTGAGACTTTTTTATACAGATTTTTTTTTCTTAATTAGCTGTCAGAAAAATCGCTTATCCTAACTAATATTATAAATGCAAAACTGAGTTTGTTTGTTCGTTGGTTTGTTTGTTACCTCTTCACGCTTTATCTACTGAACCAATCTTCCTGAAATTTAGCATACACATAGCTGGAAGTACGGAGAAGGACATAGGGTACCTTTCATCCCGGGAAAAAGCACTGTTCCCGTGGGAAATTCACGCGAGCGAAAGCTAGTTAACTATAATGTTAATATCTCAGTTTCTAAGTTACGTATTAAGATGAAACCCACACCAGATTTTAAGTCAGATCTTCTATAATACAACAGTGAAATCCGTATCATAGTTTCAGTAGTTTTTGCGTGATGTGCTTAAAACATACAGATAAAGACAGAAATTCTAAAAAAAATGGTTTTAGCTTTTATTGGCCCTATGACACCTCATAGTATTTTTTTTTTAAATAACTCCATGTACAGATGCAGACCGTTTACATTTTTATTATATGTATTGATACCTGAGTCAAACGATTGAAAGACGCTTTTTAGTTTGTGCAAATTAAAATTAATATCATTGGGTCCAAAGTTAAAAGACGTAAGTTTATTCCATAGGGATCGAACGGGTCATATTTCCATTTTTTTTTTATTTCGTTACTTGCAAATTTTATTTTTTTCATACCTGATAGAGACCGACTGAGATCTTCGGTGCATATGATGAAACTTGTATATGTCTGTACAAATCAACGCAGAGCCGAAATTTCTGAACGCAGAAATCACAGTATGCGTCAAATCCGGTAGTTCTGATTTTTTGTAGACTTGCTTATGATGTTGGCTTATGAATAATCCAAGTTTGTGACCTCGAGCGCCGAACGCAACTTTGTCAAAAATCTCGGAAACCAATGGGTCTAGAGACATTTTCTCATATAGTAGCAAATTTAGTCTACCTTAAAAAGGTCCTAAGAAAGTTCTATCAAAAACTCCTTCGGCGCTCAAGGCCACAAACTTCATTATTTATTAGGCCAACTGCCAACATCATAAACAAGTACCTATAATATATTTTTTGTTTAAAAAAAGGCACGTCTTTAAAACAATATGATTTCGATATTTCTAAATTCCTTTTTGATGATGACTGTAACAATTATGTTGTTATTCTTATTATAGCCTGATCAGGAATATAAAAACCCTCGCCATGTTGCGGAAAAGCAATAGAACTAATTTCTTACACTGGCAACCTTCATCTGTCATTTCTCCTGTCAAAGTTTGACTTTCAATCAAGTGCGGATACAGTATTTTTATTTCTGGGAAGGGCACCGTTTTCCGTTCTCGAGAATATGTCCAAGAAATTTGTAAGGAAGTTTTCGCTTCTTCCTTGAAAATTTTGAGAACGGCACATTACTAATGGTGGCGGATTAATTTTTTGGAAATAAACATTTAAGAATCTATTACTACTAAAGCCTGTTATTTTAACAACTTGAATCTTAATTTGATATGTACTGTTATGGAACCTGCCTCCACAGTATGTACACATAAAACTTTTCCAAAAAAGTGAACCGACTTCCATCATAAAACTCAAAATCATGAAATAACAATAAAGAAAAATGTATTAGCATGCTACCTACTGAATGAGGTGAAGTCGGTGCCAAGTGCAGGACTATGTAATTGTTTAGCTAGGCATTTTGTATATGTACATGATTCTAATGTTAATTTATATTATTTAATATTCAATTTGGCACCGACTTCACCTCATTCAGTAGGTAGCATGCTAATACATTTTTCTTTATTGTTATTTCATGATTTTAAGTTTTATGATGGAAGTCGGTTCACTTTTTAGAAAAAAAGTTTTATTTTATCATTTTTAGTGCTTCTACACCTTTTCATTTTCTTTAATAAAAACTTAAACTTTTCTTTCACTGGTGGCCGAAAATAAAGAATTAAGAATTCGAAACTTTTTATGTCAGTTTGATTTGAAATGTCAGAACATGTCAAATTGTCTATTATTTTTGGCACATAAATAGACCGTGAGCACGCGACGACCAAACCTTCCTTATTTTAAAAATGCTGAATATTTCTCTGCGTGGTATATACGAGTGAAAAATATTGGCGACTAGGTATGAAGTTTGGATCTTATTTGCTTATGCAGGTAATATGGATAGCAAGGATGATTTTTATAGGTATAAAAAGCACCCTTGGGCCTTCCAAAGTAAAACATACTTATTAAATTCAGCTTTTATAATAAAACAAAAATTCAGCTTTTATAAATAACAAATTCAGCTTTTATAATAAAACAAATAATTTAGTAAAGATACAATGTCTAGCAGGGGTTTATATCTGCACCAATTGCCTGGTAATGAATGGCGTGATTTCTTATATTATTAGGAATAAAATCTTTAAAAATCTTTACTTTAAGGAAATTGAGTTACCACTTTAAATGTTATTGCTACAAATAATCTGCCTAAGTAATCATGATCCAACTTTTATAGTCGCTAAATGTTTGGAACATACACAGAAAATCTTTAGTTTTAATAAAATAAGGAAGGCATGCTATCGCGGGCTTTTGCTCTATAATGCAATGTTGGTATTTTTATATTTTGTTAGGTATCTTTAAAATTACCGAACAGATTCTGACGTGGTTAAAATGGGACCAACTTGGGTATATGTCATTACGAATAAAAAAACAATTTCGGAAATCAGTCCACTGTAGGCGGAGAAATCGGCGAACATACATAAAAAAAAAACATACATACATCGAAACATATAACCTCCTCCTTTTTTGGGAAGTCGGTTGAAAATAGCAGTCCGCGTTGTGGTGGTGGGGAGGGGGGGAACGCGACCCAATGCTCCCGCCCCTTAAATCCGCTACTACTTTCCATAAGGTTGCAATATGAAACGCATAAGTGCTGCCGCTAATTCAGGGTTTTTATATTTTTGGTCAGACTTTAATTATTGTAACTCTTAATAGCGTGTTATTCGTAGTGTTCAACTTTCGTTTTATATTCTGCTTTTATCTGTAAGGACATTTAAGTGGCTCCTTTGCTATTCCATTTATTAATTTAAGACTATAATTGTAGCTGTTGATCTTCCTATAAAATAAAATAAATACAATAAGTCTGCAAAAATCAGAACTACCGGATATGACGCATACTTCCCCATACTTTCAGGCGACAAAGTTACTGGATCAAACTTGAAATTTTGCAGAGAGGTTCTTACTTCTTATACCGTAAATGAGCACTATGAAAGTAATTTTGGAAATTCCACTCCCAAAGGGAGTGAAATGAGAAAACGAAAATCACGCGGACGAAGCCGAGGGCTACTGCTAGTTTTGAAGTCATTCTTAAAAACTTTTTTTCCAAAAAAATGAACCGACTTCCATCATAAAACTTAAAATCATGAAATAACATTAAAGAAAAATGTATTAGCATGCTACCTACTGAATGAGGTGAAGTTGGTGCCAGCCAAGTGCAGGAGTAAGGGTGTCATGTAATTGTTTAGCTAGGCATTTTGTATAATATGATTCTAATGTTAATTTAGTTTATTTAATATTCAATTTGGCACCGACTTCACCTCATTCAGTAGGTAGCATGCTAATACATTTTTCTTTATTGTTATTTCATGATTTTAAGTTTTATGATGGAAGTCGGTTCATTTTTTTTGGAAAAAAAGTTTTATTTTATCATTTTTAGTGCTTCTATGCCTATTTTCTTTACTAAAAACTTTTTTCACTGCTGGCCGAAAATAAAGAATTAAGAATTCGAAACTTTTTATGTCTGTTTGATTTGAAATGTCAAAACATGTCAAATTGTCTATTATTTTTGGCACATAAATAGACCGAGAGCCAGCGACGACCAAACCTTCCTTATTTTAAAAATGCTGAATGTTTCTCTGCGTGGTATATACGGATAAAAAATATAAGCGACTAGGTATTAAGTTTGGATCTTAGTTGCTTATGCAGGTAATATGGATAGCTAGGATGTTTTTAAATGTATAAAAAGCACCCTTGGGGCCTCCCAAAGTAATATTAAATTCAGCTTTTATAATAAAACCAATATAACTATAATTTAGTAAAGTTATAATGTCTAGCAGGGGTTTATATCTGCACCAATTGCCTGGTTATGGATGGCGTGATTTCATATAGAAATAAAATCTTTAAAAAACTTTAGTTTGAGAAAATTAAGTTACCATTTTAAATGTTATTGCTACAAATAATCTGCCTAAGTAATCATGATCCAACTTTTATAGTTGCTAATCGCTATTTCTATGTTGGGAACATACACAGAAAATCTTGAGTTTTAATAAAATAAGGAAGGGCAAGCTGTCGCGGGCTTTTGCTCTATAATGCAATGTTGGTATTTTTATATTTTGTTAGGTATCTTTAAAATTACCGAACAGATTCTGACGTGGTTAAAATGGGACCAACTTGGGAATTTACCATTACGAATAAAAAAACAATTTCGGAAATCAGCCCACTATAGGCGGAGAAATCGGCGAACATACATAAAAAAAAAACATACATACATCGAAACATATAACCTCCTCCTTTTTTGGGAAGTCGGTTGAAAATAGCATGACATTAATGTACTTATAATGTTTTAGATTTTCCTCGTATGTGTTACATAAAGCAATATATTTTATGGAGTTTGTTGGTAGAGGTCATTATGTCACGTTGTCAGCTTTGTAATTGTTTACCGTCTCAAACATGGCTCTTAAGAAGTGATTTAATGACAGAATGCGTTACTTTCATTTCTGTCGTCAGTCTTAAGAACGCCTTAACTTCAAAGCGTTTATACAGAATGATTTTTTATCGGAAGACTTATAAAATATTTTTTTTTTCAAATCCTAACTAGTATTATAAATGCGAAAGTGAGTTTGTTTGTTAGTTTGTTTGTTTATTTATTTGTTTGTTTGTTACCTCTACACGCTAAAGCGTGAAGCGAGCGTCTACTGAACCAATCTTCCTGAAATTCCGCATACACATAGCTCGGAAGACGGAGAAGGACATACAAGGGTTTCATCCCGTGAAAAGGCACTGTTCCCGTGGGAAATACACGCGGGCGAAGCCGCGAGCGAAAGCTAGTAAAAATATATTCTTAATTAATTAATCGAGCACGCGGAAGGATCGCGCAACCCGGATACGTACCTCAAGGTCATTGGCTCACGCAAATTAGCCGGGAGCACAAGGACGCCCAAACAAAGAGATTTTTCCTGAACTTTTTACGAAAGGTGTTCTCAGTTTGTTACCAGTGTATTATTTGACCAAAACCACAGAATTAATATAAGTACTACGTACAGAAAGGAAGCCCCTGCCCCTCCCGCAATATGGTGTATCCCGCACGTTTCCCCTGTTCTTGTGTGTATTGGGACGTTATGACTATTGAAACGCACACATTGACGTGTTCACGCAGTTTCATTTGTAGTTGTAGTAGGTATAGACGCCCCGTTTCTATGAAGTGCCCTCCCTGTGCCCAAACATAACATAGAATAGATTACTGTTTTATTATATGTATAGACTAGCTTTTGCCCGCGGCTTCGCTCGCGTTAATCCTTTCTTAGCGGATGCCTACGTCATAACATCTACCTGCATGCCAAATTTCAGCCCGATCCGTCCAGTGGTTTGGGCTGTGCGTTGATAGATCACTATGTCAGTCTGTCAGTCAGTCACATACATACATATTATCACGCCTTTTTCCCGTGGGGGTAGGCAGAGACTAGCGATTTCCACCTGCTACGATCCTTACAGATCTCTCTTGCTTCCTCTACACTCATCACTCTCTCCATACATGCTCTCCGGTTATGGGTGCTCCTAATATCTCCCTTTTTAAGGAGGTCCGCAATCTGGTTGGAGTGCGTCGAGGTCGACTTTGACCAACTTCAATTAGTCAGTCACCTTTGAGTTATATTATATGTATAGATAACAGATACAAGTATTGTCCACAGGGCGACATCGCGTTCACGGGTTTGCGTGGCGCGTTTTATCCGGCGGTGTCTCTGAACCGCGGCGTGGCGGTGACGCTGTTGCCGGGTTTGCCGCCGCCGGCCGACTTGCTCATGGCTCAGCTCTCTATCGAGTGAGCTAGCACACACTAAACTCCATTTTTTCTTAATTGTCCTATTATGTAAACAATCTTCACAGTATTTTTTGTTGAATTTTGTTGAAAATAAATCAAATATTAGTTCAAACCGAAAGTAATTTCTTAAAAGTCTATTTTAATTTATATTGTTGTAAAATCGAAAAAAGTCATGGTAAGATTGTTTCCATGATAGGACAATTATGAATAGTATAGTCAACTGCAAAAGTCCGACTTGTTCACGGCGCAGCTCGCTATCGAGTGAGCTAGTACTAGCTAACACACACTACTTATTTATTTATTTTATTTATTTAATGTTATCCAACTACTACTAACTATGTACAGTCAGCTGCAAAAGTGCAGTCAGAATAAACAAGGCAATATGATCGTTAAGGGAAGGCAATTAGGTCACATTACAAGGTATGACTCAAAAGGTTCAAAAGGTATGACTGCATTTTTGCAGCTGTACAAACGATCGATTGACGATATGTTGCAGCAAAGCTCAGGGGCCACTTTGATGAATCGAAATATGAGTAATTTTTTTAATTATTTTAAAATAAACCTCATATACATTCATTTTAAAATGTTTAGGAAATGAGAAATGGATCACATTCCGATTCATCCGTTGTGACCCCCCGAGTCAAACATCCGCGAATTTCGCGCTGCGTGCGAAATTAGAGCGAGAGAGATTTAGAGTTGCTTTAAGGAGTGAGTTAGATGTACATATACAAGTTTCGCACGTGGTGGCGCGGAATTCGCGTCGGTGTGTCCAGAGCACAATGCATGTAATGCTTTGTCGATACCGTAATAATGGTCTAGACAAATAGGATCCGCCAAAGTCGAAGAAGCCGTCTCTATTTCTTAATTGTTATCACAATTACAACTTGCTATAGAGTATTGTATAGGTAATATCGATTAGAGGTTTCGATGCCATGATATTGTCTATTACGAAATATCCGGGTTCGCTCTTAATTTCGGTGCTGCGAATAGTAATACCCAAAATTTGTGACATCCGTCGAGTTGAATGAGTATTTTCACATTACGTTTGAAAATGCTATACAGTATAATGCTATACAGTTAAATCGTACGAGATTTTCAACAGGAATTTCGTAAAAACTAAAAGTGATTTTCTTATAAAGGGAGGGATGAGGCTAAAATAAATACCATCGAATCGTAGGCCATTTTAATTTATTATCACATATCTATGTACTAACGTAAGAGAATAATTAGATTTGCTTAAGCCGCCCAATAGGTTTAAGTTTAAGTTAATATATTATTATAATTTTTTTGACATTGTGTATAGTAGATATGTAATTTAGGTCGTAGATAGAAATTATTAAAAACAGTTTGATGTGTGATTTAAATTAATTTAACATGTGTATCTTTTTTTTTTTTAATGTGCACTGATCAGAACGAGTAAATTATCCAGTTATTCGTTCTAATTATTTTCCTTCAAATACAATAATGACCAAACATTAAATAACTACCGCTTTTTTTAATTTTGTCCACGCGAATCGATCCTACCATCGTCTTTGCACATTACGTCATAAAGTATTTTTTGACAAATTTCTAGAAATAAAAATAAAAATGCTAGAATGCTGTTACTATGACGTTCTTAGTAGCCCATTGCGCCAGTGGCTTTATTCTCTTAAAAGTCGCTGCGACATCGTGGCGACTTGCAGTGTGTAAGCGGTGCGACAATAGTCGTAAGCGGCAGTATATAGTGTTTTACCGCTCACACACTGCTAGTCGCTACGATATCGCAGCGACTTTGAATACGAGAATTAGGCCACAGGTGTCGTCAAATTTTACTATTGGCAACCTACCTTCTCTATTTGGTTTTGGAAGTCGGTTGAAAAGGTATAAAAACCAGTATAGTACAATTTAGCTGGCCACTAAAGTCATTTTTAAGGCAAAAATCAGAACTATTTGTTTTATCATAGGTCAACGAGAATCACCTTTATTCGGACCTCAGTGCAGACTGGCACATAACATTAAATCTCGATGGGCACATTCGTAGATTTTTACAATCGAATATTGAAATAGAGCGTCATTAAAAACAATGGTTTTCTTACCTTACGTAGACATAATATTTTTTTATTCATTTATTCTGATCACTGCATATTTAACAAAGTATTTTACACAACCATTTTTATGTAAAAATATAAGTTACAATTTGGTTTTGTATTATTTATCATGTTTCTGTATTTTTTCATTTTAGGTACAAAAAAATAATTTTAAAAATGTTTGTAGGTACAGTAAAACACGTTTTCGCTGATTTCATTGGGTAAAAACTACATATTCCTGTATTCACTGAATGACGTACATATTGTACGGAAAATAGTATTAAGCTATTTTTACTGTACTTAATTTCGTTATTGTCCGAACATTTCCATTAAACTGTTACAGTACAAATAAGGGTGATCTTGTTTTTAAATAATAAGTTTTAACACTGCCATGTATCTAAGACATGATGATGCTTACTACTATCAAGGTGCTTAGGACCTGAACCAAGTATTCTATTTCCCACCATATTGTTTTTTATTTAAATTAGTAATTTTTGTACATTATTTATGTAAAGGTGCCAGGGTTAATCTACATAGTTTGTATATATCTGTTTATAATATACTTTTCGCATTCTGAAACTGACATAAGGTTCTGGTAAGATGGCTTATGCCATCACATAGGTTGAAAACATTCTTGAACAAATCTATAGCTATTATTTAATAATCTTTATTAGCCGATTGATAGCACTTTCGAGAGGTTCTAATATAATATGGTACAATATATTTATTAATATATGTTTAACATATAATTGTATTAATGGTTGCTATTTTCTGATTACGGTAAATTTCTTAAATACAAAAAAATACTTTTGTAAATTGGCCATTACTAGTCATAAAAAATAAATCAGAATCCTGGAATGGAGCAAATGCCTATTTATTTAATAATACGATTAGTTATATTTTTCTAATTTTAATTTAATGATTATTGAATTGAAATGTTGCCATTAAGTGTTATAGGGTCCATAAAATGACAATGTCCATAAGTGACAACGAAGGTTTGAAATAAGGCAGATTCTTTTGTTTCCTGGAATATTTTCTAATTTAGAATTATAAATAAAAACTAAAGAAAAATCATCTTTAGAGTAATAATCATGTACAAGAAGTGTTCTGTGACCCTTAACCGTCACTAATGTGTTTGTATTGTTTGCTGTTAAGCAATGCCATTTATGTACTTAATTAAATTATGACTGATTTATATTAAAATTACAGTTAAAATGTACATTATTGTTTTATTTTAAATCACTGATATAACGTTAAATAATAAAATAATATAATAAAAAAATAAAATTTTGAATAATTGCATGCTATCGCCATTGACGCCCAAGATATAATCGTCACGGCAAGAATTATACAATCCACATTTTCATATTCCACATATTTTAGTCTATAATAAATAAATAATAATAAAAGCCATTTATTTCCAATTCTCACATTTCAAACGTACTAACTATTATTACAATGTCATGCTAAAATAAATATTAATAATGTAGTTTGATTAAATAATAAAAATTAGAAATTGATAAATATTAACATGCAATCAAATTTAATTAAATTGTCAATTTGAATACAATGTTAAAATCTTTTTAAATGTCAAAATAGGTATATGTTAGTTTTGTATTCAATTCAAATTTCAAATGTTAACGTAAGTTTTAAATATTAGGGATTGTTAACAATTACTATTATTAAAAATTAATTATTTTGGGAATTGGGTACCCAATGTCGGGTAAATTATAATTTAGGTAGTCTTTAATTTGACCAATTAAAAAACCCTGAAAGTAAAACGGGTAAAGTTAAAATCATTGACTAAAATGTACATATTAGACAGATAAAAATATAACAAGTTTTAATTAATAATTCAAGTCACCATTACGACAAATATACCTACTTGCTATCTATAATTTATCTGTTTTAAAAGTTCTTATATTTTTATTCCGATTGAGTTGACCTAGAAGCCATGTCTGTATACCTACTCGGTAATACAGGTAGGTAACTGAAAACCCATTTTTTTAAATTAAGTAACATAAAATTGTACTTAAGAGTTACTTTACGTATTTTATTTTTAACTTGCCTTTTCAAATTTTTGTACATTAAGTAGGTACCTACAGTAACATAAGTACTTACAATTATATATGCATCACACTTATATTATAGAGGAAAAGTTTGTAACCTTGTGAGTTTATAGGAAATCTACGGAACTACTGAACCAATTTGTGAAAGTAGTAGCTTTAAAATGCCTACAAAAAAGTCCGCGATAGCATACCTATATCTAACTTTTATATTTTAGCCACGATAACTATTGTATGTTAAATAAATAATATTATCTTTAGGCACTATTGGGGAAGGGGCATTCCAGGGGACATTTTTAAAAAGACCTGAATGGTTTTCAAGCGTACTCATAGATTCTTTCAAAACAGCTTTATTAACTGCGCCACGAATAGAATCAACCAATTATTATTTTTTTAACCTGGACAATATAACAAAAGTAGGTTGTATATTTTTGGTTCACAGACTTAAATACTCTCAAATAAAAAAATATATTTTTGTGTTTTGGTTATAGTCTAGCTTATTTGGTACTCTTTCCACACCATACCAACGCAGATCCATCTGTTCTCCCATCATCATTGATTAGGGCACAGATGTCCGATAAGGAGTGAACAAAGTTCAAACTATCCATTTGTTGCTAACAGGGGGACGGACCAAATATTTTTTTCCAATCTGCCCCCTTACTAAGAGGACAAAGTAGGATGACAGATCGGAATTATTCAGACAAATGTTTGATACTGTGTATTAGCTTGCCGCGAACGTCCGACCTTCGAATACACTTACTCATGTCTTGTAAGTAAATCTAGTAAGTACTAGGTACAAAGTCGCCTTGAGGCACGGCAGTGCTGTACGCCAAGTCGCTGCTGATTCAAACTACGTATAACAAAGGTATAACGGCCGAACCGTTGGTTGTCCCAATTTTGATGGAATGTATAGCTGTTAATCAGTTATTGTTATTAAATAACTAGCTGTAACCCGGGGCTTCGTTCGCTCCCGTGGTAATTTCTTGATAAAAAGTACTCTATGTGCTATTCCCGGTATTTTTCTACTCGTATACCAAATTTCATCGAAACCCGTCCAGTAGATTTTGCGTGATTGTGTAACAAACATCCTCACAAATTCACAATCTCACATCCAAAGTTTCGCATTAATAATATTAGTAGGATGCACTATTACCACAGAATATTTATTTATAATAGGTATTAGTATGGATGGGTACACACTGTACATAAGTTAAGTACTCAGGTTCAGGTACAGCAAACAATATTTTCATTTTCATGAACAAAATTTAAGGCTGGGACCACACCTACATGGACTTTGCCCTGAGAGATCAGAAATGTCTACAAACTTGGCACTATTTTTAACAATCGATATTTTTCACGTCAGCGTAAGCATTCTTTTAAAGCTAACAACCAAGAGCGAGTTCACTAGGAAATTAACATTTCAGTAAGCAACATGTTTGTGACTTCACTAGTTGTAGCGTATATCATAATATCACTAATATGCATCGGATCTCTGACCTTGGGTTTATACCAAAAGAATATGAACCGCATTTGCAACTCTAAAAGAAGACTCGAGGGAAAGACTGCGCTCGTCACAGGAGGCACTAGTGGCATGGGGCTGGAAATGGCAATAGACTTCGCCCAGAGAGGAGCCAGGGTCATCGTAGCATGCCCCTTCCAAGAAGAAGGCGACAATGGGAAGAAATTGATTATCAAAAGCTCTGGCAATGACAATGTAATATTTGAACTCCTGGATTTATCATCTTTCGCTTCCGTTAGAAAATTTGCGGCAAATTTTATTGCGAACGAAAGCAGGTTAGATATTCTGGTGAATAATGCCGGAGTTAACACTCCCGTACGATTGACGGACGACAATCTGAATTTTATTATGCAAGTGAACTACTACGGAACAGTTTTACTGACTTTATTACTCCTGCCCTTGCTAAGCAGAACAGGCCAGCCAGGAGAACCAAGCAGAATTATGACTACAACGTCATTCTTTCACAAAAGAGGCAATATTGATGTTGCAAACTGGAATAAATCGGAGAGCTCCTGGGCATGTTATGCTAATAGCAAACTGGCTATTGTCTTGTTTACTCGTGAACTAGCCAGAAGAATACAGCATCGTCACATCGTCGCGAACGTTGTGGACCCCGGAATTGTCGGCACTCCAATCTTAATGACACCTTCTAAGTTTTTAGGACCATTAGTAGTTATTATGGCGTCGATAATTTTCAAAACTCCGTGGGAAGGTGCACAGAGTGCAATTTTTGCGGCTGTGAGCGAAGAAGCTGGTAGAGAAAATGGGAAGTGTTTTTATAACTGCCAAGTTATGATGTCCAAACTATCATATCTTTATAATGACGATAAAATCTGCAAACATATTTGGGAAACCACCATGAATAGTGTAGGGTTCCAAGATTCAGTAGTTCTTGTTTCTTAACAGAAATGAACTTTAAAATATCATGTAAGTAAAGTTACTACGGATTGTTCTTATATTAGGATCGCAGACATACACAAATAGTCAGTGACGCGACATCGCAGAATAAGATTACTACAGCTACTGATACATGAATCTGGCTACTCACAACTATGGATACCTATATATATGCCTACCTTGGCATATATGTATAGTAAATATCCACCCGATGCTTCGCTTCCTTGAAAAATTCTATGGTAATTTATCCTACCCGTGTAGGTACCAGATCTCATCAGTTTTTTTTTTCCTGGAGAAGTCACAAAGTTGATGAAAGGCGGATGCGAAGTTTTATTTAAGTAGGTACTTGCTTTCTGTTAATGTCATACCCGGGGTATGCACACTACACACATGCCCTTAATACATTATTACGAGTGTACCGGGAGGTGTCGAGTAGAACTGAAAAGAAAATCAGTTTCAATGCTTGCGTTCCCATGATCCCTGTGTCCGGTGAACCTAAATAAAAGTGCAGTAAACTAATTTGTACCTACCTACCCAACTAGGAAACTATGATCGCCAAAAGTGGCCATTTTGGCATTATTTGGTCCATGCAGTGCAGGCCAGGGTAACTACTTGATATGCAGTTGACTGTACGCCGCGTTGACCCGCCCAACGCAAGATGGTGGTCAAGCGAGAAAGTGTCGCACCGATATTCCCGTTATTATTGTGTTGTTTGTACACAGTACGTGCAAGTTACAAATCGATTTGTTTTAAGAACTTAATTTTTTTGTCATTTGTAACTTATTATTTGCCTACTAGATGCAATGTTGTCATAGAAATCTAGATACGTTTTCTGCGCATGTAAACGTCCTGCATTTCGCCATATTCATATATATTTTTTACTACTACTAATATTGTCGCGTTCCCATTATGCAAGTAGCCTGCATGCAAAAAGCTAATTAATACATACTGGGTATTTTGAGCGGAGCCCGGGGACGCAGCGAGTAGAAAGATAGTCATCGGGTCAACCGTTGTTATGTCAAATTATAATTTGACATAACAATTAGCGTACCTACGTAGATATGTACATGTACGTCACTTGTACTTGGAAATCCTCAGGAACAGCGTCGATTTACATAGTACATCGCATAGTATATTTTATGGAAATATGTAGGTAACAGCAAATTTTAGTTCTTTTAGGTAGTGTAGGCATAGACTTATGTGTAGGTAAATAATTATTTGTACATTTTCGTAAGTACTATTTTTATAAATGCAAAAGTATGGACGTTTTTTACTCGAACACGCCTATACGGCTGGACGATGAAAAAACGAAACTGTATTTTTGTATACTAAGGCTTTTCACAAATTTTTGTGAGATGTGATCCCTCATGATAAGATTTTAATGTTCATACTTCGTCTAAAAGCATATGATCAACTCTTTTGATTAATATCATAATAGTAGGTAGTACAGTGGTGTTTTTTCGCACTTATCACCTGTTTGACTCCGTTGCAGCAATGCAGTTTAATTAAAAAAATAAGGAAGTTTCCTTATTTTTTCTCTAGTTAAGAGTACTCTCCCTGGAAGAGAGGTAGGGAATTTAGGGGATAAAAAGTACACTATGTACTATTCCCGGTATGTTCCAATTGTTTGTATTGTTGAAAGGTACAAGGGTCCTTATACGAAATGTCATCAAAACCCGTCCAGTAGATTTTGCGCGATTGATAACAAACATCCAAACTTTTCGCATCCAATACACAGTACTAATATTATAAATCCGAACGTTTGGATATGGTTAATTCTCAACCACGCATAATGTTATTTCGATGCAGTTTGGATATTCCCACGGGAACGAAGCCCGGGGTGCAGGTTGCGCGCAAAAGATGGGCAAGTTGGCCTTTTCTGTCGCACTTTGTGTGACCGAGACGACGAATACGCGCTACGACTACATGCATGTCACGCAGTGGACGCCGCCTTTAGAACGCGTTTTGAGCAACCTAGGTTTATGAGTGCCTTAGTAAATAACGAGAATTTATTGCTACCTATATAATGTTGTTACATTAGAATTTATTATATCATATATCATAATAAGTAATTAGTTTTTTCTAATTCAATGCTCTATATATAATGTTTGATTCTAAGTAAACTAGAAAGAATAAGTTGTTTGAAGTGGAACACTGTAAATAAAATAAGTTTTAGACGTGAAGAGTTTTATTTTTTGGCGCATTTTAACAAAATGTTTTGAAAAAAAAAACAAATAAAGTATATAACAAATTGTAGCGAAACGTAATAAATTAAAAAGTATACATAATGTAGAAGCATGATCTATATTAAATTATATGGGACTATACCAGATATGCGTTCTAGTTTTTTAAATAGATTTTATCACAAGATGCTTTTACAAAAATCCCAATAAAATTGTCCTCGTAATAGAAAGCTAGGTATTATTCAAAAATGTATTGCTGAACCTAATTTTAACATTTGGAAGACCAAATATTTGTATACTAAAATTAAACAATTTCTATTATTCATACCATTGTAGAAATCAGACGATAGAACCACCACTTTGCAGGTCCCATATTATTAATACACATTAGGCCTTTGATATTGTTTGCCTTGATTTCGATTTGTAACAATCTGATATAATTGAAAAATAAGCAGTTTGTAACTTTAAATATTATAAAACCAAGACCAATTTACTATGTTATGGCATCGTACCATAAATAATTGTACAGCTTCTATATAAAAAGGCAGTGTTTTATCATTTTGTGAAATATAGCTTTAGTTGAACTGATTTATCATGGCCAACTCTTCACTTGATATCCACATGTTTGTTTAATTCCCCCAAGAGAGCATAAGTTTGATTTAGATTTGAATTTGAAATAAAAAGCTCTCCAAATTAAAATTAGACAGAGCAATGTGCTGTATCTGCAAGCCGCAACAGAACAGCTCATTTCCCTGCCTTGTTAGTGTCACAGCTGTTCCTCTAGCAAGTTAAATTCCAATTTACTACACATTTCTTGTCAAAACTCAGCAACCGGCATACCATACACATTGATTTAGATTTTAGAAAATCTTTCTTGCCATACAAGAAAAGGAACTATAAAATATATTTATCTCCAGTTCATAAGGTATGCCCGCGTTAAGTCTTGCCTATCCACTCAACTTTCCAAGTCTGTGACTAAAACCGCTTAACACTAAATACTGAAAACATTTATTATTCAAAACCTATTTTCAAAACAATGTGATGAGTTTATTTAAATCAATCTTATCAAGATTGTGTTAACATTATCCCATAAAAACAATATTAAGACAGAGATCATTTCCATTTTATATTCAAATTAACTCATAGCATTGCTTACTTATAAACGGCTTGAAGAAATTAAAAACTATTTCAAGCGGCCAGAAATAGTTTTCGTTAAGCTGTGTTTTTATTGACTATCAAATTTCTTGATTGTGATGAGATGAGACACGAGACAGAGCTAGTCTTTTATTCCTACCCATATTGCGGAATGGACAATGTTTTAAGACAGGAAAATTAACATGGTGCTAGCTCATCATTCTTTATAATATGGGTAGAAATTTTACATTTTACATTGTGTTAAAAGTCTACCACAATTCATGTCAAGATCATACAAATCTAGGTAGACTCTACAGTTGGTATTCAGATAAATATTTTATGTTTCAACAAAGGTGCACACGCACAGTATCCAATATGGACAAAGAGCGGTGTATCACCAATCGAGTCCCGATGTTCGTTTTATATACACTTTAAAAAAGTGACCCTTTTCAGGTTCAAAGTCTTATCTCACGATAACTATTTACACTCACATTTTGTTATAATAAATTCATTACACTTTTTACAAATAAGTTTTCTGTTTTTGTTATATTTTTAACTCTAATTCACCAGTCAGCAAGTCCAAATATTAGGAGTGAGCACACAAGGAGCGGTGCGGAGTAATGCGGCGGAGGCATGGCGTTACTTGTCGGCCGAGTCGTCGTCGTCGGGGCGCGACACGTACAGCGCGGGGTCGATGACCTTCGGGATCGGCTTGATCTCCGTGCCCAGCTCCTGCTCGATGCGGTGCAGTGCGAACCGGTCTTCGTACGTGATCAGATTGATCGCGATACCTAAGTGACCGAACCGTCCGGAGCGACCGATGCGATGTAGGTAAGTCTCTGCCATGCGCGGAAAATCGAAATTGATGACGACATTGACTGCCTGCACGTCGATACCTCTCGTGAAGAGGTCCGAGCACACCAGGTTGCGGCACAGCCCCGCGCGGAAGTCGTGGAAAACGCGGTTGCGATGCGCCTGCGCCATGCGCGCGTGTATGTAGTAGCAGCAGTACCCTAGCTCCGTTATCTTCTTGGCCAATAACTCCACACGTTGAGTAGAATTGCAGAAAATTATAGACTGGTTTATTTGTAACTGCAACAAAAAAAAGCCATGGTGAATGTGGTTTCCTACCAAAGTGGACCAAGTGCACATATTCTAAATTAAAAAAAAGCAAGAGAACTTTAAGGAAGATAATATAAACTAGCTTAACCCGCATCAAAAAATGATGATTATGTTGGGAATCTACTGGCTGTGATTATGGTGATTGCAATATAACACGAAATGTCAGTCGCAACAAATAAGGTGAAAGGTTTTGTGCTACATAATGTTTATACACAGATATGTAGTTGTGTTTAAAGCTCGAAGTAAAAGCCCAATTTTATTACAGAAGTACAAGTATTTCCCAAAGCTGAAAATAAAACTTAGTTTATCCAGTACAATGAGTGTTATCGTCTAATTGGCGCTTTTGGAGAGTATGGTCCTTTCAATGGTATAATGCTGTACAATATGAATATTATACTTTAAATATTATTTAATTCTACTAACAATTTAAATGCGAAAGTGAGTTGGTTGTTTGTTTGTTTATTTGTTTTTTAGGTTTTTTACCTCTTCACGCTTCATCTACTGAACCAATCTTCCTAAAATGTTGCATACTCATAGTTAGAAGTACGGAAGACATAGGGTACCTTTCATCCCGGGAAAAAGCACTGTTCCCGTGGGAAATTCACGCGGGCGAAAGCTAGTCCTAACTAATATTATAAATGTGAAAGTGAGTTTGTTTGTTTGTTTGTTACCTCTTCATGCTTCATCTACTGAACCAATCTTCCTGAAATTTCGCATACACATAGTTAGAAGTACGGAGAAGGACATAAGGTACCTTTCATCCCGGGAAAAGGCACGATTCCAGTGGGAAATTCACGCGGGCAGACCCGCGGGCAAAAGCTTGACTTTATAAACCAAATAAAACACATAGGTTTCCGCAGTATGGTAAATGTTGTATGAGTGTATATTGTTTTTACGTCGAATAAATGATTTAAAAAAAAGGTATATAATAAGTGTTTCTGAATACATAAAACGACAAAAATACATAAAAGAGAAGTCGAAGTTTACCTTTGAAAACAGAGTATTTAAACAGTGAACCTTCTGTCGTTCCTGTACAAATGCATAGTACTGTGTGACTCCTTTCAATGTTAACTCTTCCATTAGATTGATTTCATACGGCTCCCTCAAATGTTTCTCCATGAACTGTTTAACGCTAAGCGGAAAAGTGGCAGAAAACAGCAAGATTTGGCGTTCTTTGGGTAATCTGAAATTAATGAAACAAAATAAATACAATAGTAATTACATTAATCTCAATTACAAGCAGACCAGTCGCAGTGCAACATGAGTTTGTATAACAATCTGATTCATGTAGGTATGTGTATATGTTACTGTAAAAGCTCGAACTACGGTAAATCCCAAGATTTAAGAGTAAGTCTTAGGATTTACTGAAATGAGTTGGTAAATGTAAGGATTTATGAAAATGGTTTTGGGAATAAAACAAAGAGTATCTTCCCTCAAGTCTTTCCAGGTGGTCATAAAAAAAAAAACCTGTACCTACCTTCTTTTCAGCCCTTAAAGTCTTTCCGAGCGGTCATAAAAAAATAACCTAAACATTATCTATCTGTCATTTACCGTGCCTTTAATGTAAATCCTGAGACTTACCAAGCGAATGGTGGTAAAAGTGCGATTCGCAAAATTGTTCGGGCTTTTACCATTAAAAGTTGGTAAATCTTAGATTTTACTCGAAAATCTTAAGATTTACCATAGCTCGAGCTTTTACAGTAACATATATATATATGTTAGTTTTCATCGACCACCACTTGCTTCTGGTGAAGAAAAACATCGTCAGGAAACCTTTACGTTGATGTTGATGATTTATCAGCTAGTGTGTGAAATGGAGAAGGCAATGGCAAACCACTCAATTAACATTCACCAAGACAGTTTTGTTTTATTCCACGTAATGTCATGACCTCATTGCTGAGGAATAAGACTACGAGGAATGTCTAACAAATAGCTTTTTATTATTATTAGTTTTTTAGTTACCTCTAACATCCTATTGCTATACAAAACTCTTGTTTCCTAAAAAATATTATCAATTTTCCAATCCACATATATAAAACTGGAAGCAGAATATCTGATTGGTAGGTATATCAAGAATATCAATGCACAGATGAAACCACAGAATTTTGGGAATTCTAGCACTAAAGGGTTAAAAACGAAAATAGCGCGGGCGACGCCAAGGGCAAAAGCTAGACTTAAATAAATAATCATCGTCATGTGCACAGCATATCAGCGACCACATAGCCATAAGTCAAAAACTGAAAATGTTCTTATCTTCATAACCCAAATGTTGGCTGGTAGATAATGCTTTAGCATTAAGCCCTCCTTTTGTATGTTTATTTTGTATTTTTTGTACAATAAAGGATAAACAAAATAATAAAAAATCATAACCCTCCTTTTCGCTTCGCCGTAGTCGGGTAAAAACTAAGAATTGCATCATTAATGATTACAATTTGGCATTTGTTACATCACTACTTTATTATTTACTATGTGGGGACGCCAGCGCGAGCACCAGACGGGTGATCAGTCCACTTATACTGGGACCATTTCACCCATGTTACATCACTAATGTTGTCTCTTTTAAGATTTGTTCCCATGTATAGAACATAGGATACTTTGAATCCTGAAGTAGAACTACAAGTTCATCTAGTAAATTATAAAAATTGACTACCTTGAAATAACTATGTCCAACATGCCCTTAAAGTCTTGAGAAAGGAGCTTGTCTGCCTCATCGAGGACCAGCATCCTGCACTGGTCCATCTTGGCAACTTGTTTATCCATGAGATCAATCATCCTACCCGGTGTCGCTATTATTACTTGCACTGAAATAATTCAAAAATTTTATTAGGTTTTGTCAGAGACAACAAAGAAATATCAATTTAAATAAAGAATCCTCACCATTTTGGTAGATACGCATAATGTCATCTCTGAGGTTTGTGCCTCCCGTTGTGACCATTACTCGAATGTCTGTGTGCTTTGCCAGCTCAATGCAAATTTGTGATGTTTGGAGTGCTAACTCCCTTGTTGGTACCACAATTAAAGCTTGTATAGCATCTTTTTTTGGATCCACCTAAAGATAATATTTGCCCAATTTAGAATATATTTTTAGGTATGTATTCTATATAAAAAAATGAGTTTAAAATCAGAATAGGTAGTATCACTTATATGAAGTGAAGGGGAATCCAAAAGTATCATCATGAACATGATAGAACCAATAAATCCAATAAATAAGTCATTAGCACTTATTAGTAAAGCTTTAATAACCTACTTCGTTCCTACTGCAGTAAAAAAAACTATGAATATTTCATGAAAGTTAATTTTCCAAGTAAATAATGTATCTCTAGAACAGGTTAATTGATGAGATATAAGTACATAAAAATAAATATGAAATAAAAATATTTTTTTAAGGTAGTATAAGCATCTAGTTACCTGTTCTAAGACTGGAATACAATAAGCACCAGTTTTACCGGTTCCATTTTTAGCTCGTGCCAGTACATCTTTACCACTTAGTGCTATGGGAATAGAAGCCTCTTGAATTGGGGATGGTTTCTCCCAGCCTTTTTCAAAAATGCCCATCAACAGCTCACGCTTCAGACAAAACTCTTCAAACTCATTACCTCTAGTATCTGTCACATCCTAAAAAAATATAATATAGGCAAAATCATTATATGATATTAATACTAAATTTAATAAACTGAAAAAAAAAAACATTCTAATCCAACACATGCTCCATTAAAATTGTTGTGACAAACTAAAGGAATTCGCCCCACAATCAGTATCACTGTAGAGATAACTAGTATATTAGATTAAAACTGTCAATTTGAAAGGTGAACTATACAAGGCTGTTGCAACAATATATTGATATATATATAAAAAAATGCAATTTAGCAACTTACTTTTTCTAAAAAAAATATTGACAGTTCATTATTATTGAATTGAATATAAAGATATTAATAAAAATTACTAAGTAATTTAACCAAAAATCTTCAACATTATAAAAATGTGGGTAGTTTATAATACTTACACTAGTTTTTATTCTTCTGTCTTTTGGGGGTATTTTTAATTTTGATTTCCAGCCAACTTCATCAATAGTTTTATCGACGTCTCTGGAAGATAATATTGATTAGATTAGACAAAAATATAAATCTACTAGGTACAGGCAAAACATTATGGAAATTACATACCCCTTCTGATTATTTAAACTATTTCCAACGTGATTACTTGAACTAATTCTATTTTCGGTCATCATTTTGCCAAACAATCCCACTAGGGATGACTAAAATTAGAAACCTATAATCACAAATCCAACACTAAACAAATTTCACAAGAAGTCACTTTCAGATGCATATAGCTACAGGTTTTTCACGTTCACCAAACAAGTCCAGGAATTTCTGAAACAATTGCAATATTAATTAATCCTTGGCTACATATTAATGACTTTCTATACAATGATTCGGGCCCCGATATTGCAGAAACAAGACGCGTCAACAATCTCTATGTATAGAACACATACACAAATAATAATCGCAGCAGTTTGAAATTGCAACTATCCAATACAAATAATAAACAGAAAATAAATAATTACAATTACTGTGTGAATTACATATGTAATTATCTGAAAAGTTATTAAGATTGACAAGATAATGAAAGATAAGAATATTGTAGTAGTTGCACATAAAACTTCGAATTATAATATGGCTGCCGATGAAATTATCGATGGAATGAACTTACAATTTCCAGTATGAATTTGATAAAGAGAGAAATTTATAATTGTACTAAAACTAGTCCACTTTTAACAATATTTAATTAGAACTAGGTATTTAAATTCTGTACCTTGATAAAACTTTACAAAAGACGATATAACTCGTTACTCGACGACGACATCACAAAGTAAACCAAAGACAAAGATGACTTTAATTTTTTTGACAACTAATTTTGCTGTTCTACTTCCGCTTTGTAGTACTCTGTCCTCTGCAGACCTCTGATAAAAGCCCCTACACACGTTGCAATCGATATTTTAAAAGAAATATTTCTGTGGGTTTGCAATCATAGAGCTAGGGCAATAGGGTATTTGACAACATGTAATACTGTTATAGCCATAAAAAGCATCGCCATGTTGCGGAACAGCAATAGAACTAATTTCATACACTGGCAATTAATTTAAAAACCCAACTGTCATTTCCCTGTCAAAGTTTGTCTTTCAATCAAGGGCGGATCCAGTATTTTTATTTCTGGGAAGGGCGCCGTTTTCCGTTCTCGAGAATATTTCAGAGAAATTTTTAAGGAAGTTTCCGCTTATTCTTTGAAAATTCATCGGAAGTACACATAGAAAAGAAAGAAAGAAAATTCCTTTATTCGACAAATTTTGTACTAAATTAACATATTTACCAAATTACCACTAAAGGACTTCGTTCAAAATGTATGGGAGCTTGGCTTACTGCGGACAGTTCGTTCAATAAATAATAGTATTATCATTCACCATAATTAATGTCAAATAGATTTTCGGAATATATCTTGGAGTATGAATATCTGTAATTAAAATATACCATTAAGTAAGTATTGTTTGCGTTTCCGTTATTAAAATCAAAGATGTCGGCCTTCACGTCTGTTCTGGGATGCCATTATCTAAAATAATATCACATTTAAGTAGTATATTTTTTATTCTTTGATGAAAGATTGGATTAATTAAGTATTTTTTTAGCATATTATGTTAGTTTTATATTAATTACATGCATATCATTTCGTATTTATATTTTAGAATGAATTATTTATTTTAATTTTTACTTAAATACTTAATTCAATATTGCATTTTCTTTACCTGGTAACACTCGATTCTTGAGCCCGGCTTTATTTTGACGTTGACAGTTGTTGACAAGTATCCAAGTGTCAATGTCGACCGAAGACAACATGTCAACGTCAAAATAAAGCCGCGCTGAAGAATCGAGTGTTACCAGGTAAAGAAAATGCAATATTGAATTACTTAAGTAAAAATTAAAATAAATACATAATTCTTCATTCAAAAATATAAATATGAAATGATATGAGTGTACTTAATACATAAAACTAACATATTATGCTAAAAAATTACTTAATTAATCCAGTCTTTCATCAAAGAATAAAAAATAAACTACTTAAATGTAATATTATTTTAGATAATGGCATCCCAGCACAGACGTAAACCGACATCTTTGATTTTAATAACGGAAACGCAAAAAATACTTACTAAATTGTATATTTTAATTATAGATATTCATACTCCAATATATATTAAGAAAATCTATTTGACATTAATTATGATGAATGATAATACTTTTATTTATTGCACGAACTGTCCGCAGTAAGCTTCGGCGATGAACAATGTCTTTTAACTAAATTCGTCGAAATGGCGACCAGCTCAGCATGGTGCCAAGATTCGCTGATTCACATCAGTAATGGTGGCGGATTATTTTTTTGGAATTAAACTTGTAAGAAACTATTACTACTAAATCCCGTTATTTTAACAACTCGAATCTGTATATGTACTGATATGGAACTGGCCTCCACAGTATGCACACAAAATAACAGTTTGGGCACGTGCCCCTGTGCTCCCCCCCCATAAATTCGTATTTCCCCCATAAGTTTAATAAACTTTTTTTTACTTTCTCTTTAAACAAATATCACGGCAGGCCACTGGATGCGAATGTCCCATCACCCGCGCCGCAGCGTCGGATGTCGAAAGACCTATGGTTAGTGACGTCATCAGCTGCGGCTTGGGGAATTCGGCCGTGTCAGGTACTGCGGCGACTACGGTGCGTGTAAGTATGCGAGGTTACAGTGTGTCTATAAAGTCGTGAAATTAAATGATGGCGCCACTGGTATGCATGTAGCAAGGGTCTCTATTGTTTCCCCTAATTTTTTGTACTCCTAATGCAGTTTGGTGCACAAACTTTTAGTACAACATTTTTTCGTACATTTTTGGGTGATTATTTGAAAACGTGCAAATCACTGTTCCAGGCAAAAAGAAGTGTTTAAATTTCATATTTTTCAACTTTTAGTTAGCTTTGTGGTGGACCCTTATCTATTCTAACAGGGGCAGGTATTCAACTAATGTTAAATTAAATAGATTTTGTTATATTTTCAATTGCATGTCGAAATTCACATTACCATTCATGTCCCTTTCCCGGATTTTGACATAAAATATTTAATTTCTCTAGTTGTATCATAAAGAACGTACTTTACACAATAAATTCTTTAAATAGAATGTTGTTGTTAAGTCCACGTTAAAATAAAAATACTCAAAGATTGGTTTATAATAGTTTAAAATGTGGTTTAAAAATGTCCCAGCATTACACACTCACTACCGTTCGAGAACGTTGTCACCTTAATTTCTTTGCTCCTAATTAACTTGCGCTTACCCTTAATACTTTGTCGGGTAGACTGCAGCGTCGCTCGTCGATCGAGCGGAGCAAACGTGCTAAATAATGCTTTAGTGTCGAATATTTTGTGATCAAAGTCTCCGAATTCGATTTTGTTTCTTTCATGTTCTCTTTACAGTTTTTGCGTTTAATGGTAAGTAGATGTATAACATTGCATTATTAAGGTTTTATTATAGACACTAAAGGGTTTATTTTAAGTATTTATAGGTTTCAAAATAGTAAGTAGTACGAAACGTGATCAAAATAAACAAACATCTAAATTTCTAATTACCACTTTGCTATTTACCATTTTATACCATTCACTTTTTACGAATGGTAATTAGCTAAATATGAATGGTGATGAGAAATTATATTTTAATTTTATTTGCTGTCTACCTTTATGTTATTTTAATACGTTTTCAGTTATGATGACGACTAAATATGCCAGCAGAACTAAAAGAACAACTACCCCAGGAGGGTACCAGTACTGGAGAATCCCTCCCTGAGCCTATAAGCTCAGACTGCCCTATGTATTCTGAGGAGGGCACAGTGCCGCTCATTTCTCTAGCGATAAAGTACAGGCATCCCCTTCTACGCTCTCTATTGACTTCACTAATATTAGGGGACTCCATTCCAATCTTAACGCCGTCCACCATCACCTCGAGATGGCAAGGCCTGACCTACTCCTTCTCATTGAGATGAAAATATCCTCCCCAGCTGACACTTCTTATCTGTTATACCCGATTTATAATCTGGAACACAACTTTGCGCACCAAGCCGGAGTGTGCGTGTACTTTGGTGAGGATTTGCTGTCATCGCCTAGTGAATCTAGATGGTAGGGATCTGTCTATCATCTGGCTGCGAATAGAATGTGATTGGTCCTTGTTGAACCTCCTGCTAATCTCGCATCCTAAGCACTACTAGGTGATCGTTGTTACGCCTCTTGACTCTTCTGATCACTGCCTAGTAAGGAGTATCGTGCCTATTACTCGTGTCGTACTCTTACCAGTTACTGGTTCTCGTTGCGTATGGCACTACAGATCGGCAGATTGGGATGGTTTGTTTTGCGCTGGATGGAATTTACCGCCTGTGCTAAAGCTGTCGCCGATGTGATATTGCAGGGGATGGAATTATTTATTCCAAATTCTGCAGTGCCTATTGGTAGAGGGTCGAAGCCCTGGTTTGGGGGGTTTTTCGTCTTGGGGCATCGTTTGTCGTTTAAGCCTGGGCTGCAGCGCGTATAACTCTGCCTCCAGGTCCTACAAAAAGCAAATGGCTGCTGCTAAGGCCTAGTTCATCGGCAGAGTTGGCGAGAGGCTAACCTGCGCCATCCTTTTTAAAGTTATGCGTTTTGGTCTCACGCTAAAGCTGTCCAGGGTAACTGTCGGCCATCGCTCCCACCTACGTAGGGTTGACGACTCTTTTGCTTACTCCCCGAGAGACAAAGCTGACCTACTGTCCTCTGTTTTCATGGCGAACTCCATCCTTGATTATCATAGAAACACCCCAGAAAGTGTAGTGCTTCTATGCCTGACGTCCACTTCGTGCAAAGTACTGTGCGCAAAGTACTCCGTTCCCTGGACATCAATAAGTCGTGCGGGCCTGATGGCATCCCAGCTGTCGTGCTAAAAACATGTGCTCCTGAGCTGGCATCGGTTTTGACGCGGGTGTTTCGGCTCTCCTTCTGCTCAGATATTGTCCCGAAATCTTGGAGATCGGCCCTTGTGCACCCGATCCCTAAAAGTGAGATCACTCGAATTCGTCGAACTACAGGCCTACATACTTCCATACTTACCACTTACTTTACCTACCTCCATACTTACTATGCGAAATCATTTATTAATCAGCATTCTAGGGTATCTTGAGGATCACCAGCCAGTGATTGCCAATATGGATTCCGTCGCGGCCGCTCAGCTGGTGATTCTTGTTTATCTAACACATCGTTGGGCTGAGGCAATAAAAACTTTATCGCCGTGATTGTGGTGGCTCGACTGTCCAGTGTATGGGATGGATGAAAGGGTTTGAGCTAGATTTGTTATATATTCTCTAGTATTTACAGACGTCTTAGGGTTTGTTGTGAATAGATCGCCTGGTAACCTAAGATTAGTACCGTACAGTAATTGAGCTGGGCTGTAATCTAAATCTAACTTAATAGCTGTACGTAAACCTAAAAGTACTAATGGTAATTGTTGAGCCCATTTTGTGTTATCATATGTACATTTGGCCATAATTGCTGCCTTAAGTGTACGATGAAATCGTTCGACCATGCCGTTTGCCTTTGGATTATATGCTGTAGTGCGGATGCGTTCGATACCGAGCCTATTCAATAATTGTATAAATAAATCAGACTCGAATTGACGACCCTGGTCTGAAGTAATCCGTTTCGGACACACCGTAAAAGGTGGTAAAATTCAACTTATGATACACGTGTCCATACTTCACCGATTAGAAGATGCAACAGCCTGCCTTCTAACGGCAACACGAAAGGACCACGTGCTGCATATACAGCAAGCGTCATCATTACTTCGTGTCTATTGTGCAGTGACTAGTGATAACAAAGTGAATTAAAGTGCCGGTATACAAAGACAATATTTTAGCAATTTATCAAAATTAATTAAGTAGTACACAAGTCTATATTGTAAACTTCTAATAATTCATATACTAACCTAGATATAGACAACTACTTATTGTTACTAACCATAAATGATTAATTTTAAGCCACATGTAATATGCTCCTCCAATATTTTTGTATAAATTTAAAATTAATTATTTTGTCCGAAATTCCTATATTATGTAACTAATTATATACTAAAGGACGATTATCTATAATTTTAAATGTCTAGCTTTTTCTAAGGGTGGAGGATTGTGGCGTTCCATGGCATTCCCACGGGATCTAACGGCACCTTTACTTTGCGAAGGCATCGTAAAGCAATTAACAAAATGCACAATGCCTTCGCAACAAAGGACCGACAACTTATACAACTTATTTACAACCGGCAACTTATACTTTATGATTATTGCCGAACGGAATTCCAAATAATTTGTACAACCATTTTTTATGATAATGTTCCGTTACAACTGTTAACGTTTAACTTAAAACATTTATTAAAGGACAGTCTGACTTTACTCACTAAACCGTGAACACGCGTTTCATTTACCAGCCCTTCTGGTACAAACCTACCAAGTACCCATCCGAAACAAGTAGGTACAGTGCTTTGGTAAATTAAGTTAATGGTGACCCTTACATAACTCACCACATGTCAGTTTAGCCACATATATATAAATAATACAAATAGTAAAATCAAAAATATAAAGTGGTAAAGATACATAAAAACATAATATGGTAAAGTTTGAACGTTGCTGGGCCTTTGATCAGGTGTGGCACAAGGCGCGTCTCTAAAAATTACTTTCGTACGGGCTTCCCGAGAGATTGTGCGCATAGCTGGACAGCTTTCTCCGAGAACGTACCATGAAAGTCGCTATAAATGGATCATGCTCTGAATTTAAACCTGTGAATGCTGGCGTCCCCCAAGGCTGAATCCTGTCACCCACACTGTTCGTTCTGCATATCAAAGACATGTTGCAAATCAGCAACATGCATTGCTATGCAGATGACAGTACTGGAGATGACTTATATAATGGACGTGCTAATCTCTCTCGTGAATTTTTTTCTTAATTAGCTGTCAGAAAAATCTCTCATTATATTCAGTACAGTGTAGCAAAACCAAAAATTTTGAGACGCTGAATCTTAAGCCGTGCGCGGTATGCGTACGGATCTGCATCAGCTTTTTACAATGGGAAATTCTATCCCTTTTGGGAAAAAATACTAGTCATTAAATAAATAAAATTTATTTTAAATTATTTAAAATCACGTGCAATGAAACATTGCAATGATGTTGATGGTTGCTGGCGTCCATTCAATGTCCTGGTCATCCTAAAACGTAGTGATTATATACTCTTTGGTCCTGGTACTCGTAGTACGTAAGAGAAATACCCCACATAGCAGTTCTCTTTCTTGAGGTATTATTTTCTGACATATTTTCCTTGTCCTGAAATAAAATTCACTGTCAGTATTTTTTATCTTCAAGAAAGAATTCCTAAGATTTTTATAGAATAGGTACTAAATTCGTATATTCCTTGATTCGGCCCAGCCATAGTAAACAAAACTGGATCTGTCAAATGATCTGTAGTATTTCTTATGAAATGGTTATAATTAATACACTACTTTATAAAATAAATAATGATATTGCTGATAAATAGCATTCAAAAGTCAAAAATAACACGAAATTGTATATTATCATTGGGCACGTCAAAAAAACATGAATTGCTTACCTACCGAAGGAACGATATTCCACGAATATTTTTTTATGAAACACTTCCACACATTGTACACGTTGCATTTTATCATTTCTATTGAGTTTAAAAGCACAAAACAGTAAAAATTATTTTAAATATTTATGACAACTGTGACAACACAACTAGAGATGGGCATTTACCCGATAAATTTCCGAGACTCGGAAATTTATCCATTTATACCCATTTTTCCCAGGAATTTTTAATTTATACCGGGTGAAAATTAAAATCAATTAAAATGTTTGTAATTACGATATTTTATAATATATCGTTAAAATTTATTATGAAATAAAGTGTCTAAGCACATATTTAGTTTTTAAATTAAGTACTGTGTAAAAAGTACTTATAAAGTATACAATTTACGTTTTGGTTACAAAAAAGACCTGACAAGATATAGGTATCTTTATTCTGACTCATTCGCAGCCAACTGGTTTTAGACAATAAATGTTATGCCGGGGCGACGAACAAGTTTGCCAAATGCCGGAATTCTATTGAACGGCTAGGCGATCATCGAATCGTAAGGCCCGCCGTACACGAATGTCAGCCAACTTAACTACTAACTCTCTCAAAAACACGCTCGCATAAAATTTTCTCGATAGAAAAATATTGCGAAGTTACCTCCAAATCCTAACTAATATTATAAATGTGAAAGTGAGTTTGTTTGTTACCTCATCACGCTTTATCTACTCAATCAATCTTCCTATTTCACATACACATAGTTAGAAGTACTGAGAAGGACATAGGATACTGTTAATCCCGGGAAAAAGCACTGTTCCCGTGGGAAATTCACGCGGGCGAAGCCGCGGGCAAAAGTTAGTCTATAATACAATTGAAGATGTTTTGATTTTTTTTGTTAATTCTACTTTAAACAGACACATACTAAATATGTATCATTATTTTCAAAATATTATTTGAATACATATGATTTTAAATCTGTTGTTTTTGTTTTTTTAATATTTGAACCGAAAACAACTAGTTATTTATCTTCTTTATAATCAAAACACACCTAATATTTATACTTTAATTATTATTTTCTCAGTATTAAAGAAAATAAGGATAATTTACTTTCATTTTAATTTCTTCCCGGTATAAATAAAAAATATCGGGTATAAATAGGTATAAATTAATTTTTACCCATTCTACCCATTCTTTCCCATTTTTACCTTCCCGAAATTTATCCAAGCGCCCATCTCTAAACACAACAAATATGATATGACAGTTAAGGATCATTTCGCATGAAAAAACCGGCTCGGATGATAAATCTTTCAGTGTAGTGGTTCGTGTTGCAATACATTGCAATGCTAAGGAAGGAAAGGGACAGAGTTATGTGACAGTCCTTATCATGAACAGGATGCAAATATTGTCAAATATCATCAGAGTGTGTGTGAAATTTGTGTTTCTTCTGCTTATATTAAAAAAAAAAATTATTTCTGTGGCTTACCCAGAAGCAGCCTATTCACTCTGGTTTTGAAGAGAGTCAGGTTGTATGTGCTCGGAAACACAGACGCAGGTCGGGAGTTCCAGTGCTTTGCTGTGCGCATCGAGAATGATGACGAAAAGAGGTTGGTGCGTGCGGTGATATTGCACTATCGATAGCTTGCAAAAATACTGTTTTACTGCCAACATGACGCCAGAGGAACTATGATGAAACGCACTGTGACCATCTCTACGGCGAGGTGTTATATTAGTGTCTGATATCAGTATTCATGTTATCGAATATAACGTTTAGTCGGTATTACGTTCCGTTAACGGTTACCAAGGAACCGTCAAGAACCGTCAGCATATATGTAGCGCATTGCTGGCACGGATCGCTTTAAGAGGCTTGGTTGAGAACTTCCGAATACGATACGAGTTCACCGCGTTCTTGTTAGGCCGGACAACCGACTAATATATTTTATGCGAGTGATATGTACGTAGGTACCGCCCAGCCAACCGAATGGACTGGACTGGACCGAATGGACTGATTGGGCTGGACTGAATGGGCTGAATGGACAGGACTGAATCGTGAGCCACAAAAAGATGATTAGGTAGGTAGGTAGGTAGGTACCTACCTAAGTATATAGATCGCAACAGAATGGACTGATTGGGCTGGACTGAATGGGCAGAATGGACTAGACTGAATCGTGGGCTACAAAAGATGATTAGATCGCATTTCATGAAAGTAGTATATTTCAATTCCAAAAAGGAGTACCAGATCACAATCCACAAAAATAGGAACAGATCCCACTTCATATTTCGGAGACGACGACGACGCCGCAAAGTGCGTTTCCAATATCAAATATTCAGTGTTATCGGTATCGTTCTGTATCATAGTAACTCTTATAACTAGGAACGGCTAGAGGTAACCGTTTGAGGTGCCTGATATATAACTGTTACCGGATAACCGATTACTCAGATAGCTAAGAACCTAATATATTCGTATTATGATATCATTTCTAATATCATGTTCTCAATAACGGTTACGATATATTCATAACACCTCTAGGTACGGCTATTTTGTTTAAAATACATAATTTGCGGCCTTAAAATACAGAGAAAAGGCTTTTTCTTTTAGAAAATATTAATAACCTAAGTAGGTTATCAATATTTTTTATAAGAAAAAGCCTTAAAACCAAAAAAAAACCTACTATCAAAATAAATCTAAGTAGATTCATTTGGTAATCATGTTTACTGACAATGTCAAACAATTAGTTACTTTAATGATACATCTATAACGTATTAGGATATGAAAAGTAGTAGACAGACAAATTAAACAAATATCAGAAAGACAAATATTAATTAAACAAAACTTATTTACTATTTTTATCTTTTTGTATAGTTACGTACAATACAAAAAGATGGCGCTGCAATCAAACATCGACCATAAAACATCGTTTTCAATGATCGATTTATCAATGTTTTCTTGTAGTCCAACATCGATGATTTAACATCGATGTTTATAAACGATACCTCGATTTTTTAAAACATCGATGTATCGTTTTCATCCCTATGCGTGTGTTGTTGCGTGCGTGCGTCGTCGTTCGTTTAGGGATGCAACATCGCTCATAAAAACATCGATATTGAAATATCGATATTTTTAAAATTGAAACATCGATGTTAAAAATATCGTTATTTATGATCGATACATCGATGTTTTTTCGATGTTTTTGTTTTGTAAGTTGTGCAAGCAATCTAAAAGCTATTATCGCAGAGACTCAATAATAATAATGTAATCTTCAGGGTCGTATATAATTTTTATTAATAAACATAAGACCTAAAACAAAAATATAAAAATTAGAAAAACCACACTACACTATAAATTTTAAATTACTTCCGAAACAATAATACTTACCCTGGAAGGGTCTATAGTTTTATTAGATATATTATTTTAAAACAGCTTTGTATATTTTATGATTTAGACGATAAGTGATTTACATAATCTGAGTCAAGAATGATATCAAAATGTAAAATGGAATGTGTATGAATACAGTTTAAAATTTATGACAGGTGAAATGAGTATGTATGTGCCAGCGCACGCATAAATGGATCAAAGAGGATGAACGCGTCGTCGTCGCCGCGTTATACTATATAAAAGATAGGTATTTTTGTAAACGATTAATTGGTGTAAATATTGGATATGAACGACAGAAAAGGTAAGAAAGTTGAATAAATGCTGTAGAAATATGAATGTAGATAATATGATGGAGTTAAATTTGCATGATAGGATTAGAAAATAGTGAGTGTTATAAAGAAAGATGTGCAATAAGCGGGTGTAAGAAAGTAATTTGAAGAGGTGGATAAAATAATTATACTTTAAGCTAGAATAAGTATACATTACAAGTGTTGTTTACAAGTGTTTTCCAACCTCGCATTTAAATAATGAACTGTTTAACAAACAAATTCTAATTCAATCACTACTTACGCAGAAACGGATGATAGGATGAAGTGTTTTTCTTCGAATTCAATCTTAATTTTTGATTATTAATCACAATTCGTGCTATGCTAGCTGCTATTTTGTATGCTGCTAACCGTTTGTTTTTGTCGTTTATAAATGTCAGCGATGACATTGACACTACAAACGCAACGATTTTTTTGTGGCAATGAACTGTAGACCAAACAGCCTTGTTATCTATAATAATTAATAGTGTAGCCAATGTTTTTTTTATAAATAGATAGAGGGCGTTGAAAAAATATCGTTCATAGAAACATCGTCCTCGATGAACGATGTTTCATCGATGTTAACATTATCAATATCGATGTTAAAACATCGATGTTTTTAAACATCGATGTATCGTTTGCATCCCTACGTTCGTTCGCTACCTACCTAACCTACTACGTAGTTTCCGTTTGTTTTGGTCTGTCTGTCTCCTCAAGCGCTTGGTAATTTGCAATTCGTGAAAACTGGAATTTATTTTATTTAGGTAGGTACCTACCTCTCAATATGGTTACCTACTTTCAATTTATAATAATATGAAAATAACAAGATCTTGTGATATTTGAATGACAATAGGTTTTGATCAGTAAAGTAATCGTTGACATTTTATGCATGCATGGTATTTTCTTCTTTCTCTGTATCACTGTAGGCTCTCTACCTAAAATGATGTTAGTAGTTTTAACCTTATAATGCTATAGGTTTACAGAAGCATGTCACGCCACGGTGATTGCAAAGTGTATGTAGGAGATTTGGGGAATAACGCAAGTAAACCAGAGTTGGAAGATGCATTTTCATATTACGGGCCGCTGAGGAACGTATGGGTTGCGCGAAATCCTCCCGGTTTTGCCTTCGTTGAGTTTGAAGATGCTCGTGATGCTGATGATGCTGTAAGTATAGTTTTATAACCAAATATTTTTGATTGACTGTCAATAGAGGATGCCCCCGTCGCCGCATCAAAATAGCTTTTCAATACAATTCCTAATGCTTTTTACAAAAGTGCCACAAAATTTTTTGTGCTTGGGCATATTTATTTTATTTTTATTTAAACTTTATTGTACGCACATACAAAAGTACAGTACAAAAGGTGGACTTAATGCTAAAAGCATTGTCTGACAGTCAAACCTTAGGGTTGAGCAGAGTTCATGTGGGTGTAAATAAATTCTATTATACAAATTAACGAAGTGTTAGCTAATTTAGTTGCAACCTGTACTCGGACACATGGTCAAATTTGCGAAGGGAAAAGATAAATCTAATACAATAATTAAGGAGACGATCTAATTTATTAAGTTGTTCCTCTGTTATATCCAATTGTAACATGCGTCCATATAGTCAATTATGGGAATAATCAAAGTTTGAGCTAACATGGTCTTAGTCTTTACAGGAAGGAAGTTTTTCAAACGTTGCAAATAGTGAAAACTAGCAAATACCTTACAGCTTAGTTCTGCCTGATGTGTATTCCAAGACAGTGTGTTGTCAATAAAGAGCCCAAGATCCTTAATGTCAGTGCTAAAAGGAATACCTATTATTGCTGCCATATGAGACTGGCGTAACACTGTTTAAATCTAAAGAATTTAGCTGCCTCAAACTGCCGACAACTATAGCTTGGCATTTTTTAGGATTCACTTGTATGCCATATAGTTTAGAACAAATTTATCTAAAGAAGGTATACCTACTAATGAAATAACATAATTAACTAATGAATCTTGTATGTAGTGTCTATATAAACAAATCAAAGGTTTTATCTGATAATAAACATTATATTATCTAACAGGGATATCAGCAGAATTGAGGAACCATTCAATGTAAAAAAAATCTAGCTATTTGCGTCCCACTGCTGAGTAAATGCCTCCCCTAACTTCTCATTCAACTTTGATCTTTTCCTTCCATTTCCTGTCAAATTGCCACAATGTAAAGTAGCATGACTATCTTGGCAATGTTAATACAAAACCGAAAACCACTCCGGTTTGCCATTGCCTTCTTCACCGGAAGCAAGTGGTGTTCACCTGTAAAATCAAAACTAGTAAAGTAAGTAGTAAATTCCTGTGTTTGTGTGAATACACATAGCCCCCTCTCTTACCGCAATTTGATTGATCCCTAAATATTTGCACTTTCAAAATCTAATGGCAAGTTAATTAGAGCAAAATAAAAAAAAACTGTTGTAAATCTATTGTAATAAAAGTGTAGGGGTTATTCTTTTGTATCTGACTAAATCACATTAATGTTGCCTCACATTTTTACTTCCCCTAACCTAAGCTTGGCAAACACCGGGAACTAATCTAGGTGCTTTTAATGTTCGATCACTCCAGTAACAAGAAAAGCTTGTCCAAACACAATATTTTTAGAACATATTTTATTGATATATTACTTATTTTCATAGAACAGACATCTTAAAGGTTACCTAGGTATTATTTGTTTCAAATGTATTAGCAGATGAAATCTATCACAAACTTTCTCATCATTGATTTTACTTTAATCAACTTTCCATTCTCTTCCAAAACATGTATTTGTGTGTTATTGTTGTGGTCAAAAGGTGTTTAATAATCAAAAGGTTGCTATTACCTACAGTGGAATGCGGGTATAACGACGACGAAGGGACCACTGTGATTTCGACTTTATATACGGATGACGTTACAGGCAAAGGCCGATAATTTCCGCCTTTTCTTTAATAGTGAATGTGCGTCTAGGAGCTATAGTTATTTTAAAGATTCTTAAACACAGCTGCTACTCAGAATATCACTTTGTAAAATTCAACATCGAGATATAGGTACTACATACACCTCGATGATATTCAACTCCAAAATCACAGACCACAGTTTCCAAAATGCACGCCCTAACCTACCTGCTTAAAACTAAAAACAAAAGATAAAGCTCCTCACATTTATTCCTGACCATCTGTGTGGATGTACACAAAAGGTATCCATATTTATTGCTGACCATCTGTGTGGATGTACACAAAGGACGCAATATCTGCATGGGATTTCTAGGAATTGTTACAAATAATTCATTAAACAACAGGCTCTAAAACCGAACTCGGCGTTACATCTGAGGTCGCTATTGCCAGATGAATTTTGTACTAAAGTATGCCCTAAATTCAAGGGAATTAGATTTAACGTCGCTATATCAAAGTGGTCGCTACTACCAAGGGCGTTATAAATGAAATCCACTGTATTTGTTACTTACTTTTTTTGATTGGTTGACTAATTTAGTAATTTTTTATAGGTTCGTGGTTTAGATGGAAGAACAATATGTGGGCGACGTGCTCGTGTTGAAATGTCAAATGGACGTGGACACGGGGGTCGGGGACCGCCGCCGAGGTCTCGTCCACCATCAAGACCCTACGATGACCGTTGCTATGACTGTGGTGACCGTGGTCATTATGCCAGGGACTGCACCCGCCGCCGCAGGCGCAGGTATGGATAATTATTTATTTATTAATTTAAAACTTTATTAAACCAAAATAATACATCTGGTATAAAAGGCGGACTTAACGCTTATAGCGTTCTCTACTAGTCAATCTTCAGAATAAACGGAAATTGATGATTGTGTTTATTAAAAGATACATTTCTACACGTGATCAAAATTGGGATAATTCAGTATTTATACCTACTTCTCTTCATTATACAGTGAGCTTGCAGTTACTGTGGATATCAAGTTTTGGATAATATTGATCCCAGTGTGTATTGTGTAATTTATCTTAACACACGAAGGAAATTTTGTTAGTGACAAAATATAATTTCATATGATTAATGTGTATGTGTGTAGACTAGTTTTAATGATTTAAAACTGTATTATTTAATAGTAAGTCTCTTAGAAATCATCCATCAGTTGTAAAAAGTCCACTATATCAAAATGTCTACAGTATTAAAACGTGCACAGTATCGAAAATCAATCCATTGCATACTTAGTTGTGCAGAAATGTATTCACAATAAGATTGATATTTTATAACAATTATTAAAACAGGTAAAATGAGTAAATTTTAACTTTAATTTGGAGCAAATTGAATAGATTTATTCTTATTGGGTTACTGGTGACTGGCAGGGGTCCATAGACTGGCGTTTGTTTACCACCGGGCAACTTGCATGCTCTTTACCTACTATGCTATAAAAAGTACTTAACGAGACGCAGATTTTCATTGATACTTATTTTGAAAAATTTCCTCAATGTTTTGGTCACAATAACCCAATGATAACTATGTTATAGGTTATCATTGAGAATGAACTCGTCAGTGTCTTCACTTCTTATTGTCAACGCTACGTAGTTTTCACTTCGCTGCGTGTGTGAACTCGGCTTGAGTTGGCGGCATCGGTAACTTCGCTCTGCGAACTACGTAGCTACCACACCCCGTGCACACTCCACTCACTGAGAACTACATTGAGCACTTTGTTCTCTGCGCTTCGCAGCTTACATCTATTGTTAAAACTGCGTGAACTCAGTGAGTCTCATTGTTGTTCTGTATTTGTGCACAGAGATGATAGATCAGCTCTACAATATTAATCTTCAATGTGTATGTAAAAGGTCTCTTCGTGCTACAAATCTGACAACTTGCTTGCAAGTTCTAGACTGGAGAATTTACAATTAAATGTAACATAAGTATAGTTGTCTCGTTAACGTCGGGTGCAAACATAATATAATAATAATATCATAAGGGGAAACAGCTGTTGACAATTTAATCTCTGAAAAGAAACTGGTAACTATGACCTAGCAAAAAATGCTACAAAGTGCTATATAACGTGAAAAATAGTTTTGTTGGCTTGATCTACTTAAACCATTTTCTATGACTTAAACCAAGTATATTTGTGAAAAGTTTATCAAGACAATTTCTACAAAGAAAGTAATTAAATATACTAAAATGCGCGAAAAACATAGCCGAAAATAAATTATATAAAAGCGTAAACTCGTTATATGGCACTTGTAACATGACCTTTATGAGCTTTTCTTATTCATAGTTTAATTCCTCGATTTAACACCCACAGCCGCTCCCGGTCCCGCCGGCGCACGCGCTCCCGCTCGCCGCGCTCCGGATCGCGCTCCCGCAGCCGCTCCCGCTCCCGCTCGCGGTCCAAGCCTCGCTCCGTGTCAAGATCCAGGTCACGATCTCGTTCTAAGGATTCTAAGAAATCCAACTAGATCTAGTGACGTCAGTAATAGTACTGATTAAAGAGTAGCTTTTATGTGAAACTGTTAAAATTAAGTTATCATTCGCGCTACTCCAATTTGTCAGTGCCGCCTCTTATTTTTAACGTATTTTTTATTTGAATTCATTAATAACTATGTTATTATTCCTAGTAAACGAAAGAATGTAAGTACCTATTGAGTTTATCATCATTAAATTGACATTTCCACAAGTACCTATTGTCTTTTATTTAACCAACCATACATATGCCTAGATAGTTTTTCCACCACCACTGAGCCTACTTTTGATATTAGGAAGTGTTAGCTATAGGTAATGTGTATGCTCAATGATCTATACATGTATAATTTCTATGTTTAAGCATATCTATGTTACGTAGTACTTATATTAATTCTGTGTCTATGTTTAAGCATATAGTACAAGTACAGAAGGAACACTCCGAAAAAACAAAGGAATAGCAACTCTCGCTACGATACAATTAAGTGTAATTCAGATCGCACAACGCTAATAACCTACAGTTAGGTACCTATACAGGGTTACTTGTAAAACATCAATAACCTCTCTAGGGGTGAAAGTACTCATGAATATGAGCAACTTTTTGTATGGGACCGACTCTGAAATCTCAAAAAAATCATCTGTTCCATACATTTTACAATACCTACTCGGCCAAAATGTATGGAACAGCTGATTTTTTTTTGAGATTTCAGAGTCGGTCCCATACAAAAAGTTGCTCATATTCATGAGTACTTTCACCCCTAGAGAGGTTATTGATGTTTTACAAGTAACCCTGTATAAACCTAGACGTTCCATCTCTTTCTATCGCATAACGCTTACCTTTTCTGGCGAAGTAAGGGTTGTCCACTTTTAAATATTTTAATCTGAATATTTAATTACGAGTTGGGTATGTGCCCGTTAGGCCCAGCGCACACCAGGAGGCGCGCGGCGAAGATACTGAGAAGTAACAATTTAAATTAAACCCTAATACCTGCATCATAAGATCGCAGTCGCACGCCGCCTCTTGAGGCCGCCTCAACGCGCTGCGCGCCGATTTTTCTTTTTTATGCCATGATATTTTCAAACTTATGTTATAGAAGTTAGGGTTTAAATTTAAATTATTAAAGTCTTAGTATCTTCGCCGCGCACCTCCCGGTGTGCGCTGGGCCTTAGGTACTCTACTTTTGTGAACAAATGACGTTTCAAATATGTAAACCTAGGCTAGGTCTTAGTAGTATGTAGGTAGGTCAGAAAACTATTTATTTTTACAATGTCTGCATTTGTTGGTTGTTGTTGATTTTTTTTATGTTCCCTCCTCCATTTAACTATCCAACGATCGGATCGGTGAAGTAAGTGACGAATAAAGTTCGCGTGTGCGTACCTCGCTTGTGATGCCCTACTGATTAGCCACCCGCACAGTGAATCGCGTAGAACAATATAGCCGTGAAAAATTATTTTGGCGTATAAAACAGCTCTTATTAGTTAATTACAGTATATTCAGCTTTATTAGTTAGCTAAACGTATTTTTAATGTTGGGAATGCGTAAAAAAAAACATTGGTACTTAAATACCCATGTAATTGAAATGATAGTTGAATAACAGTTAGAGAATCATTCACTAATCACCATAATTACTATAAATAAGTAAAGCAGATAGGTACCGTAAACTGCTGCAACTTTGCACGGAATTTGACGTTTTTTACGATATTCTCGGAACCTATTCATAATTTTGACTCTCAATTGTTTTTAAATGGAAGACAGGCATATTGGCTTGCTATTGAGACCCCAAATCTTATTAATTGCCACCATTTTTCTGAATTACAAGGGCTCAAAGTCGTAGGCAAAGTTGTATGTAAAAGACACAAGTTTGCCTAGAAGGATAATTCGATACTTATTGTACTTATCGTTTCCGTAAATTTTTTTTCATGTGCATGATACAACCTATTTATCCCTTCCAATTTAATCAGTGCAATATACTGTATCATTTTTTTATTACAGCTACTAGGCCAAGTTGTAGCAGGTTCTACAGACTTCCCATACAAAAATGTCGTTGACTATAGGGTTGTCCAAAAGAATACAGGGGCCCTATTTTTGAAAGTATGACATACCGCTGAAAACGAATAGACTATTATGTCGCACTCGTCCTACTATGTCACTAAAACATAAAAGCCGTATTTTTGAAATCACTCGTCTAGCAATGTTGCCAGTGATATGAAAATAATGCGAGAAATAATTTCTGTTCCATTCTACGCAACGAAAACCGAATCGGTAACGAATCGTAAAAAAAATGTTCGTAAATTTTCAATCAAAGAGAACGTAAGCGTTAAACGGAACGCAAAATTGAAAATTCTAATAGACTCCATCTATATCCGTATCCGGTTGTCTATGTCATTCATGATTTTGACGTAAAAAACGTTCGACCACCAAATTATACGAAAACGAGTGGTCTAGACCACTCGTTGCGAATTATTCGACATAGACAATTCAAAAATACGGAATAATGGATATCGAATGAAAAATCATTCGGCTCACGCTTTTTTGGTGAGTCACACTTTCAAAAATAGGGCCCCAGATTATTATTAATACTTTTTATATAAGAAAAAGACCAGATGGCTACTTTCATTAAAAAATCACAATTTTAATGCTTCTTGGTAATAATGTCTCATCATTTTAATCAACAATTATTACATAATAATCTTAATTTTTGATTGCAGTATAAAAGAAAAGTATACAAAATGTTGAATTTCTTTAACAATTATTTCTACAAAAAATATTTGATTATTGTTTTACAAATTTACAACGAGCACTTCTAATATAACTAGAGGCAACAAATTCTAAAATAAATTTGTAAGCACAATGTAAGCGAGATTCACGCGAGTGAAGCTGCGAGTAAAAGCTAGTTAACAAAATTTGACAACCCTAGACCCAGGCATAGTTATGTCACTCAAGTTTTCAAAACACTACACATGATTGCCTTCTAAGTTTTTTTTGATAAAAAACAATCTTTTGCGTAAAAAAACAAGTAATACTAGAAGAAGACAATATTATCCTACCTTAGGCAGTTAATCCTGTGCGAAAACACAGCTTTTTAATAGTTAAAATTCAAAAGTTTTGGAGCGAAAAAAAAATGCTGCCTCACCCACCGATCTTTGTCGTACAACTGACCAAAGAGTATATAATCACTACGTGCAACTGACAGAGTATTAATGGAGTTACAATTATAAAAAATGAAAAATATGTTGCCCAAATAATTAATAGTTACTACAGAATGGTAGAAAACGAGAATAAAGCAAGCGAATGCGATATATCGTAATTCAAATGAAATAGGCAAATTTGTGTGTAGTTGGATAAGTTGCAGCAGTTTACGGTACCTATAAAGTTTAAACAATGACACAGGTTGTGTTTAAAAATATTTTTTCAGTTAAATTTACGTTATTATTTTACTTAGGTAAGCTCAAAAGAAAGTGAAAGTAGTACACAATTTATTCATATTCATCTGATTCGGTACAGACTCAAATATCTTGGTCGTGATAGCAATCCTGCTTTGCTGTTATCTGTTGCTCAATTTAGCTGGGAGTGATACTGGGTTGAAAAGTTGTGATTTCGAATAAAATAGTTCTGATATTTTTGAGAGGGGCTTCGCGATACATCGATTACTGAATCAGAGGAAAGCATATTCAGAAGTTCCCTATTGGTTTGAATTATAAATCTTTTACATGTATTCGAAATCCTAAAACGCCGACAATCTTTATTCCTAGCCTCCTGAGCTTCTTCAGAAAGCAGGCCAATTGGGAGAATGCAGGATCCTATGAAATCTCTTTCGTGATGCAAAGTTTTTCTGGTCTGCCAGGAGTCTTAGTAGGTACTTTCAGTTTCGTCTGCAGAATCCTCACAACCTAAAGCAGTGAAGTAAATAACTTCGCCCTCCAGCCACTCCTTCTACTTCAACATAAATCTTAGAAAAAACAACATAGATTTCAATTTTATAATTTTTCTCTCACATGATCAAGACAAGAAGTGACCAATTAAGTAATGTTGAAGTCGTCAAGTATTTTAGTGTAAATAATATTTACCGTCTTTGTGTGATCAACAAAATTTCTATTTTTTCTCCATTTTCGATTTAAAAGTGTGCAAATATGTATTCTTTCAATATTTGAGATACTATTTATGAATAATAAAGCCTAAAATAGCTTTATTGCGATTATTTTGGCTGTAGATTGCATGTAGTTCAAAGAATTCCGTTTGGGTCAAAAAATACCTCCTACCTAAAAAAAATAAAAAATATATGATGCAAAGTCGTGTGAAATGTACTGACATAAAAAAATGAAAGTAGGTATATAACATAAGCTTCTTTGGTATACTCATAATTAGATTGTCTAAAATATATAAGAAACTTGACTTATTTCGTAAAAAAAGAAACCACCTCTCATAAACAAAATTATAACTAGTTAACGGGTTAAATAAAAATAGTATCAATAAGTACACACCTTCAAAACTGTCTCTCATTTTTATCAAAATTTTTGAACACTTATAAATATAAATAATAAATATTCCCGTAAGATGCGTCGAATGCAAATTGATGACATGTTTATTATGTTTAATGCAACTTTGTTTATATATCCACTTTGAGCGCTCATTACTCGGTGGTGATAGAAGTTAGGTGATTAGTGAATGCATTTTTTTAATCGGTGGACTATCAGGAATCATAATTGAGATCTCATTGATCGCAGTATTGGGTTGACTTTTTCGCGGCTAAATTGGGCAAACAGTTCACTGTGCGCGGCGAACAGACATAATAAAGCCCGACCTCAGAACAATAGGTATTAGTTATTGTTCTGAGAGCCCGACCAAGAATAAAAAAACCCTCGCCATGTTGCGGAAAAGCAATAGAAGTATAGAACTAATTTCTTGACATAAATAATTTAAAAACCCATCTGTCATTTCTCCTGTCAAAGTTTGACTTTCAATCACGGGCGGATCCAGTGGGTATTTTTTTCTGGGAAGGGCACCGTTTTCCATTCTCGAGAATATGTCCGAGAAATTTTTAAGAAAGTTTCCGCTTATTCTTTGAAAATTTCGAGAACAGCAGATCACTAATGGTGGTGGATATTTTTTTGGAAATACTTAATTGTAAGAAACTATTACTACTAAATCGAATTTTAATTTGATATGTATAGTTATGAAAGCTGCCTCCACAGTATGTACACAAAATAGCAGTCGGAGGAGTGGTGGGCACGTGCCCCCGTGCTCCCACTCTTTAAATCCGCTACTGCTTTCAATAATGTTGCAATATAATGCCTCTAATTTGGGGTTTTTATATATTTTCTGGTCTGGCTTTAAAAAAAATATTTCTGTGAGTAAGGTAACTGGGGGCCGATTCTTCTAATATGATACGACTACGACGGCGATACGTTTCAAGTACAATACACCAAGGTTTGATAATTTAAAAGCAGCCAAAAGCAAAATCGGCCACTATTTATCGGCCAGTTTTGAATTGGAGCACAGAAAAAATAACAATATTCTTGCTAAAAAAAAAATATTCCTGTGCTTTCTTGTTAGTATGATAATTTAAAAGCAGCCAAACGCAAAATCGGCCAACACGCAGCGGCCAGTCTTGAATTGGAGCATGGAAAAATAACAACTTTCTATCAGCTTAAAAAAATATATTTCTGTGCTTTCTATTAGTTTGGAAACTCGCAATGCAACGCAATCGACGACAACTTCAAGAGACGACATGGAAACGACGACCTTGACGACGACCAAGACAGACCAGACGAAGTTCAAATTTTTTCCATGAACGAGAAAAGAAAAAGACTTGATGACTGGATATGAAGAGATAAAAAAGATCAACCCATTGAGTTCCGAATCCACCCATATTGTATGCATGCAACGGGCAAGAAACTTGCATGGGCCTTAAGAGAGCGATTCGATATTCCAGGGATCAACCAAATCAATTTATTTCTGTGACCAAATCGTTTTGTTTTTGTTCTTGTCATTTTATACGTCAATGGCCTAATTTTTTTGTTGGCAACATTAAGGAAAAAAAACAAAAAGCAATGTAGCGGACGGACGTCGTTTCGACTTTTCTATTCCGTCATGCAATAATTTTTGTCATTCATGAGTTCGTCGATAAAAAGTATTTTAAATGGTGAATCTTATGTGAATGTTAGTTGAAATATAGTTAAATAATGTGTTAGTATTTCGTTTCGGTTAGTTCATCTTTGTAGTTCGATAGGTGTGTGACAAGTTCGGTAATGGTGGCCATGTCATGAAAATCCCAACAGCCATGGATGATAGCTCCGTGTCTCATCACAACGGAGGGCAAGTGGGATCTCAAATTGGAGTCAGTGTAAATAACAAACAAAATGACGAACCTAGCCAAAGTGTCCAGTATTCAATACCGGGCATACTACATTTTATTCAACACGAATGGGCGAGATTCGAGTTGGAGAGATCACAATGGGAGGTGGACAGAGCTGAATTTAAGGTGAATATAATCCATTTCCATTACTACAAAAAGAAATATAGTTACTATGTACCTACCCTATATGTGTGATTTATTTCTTTACTTTAATCTGTATAATTTTAATTTGAAATAAGTTTGAATTGGTGCTGTAATTATAAAGATATGCACAAGTAGGTAACATAGGTTTCGATTTTATGAATTTATAATATGTTTCATCATGAATTGTAATTTCTAATAAATTCTATGTGTCCAATTTTGTTATGAACCTGAGTAATTTGTATAACCTGATCTAAAATTTTTTGTACATCTGTGTTGGTTGGAGTCAGGATGCCTATTAACTTACATGATAACAAAGATTAGTACAATAGGGAAAACCAGACTGGACATCCAACCAAGGAATGCGTTGTTTATTGATCAGCTGTGTGAATAATTTTTACATGAAATTGTTCCAATATAATTATTACTTGTGTCTTTAGGATAACACCAAAATATGAAAATTTATACAAGAGAAATTTAAATGCGAGATTACACTTTTATTGGCAATTTACCAGACATAATTTTATTTTTACTAGTTTAACCATCTTATTATCTTAAAGGAGCTACATATATATGTAGGCATTAGCAAAAGTGAAATTTGTAAATAATAGAATGGCTTTTATACAAATGTATATGAAGATACAAGTCACACTTTATATTATAAAACAGATGTCTTTCTCAACATAATAAACTCAAATAATTACTGATTGTATTTTTATTCATGCTGTTCTCACAAATTAAAGAGCAATACATAAAAGAGAAAGTTTTAATTTGTTAAGAGACTAATTTGTTGAGGACAAAAAATTATTTGTTCTATAGTTTTTTTTTTCTTATTAATCCATTTTGTTGTTATTTCAAGAAAAGATGCTTAAAATTTCAAAATAATTAATTAATCCATTATTCTCTATTGCCTTTGCATACTGCTCATGCATTTGTGGTGTATTCCACCAACCATCTAGCAACCTAAAGTAAAGGAAATAATTTATATCTATTCTAGGTGGGTATATCTAAATTTTTTGGATATTAACTGACTGATTACACTGCGTCAAAGGATTTTGGCACCCCCAAAGCTACTAGGTTTTTTTGATTGATCTATAAGTGTGGAATATAGGTTAGATACCAAATAACATCTTAAATGATGGGGGGAACCTCCATCATTTAAGATTACTGAGAAAAATTGTCTCAAAAATTCAAATCTAGATTTATTAATATTAATGAACAGTATTAATATGTTTGCAGCAATAAAGCATGTAAAAAATTATAGGACTACTAATTTAAATGCTGAAAAATAATCTTGAAGTTTTGACACAATTTTTCTCTGAAATCTTATGTAATGGGAGAAATCCATTATCTAACGTATATTCCACACATATAGATCAATCAAAAAATCCTATAGTATTTTTAATGTTCCTTACCTAAAAAGGAAAACGGAACCATTATAAGATCACTTTGTTGTCTGTCTGTCTGTCAAACTTTTGTCTGTCTGTCAAACTTTTTTTCACAGAAATGCTTAAAGGTATCAAGTTGAAATTAATATCGAATACCTACTTAGATCCACGGTCTCTTTCAGCAAAAAAATAATCAAAATTATATATCAACACATTTGTTAAATGTTGAGATTTTATTGCATATTTTGCAATTTAAGACAGTAATCAAAACCTATGGGGTACTTTCAGTTGACCTAAAATAATGAAATTGGCCAAAAAGCAAGGTCTAACAGTACCTGTATAGGGATAAATCTGAAAGTATGTTGTTGGAAGTTAACAAAAAGGGTTACAAACCTTTTTTTGCGCTTGTTGCAGTATGAATCCTAGGGATCGAACTGCAAAATAAAGTTTGTTTTTGAAACTAGTTGGTCTTTTAGTTAGAGCTACAATGTGAGATGCTTTGCGTGTACGGAATCCTCGGTGCGCGAGTTTGACTCGCACTTCGCTGGTTTTTTTTTAATTTGGAACACTGTTATGGATAACAATGTAGAGACATAACTGTTGAATGAAAGAGATTTTTTATATAAATAAAGTAGGCATCAAGAAAGGAATTTTGGAAATTCCACACCCAATGAAGCTAAAGACAGTAGCTAGAGATTAATATTATCATTATTATGTCACAGGCACAGATCGCCTTCCTCCAAGGAGAGAGGAAGGGTCAAGAGAATCTAAAGAATGACCTTGTTAGACGGATCAAGATGCTTGAGTATGCCTTGAAGCAAGAGAGAGCCAAGTTCCACAAGCTCAAGTATGGCGTTGATCTCCAACAAGGGGACGTGCGTCCACCGCCTGAAGAGCCGTCTGCCGACCCGGAGCCTGTGGATCGGGCGCCGTGGAAGAATGGACGACAGGTCCTCAAACAGTACCTGCAGGTATGATTATTTATTTATTTAAAACTTTATTAAACTTGGACAAAGGAGAGAGAAGCCTTTGCCCAGTACTGGGACATTGATGGCTATTTAATAAAAAATAAAGAAAAATTATTAAACCAAAATAATACAATGGTATAAAAGGCGGACTTAACGCTAACATCTTGTTCAGTCAACCTTCGGGATAAACAGATGATTGCCCATTATCAATTAATTTAACACCTTAAAACCCTAAATAAGTCTCGGGGAACTGGGTGAAATGGTCCTGGAATGAGAGGACTAATCACCTGTCTGGTGCTTGCGCTGGCTCCCTAATTAGTAATAAGTGTCATGTGTAAGCCATGTAAAAAAATAATTTAATTACAGTTTTTGTTTTTCTTTCTTAGTTTTTAATTTTGTTTTAGTAATTACTAGATTATTTAATGTTTACTAAATTATTTGATTTAATTTGGCCTATAAATGTAAATAATCACGACATTATATAGATATTAGATAAGTTCTAAGCTGCATATTTTATTTATTATTTTAATAAATGCATGCAAAGCTTACAAGTAAAGGAACTTCATTTGACATTGTACGTACAAGTGTAAATTTCCTAAAATTTGCTATTTGGCAACAATAACTTTGCAAACAAAAAGTTTATGCACTCTGGTGTGCATAAACTTTATGTACATATACAACAAACAAACTGTGTATGTCAAATGTTCCCAAAATGAAAGGACTGATGACCCGTCTGGTGCTTGCACTGGTGTTCCCAATTAGTAAAAAAAAAAGTAAGGCTGTGCTAATTGACAATGTTTCTTGTCCAATAGGAAATAGGATGTACAGATACAATACTGGAATTGCGTTCGAATCGACTGCGGACTTTGCTCGGGCAGAATGAAGACCAGGCTGAGGATCCCAACTACAGAAACTATGACAAGCAGCGCGAACGATACGAGATATGCAGTAGTCATGCAATGAACTCCATGGCTCGTAAATATGACTATGGTGAGTTATTAAGAATAGAGAGGTTTGGGACGGTAAGTTAGTGCTTTGTATTATTGTTAATAATAATGGGAAAGCATGTACCGCCATTTGTAAGTTCATAAAATTACTTTTTCTTATACTTATCTATTATGACTCCAGATTTCCAGTTAGGTGTTTTAAGCCTTTGTTTTAAAAGTCACAAGTTGAAAATGTTGAAATATCACATTTTTATGAATCCCTTCACAAAATGAAAAATATAAATCACAAGATAAAAATATGAAATGAAAGTTTGGCTTATTAAAGATAATGTAATAAGTAACAATAAATCCATACTAATATTATAAATGCGAAAGTTTGGATGTGAGTTTGTGAGTTTGTGAGGATGTTTGTTACTCAATCACGCAAAATCTACTGGACGGATTTCGATGAAATATGGTACAGAGGTAGATAATGACCTGGAATAGCACATAGGCTACTTTTTATCCCGGGAAAAAGCACTGTTCCCGTGGGAAATTCACGCGGGCGAAGCCGCGGGCAAAAGCTAGTTAATTATAAATTACTACCATTTGCGCGCGGCTACGCCTGCGTAAATTTAACACCTAAACCTTCCTCATGATCTCTTGATGCAGTTTGCTGAAAACTGCTTGAATTATCCGTTCCGTTTTAGAGTTTATCGCGAACAGACAGACAGACGCGACGGGGGACTCTATTTTGTAATATTTAATGATAATGATAAGAATAAGAAAGAATGATTATGTAGGTAAACTCCATTTTTACTTAATTGTCCTATTATGTAAACAATCTTACACAGTACTTTTTGTTGAATTTTGTTGAATACAAATAAAAATTAGTTCAAACCTAAACATTCTAAAGTAAAACATTTATTAACCACTAGCTTTTGCCCGCGGCTTCGCCCGCGTGAATTTCCCACGGGAACAGTGCTTTTTCCCGGGATAAAAAGTAGCCTATGTGCTATTCCAGGTCATTATCTACCTCTGTACCAAATTTCATCGAAATCCGTCCAGTAGATTTTGCGTGATTGAGTAAGAAACATCCTCACAAACTCACAAATTCACAAACTCACAAACTCCCATCCAAACTTTCGCATTTATAATATTAGTATGGATGAAAGTAATTTCCTAAAAAGTCTATTTTAATCTATATTGTTGTAAAATCATAAAAAGACATGGTAAGATTGTTTACATAAAAGGATAATTATGAATAAATGGACTTTATCTATATTTTGTCAGGTGGCAAGGATCCACGAAAGAGTGGAATGTCCGGGGGCTACAATGAGGAAGGTCTCTCTGCACAAGAGACAACTGCTGTGTTTGCTAACTTCGAGTTCTTGGCAAGCCAGGAGATGGACATGGACGACATTGACGACCTTGACGCTAAGCAACCGCACCATTCTACAGGGAAGCAAGGTGAGACATCTTTTAGTAAGTAAAAATGGCTACTGCCACTAGATGGCGGTAGTCGTAAAAGTCGTGTCAGATGCCTTTAGCCGACTTGATGACACCAGTGTTAGTAGTAACGATAGACACTTGATAAGAAAGAAGTAAAAATGGGACTGGGATCATAATCTGGTCATCAGAATGTGTTCAGACAACTAGTGACGGAGAGCTATAATGGTGCAAAGATAAGTCAACTCGGAAGTTCCCTATGTGGCTGGCATAGTCGCATCACGCGACTGAAGCCTCAACAAAAAATAGATAAAAAAAAAAAAAACTAGGGACGGACTGCATTCCTCCTAATGGCAGGAGACGGCCGAGTCGACCAGGATGCGCTGGTGCGAATTTAACAAGTTTGACAAAGGGTTGCGCGGCATAAACCTGGATCGAGAATCTTAAGGAAAGAGAGGCCTTTACCCAGTACTGGGACAGAGATGGCTATTAAATAAAATCAGTCAATATATACATGATTATATCAATAAAGCCAAAAGAGGGCGTAGGAAGCTGAAATTTAGCATGTAGGTTCCTTAGGGAGTGTAGGGGAGCACTAAGAGAGAATTTCCCGAAATTTCCAGCGGAACAAAGTCCCGGACCTGTGCTAGTGAAAATAACAATGTTCCAGGTTTAAATCCTGCCCGTGCTATATGAGTTTGTATACCAATCTGACACGTGTATGGTAGTTTTCATAGACCACCACTTGCTTCCGGCGAAGGAAAACATCATCATACATCAGCTATATATTGTGTGAAATGGATAAGGAAATAGCAAAACACTCCATTAACATTGCCATGATAGTCGTGTGTTTAATTCCATATAATGACCACGACCCTCAGTCATGTGGAATACAACTAAAAGAGGAGGAAATACTTAAAAATGAGCTTTATAAGTGATTGTATAAGGATCATTTTTAAATATTTAGAAATCTATGTGGCCATATTGGATTGCCTGTACCTTTCTTCTGTTGTGGCAGGCGAGGAAGTAGATCTGGAAGCGGAGGAAGTTCTCAACGAACTGAACCTTCTGACCGAGAGCGAGGCCGATGGCGGAGGGCAAGGTGACGAATATCCCGTTGGTGAGTTTGCTTCTTTTTTTTTTTATATTTGACAACACAGCAAATTCTAATTTCCGCCGAGGCATGTATAGTGCTTTTCGCAATAAATGTGAGGAAATAAAGAAATTTATATATAAAACAAATTAATATAAAAATATATAACAAATTAATATAATATAAAATTAATATGAATAACTCGGGCGGTACTCCTGGACACGGCCCGCATTGTGAGGAGATTTCTTTCACTGGAGCCCCATTTCCCCGATGGATTACTTTTTTATCTGTCTTTTATTTTTTGTAATACTTTATATTTAAAATTGTAAAAAAGAGACGCCAAATAAATAAATGAATAAAAAAAATTATAAATAATGTCGGTAATATTTGTTATATTCTGACATTTTAAAATATCTAAGTAATTGTCAATTAGTGACAAGGAAACATAGCCCATACAGCCCAGTCATATTTTACGCAAAATAAGTAGCATAGACTTTGTTTTTTTTCTATTTCAACGACAATGCATTAGTATCACAGACTTAAATACTAATATAAAAAAAAATATCTTTTGACAAGTAACATAATTAATGTGACATTGACAGATGACAGATGAATTAAAAAGTTATGAGCAGCGGCTAGGAATGAATTTTCATACATATTTCCCGGCCTAGGCCAGGAAGTAATGCATGAGCCAGGAATCACAAACTTCCTGTCAATTTTTTACTACAATAATGCTATGTTTCCGAACATTTTTGAGAAAAATATCTTTACGGTTCTGGTTTGGTTCTGTTTGATTGTAAAGTCTGATTCATAATATGTTAGTTTTTTTTTTATTTCGTTGCCGTTGTGTCTTTTCTATAAGTGCGCATAGAATTTTTATCGAATATCGCTATGCTTACATAAAATTGGTGGAAAACAGCCTGAAAGTGGGCTATTCCAAGGAGTGAACAATGCAAACAGTGGCATTATATCTTATTTTTAAATATGTTTCTAAATTCGCGTCTTTTTTATTGCAATATTTTATGTTATGTTTTGTAGGAGTTATTTTACTTTCTATTCTACAGCTTTGCCACTAAGTGCTGCTTAGGGCTAACATATAAAATCTTAAACAAAATCAATCTCTAAAAGATTATTTTCCATGATCGGGAATCGATCCCTAAAATATATTGCAATGTACAGTTTTAATACAATTTTGTTTTCCTAACATGCTAATAACTCTTATTCTAACAACCTAAGAGCTTTTTTAGTTCTGTTTATCCCATCTCCCTTTCCAATACTCGACATTGGAACAACCAAACAAAACAGATTTAAAGTGTCCATTAACTTTTTTTTTATAAAAAGGACAGTAAATAGATGATAACCATTGCTACAGGCAAGTTCTCTGGGCCGAGCGTGCCCGCCCCAGCGGTGTCGTCGGGGGCATCGACCCCGGCCAGCGGCGCCGGCGAGGCGGACGAGGAGCCGCTAGCATTGGGCGAGCTGGCGCAGCTCACCGTCAGCAACGAGCCCGAGGCGTACGATGTGGCCAGCGCCAACAAGGAGTCCTTCCGCAAGACCTGGAACGCGAAGTACACGCTGCGTTCGCACTTCGATGGAGTCAGTACTTTTATCATGTTAATTAACTTCAATCAAGGGTAGGGTGCCTTTAGCATTGGGCGAGCTGGCGCAGCTCACCGTCAGCAACGAGCCCGAGGCGTACGATGTGGCCAGCGCCAACAAGGAGTCCTTCCGCAAGACCTGGAACGCGAAGTACACGCTGCGTTCGCACTTCGATGGAGTCAGTACTTTTATCATGTTAATTAACTTCAATCAAGGGTAGGGTGCCTTTAGCATTGGGCGAGCTGGCGCAGCTCACCGTCAGCAACGAGCCCGAGGCGTACGATGTGGCCAGCGCCAACAAGGAGTCCTTCCGCAAGACCTGGAACGCGAAGTACACGCTGCGTTCGCACTTCGATGGAGTCAGTACTTTTATCATGTTAATTAACTTCAATCAAGGGTAGGGTGCCTTTAGCATTGGGCGAGCTGGCGCAGCTCACCGTCAGCAACGAGCCCGAGGCGTACGATGTGGCCAGCGCCAACAAGGAGTCCTTCCGCAAGACCTGGAACGCGAAGTACACGCTGCGTTCGCACTTCGATGGAGTCAGTACTTTTATCATGTTAATTAACTTCAATCAAGGGTAGGGTGCCTTTAGCATTGGGCGAGCTGGCGCAGCTCACCGTCAGCAACGAGCCCGAGGCGTACGATGTGGCCAGCGCCAACAAGGAGTCCTTCCGCAAGACCTGGAACGCGAAGTACACGCTGCGTTCGCACTTCGATGGAGTCAGTACTTTTATCATGTTAATTAACTTCAATCAAGGGTAGGGTGCCTTTAGCATTGGGCGAGCTGGCGCAGCTCACCGTCAGCAACGAGCCCGAGGCGTACGATGTGGCCAGCGCCAACAAGGAGTCCTTCCGCAAGACCTGGAACGCGAAGTACACGCTGCGTTCGCACTTCGATGGAGTCAGTACTTTTATCATGTTAATTAACTTCAATCAAGGGTAGGGTGCCTTTAGCATTGGGCGAGCTGGCGCAGCTCACCGTCAGCAACGAGCCCGAGGCGTACGATGTGGCCAGCGCCAACAAGGAGTCCTTCCGCAAGACCTGGAACGCGAAGTACACGCTGCGTTCGCACTTCGATGGAGTCAGTACTTTTATCATGTTAATTAACTTCAATCAAGGGTAGGGTGCCTTTAGCATTGGGCGAGCTGGCGCAGCTCACCGTCAGCAACGAGCCCGAGGCGTACGATGTGGCCAGCGCCAACAAGGAGTCCTTCCGCAAGACCTGGAACGCGAAGTACACGCTGCGTTCGCACTTCGATGGAGTCAGTACTTTTATCATGTTAATTAACTTCAATCAAGGGTAGGGTGCCTTTAGCATTGGGCGAGCTGGCGCAGCTCACCGTCAGCAACGAGCCCGAGGCGTACGATGTGGCCAGCGCCAACAAGGAGTCCTTCCGCAAGACCTGGAACGCGAAGTACACGCTGCGTTCGCACTTCGATGGAGTCAGTACTTTTATCATGTTAATTAACTTCAATCAAGGGTAGGGTGCCTTTAGCATTGGGCGAGCTGGCGCAGCTCACCGTCAGCAACGAGCCCGAGGCGTACGATGTGGCCAGCGCCAACAAGGAGTCCTTCCGCAAGACCTGGAACGCGAAGTACACGCTGCGTTCGCACTTCGATGGAGTCAGTACTTTTATCATGTTAATTAACTTCAATCAAGGGTAGGGTGCCTTTAGCATTGGGCGAGCTGGCGCAGCTCACCGTCAGCAACGAGCCCGAGGCGTACGATGTGGCCAGCGCCAACAAGGAGTCCTTCCGCAAGACCTGGAACGCGAAGTACACGCTGCGTTCGCACTTCGATGGAGTCAGTACTTTTATCATGTTAATTAACTTCAATCAAGGGTAGGGTGCCTTTAGCATTGGGCGAGCTGGCGCAGCTCACCGTCAGCAACGAGCCCGAGGCGTACGATGTGGCCAGCGCCAACAAGGAGTCCTTCCGCAAGACCTGGAACGCGAAGTACACGCTGCGTTCGCACTTCGATGGAGTCAGTACTTTTATCATGTTAATTAACTTCAATCAAGGGTAGGGTGCCTTTAGCATTGGGCGAGCTGGCGCAGCTCACCGTCAGCAACGAGCCCGAGGCGTACGATGTGGCCAGCGCCAACAAGGAGTCCTTCCGCAAGACCTGGAACGCGAAGTACACGCTGCGTTCGCACTTCGATGGAGTCAGTACTTTTATCATGTTAATTAACTTCAATCAAGGGTAGGGTGCCTTTAGCATTGGGCGAGCTGGCGCAGCTCACCGTCAGCAACGAGCCCGAGGCGTACGATGTGGCCAGCGCCAACAAGGAGTCCTTCCGCAAGACCTGGAACGCGAAGTACACGCTGCGTTCGCACTTCGATGGAGTCAGTACTTTTATCATGTTAATTAACTTCAATCAAGGGTAGGGTGCCTTTAGCATTGGGCGAGCTGGCGCAGCTCACCGTCAGCAACGAGCCCGAGGCGTACGATGTGGCCAGCGCCAACAAGGAGTCCTTCCGCAAGACCTGGAACGCGAAGTACACGCTGCGTTCGCACTTCGATGGAGTCAGTACTTTTATCATGTTAATTAACTTCAATCAAGGGTAGGGTGCCTTTAGCATTGGGCGAGCTGGCGCAGCTCACCGTCAGCAACGAGCCCGAGGCGTACGATGTGGCCAGCGCCAACAAGGAGTCCTTCCGCAAGACCTGGAACGCGAAGTACACGCTGCGTTCGCACTTCGATGGAGTCAGTACTTTTATCATGTTAATTAACTTCAATCAAGGGTAGGGTGCCTTTAGCATTGGGCGAGCTGGCGCAGCTCACCGTCAGCAACGAGCCCGAGGCGTACGATGTGGCCAGCGCCAACAAGGAGTCCTTCCGCAAGACCTGGAACGCGAAGTACACGCTGCGTTCGCACTTCGATGGAGTCAGTACTTTTATCATGTTAATTAACTTCAATCAAGGGTAGGGTGCCTTTAGCATTGGGCGAGCTGGCGCAGCTCACCGTCAGCAACGAGCCCGAGGCGTACGATGTGGCCAGCGCCAACAAGGAGTCCTTCCGCAAGACCTGGAACGCGAAGTACACGCTGCGTTCGCACTTCGATGGAGTCAGTACTTTTATCATGTTAATTAACTTCAATCAAGGGTAGGGTGCCTTTAGCATTGGGCGAGCTGGCGCAGCTCACCGTCAGCAACGAGCCCGAGGCGTACGATGTGGCCAGCGCCAACAAGGAGTCCTTCCGCAAGACCTGGAACGCGAAGTACACGCTGCGTTCGCACTTCGATGGAGTCAGTACTTTTATCATGTTAATTAACTTCAATCAAGGGTAGGGTGCCTTTAGCATTGGGCGAGCTGGCGCAGCTCACCGTCAGCAACGAGCCCGAGGCGTACGATGTGGCCAGCGCCAACAAGGAGTCCTTCCGCAAGACCTGGAACGCGAAGTACACGCTGCGTTCGCACTTCGATGGAGTCAGTACTTTTATCATGTTAATTAACTTCAATCAAGGGTAGGGTGCCTTTAGCATTGGGCGAGCTGGCGCAGCTCACCGTCAGCAACGAGCCCGAGGCGTACGATGTGGCCAGCGCCAACAAGGAGTCCTTCCGCAAGACCTGGAACGCGAAGTACACGCTGCGTTCGCACTTCGATGGAGTCAGTACTTTTATCATGTTAATTAACTTCAATCAAGGGTAGGGTGCCTTTAGCATTGGGCGAGCTGGCGCAGCTCACCGTCAGCAACGAGCCCGAGGCGTACGATGTGGCCAGCGCCAACAAGGAGTCCTTCCGCAAGACCTGGAACGCGAAGTACACGCTGCGTTCGCACTTCGATGGAGTCAGTACTTTTATCATGTTAATTAACTTCAATCAAGGGTAGGGTGCCTTTAGCATTGGGCGAGCTGGCGCAGCTCACCGTCAGCAACGAGCCCGAGGCGTACGATGTGGCCAGCGCCAACAAGGAGTCCTTCCGCAAGACCTGGAACGCGAAGTACACGCTGCGTTCGCACTTCGATGGAGTCAGTACTTTTATCATGTTAATTAACTTCAATCAAGGGTAGGGTGCCTTTAGCATTGGGCGAGCTGGCGCAGCTCACCGTCAGCAACGAGCCCGAGGCGTACGATGTGGCCAGCGCCAACAAGGAGTCCTTCCGCAAGACCTGGAACGCGAAGTACACGCTGCGTTCGCACTTCGATGGGCCAGCGCCAACAAGGTCAGACCTGGAATTTGTACTTTTCGAGTAGCATGTGTTAATTAACTTCAATCAAGGGTAGGGTGCCTTTAGCATTGGGCGGGCTGGCGCAGCTCACCGTCAGCAACGAGCCCGAGGCGTACGATGTGGCCAGGAGTCAGTACTTTTTATCATGTTAACTCACTTTATTGCTGCCATGCTGGTCTGATAGCGAAGAAAAAACATAGAATGTGCCAGCTGCTCTTTCCGCACAGATTGTATTTGGAAAAGGATCGTAATCAAGGGATTGAACTGGGAATGTTTTTCATAGTCGATGGGCTAGCAACCTGTCACTATATCTCTCCGTTCCACTTGATTTCTTTAATCTTTATATTGCTGCCGAAAAATCAACCTAGTCGTAATTATAACATTAAAAATAAATCGTGCCTGTGCCTATACAGACATATATCTATCTGTTGTTAAATTTAGTTTCGTTCAGCTAGTATCCCATAATACAAGGAAACTTATTTGGTTTAATCTGTGTGTTTTGTTCCATATATATTTGAAATCAATATTGTGGACTTATTTTTAATGAATCATGTTCTAGATGAGCAATAATCTTTGTCGTATTTATGTATCTCGATATTTTTAGGTTATTAATCACTACCCAGTATAATAAATTAAAGTACCTATGATATGTTAAATTTTATTAATTTATTTGTTGCATAATTATTAATCATTACAATCAATATTATATAAAATTATTCCGAAACTGACTGAGTGACTGACAGACAACGCACAACTAAAACTACTGGGTTAGGAAGCTGAAATCTAGCATGTATAGTGTAGAGGAGCACTAAGAGAGGATTTCCTAAAATTCCCACATAAAAAGACCCGTCCCTAATTTTAAAAATAATTGTATGTGTAAAAGTTATTCAAAATACGAAACAACATTACAGGTCCGAGCGCTCGCATTCCACCCGACAGAGGCGGCTCTAGTAACGGCTTCCGAAGACCACACCCTGAAGCTATGGAACCTGCAACGCACAGTGCCAGCCAAGAAGTCGGCTGGCTTGGACGTGGAACCTCTATACACGTTCCGGGCCCATACTGCGCCGGTCCTGTGCTTGGCTATGGGCGCCCCGAGGTCCGAAGAGTGCTTCTCGGGAGGACTGGACTCCACTATCCGCGTTTGGAATCTGCCCCCTCCTACGGCTGACCCTTATGACCCGTATGATCCCGCTGTGCAGGTAATTTTTTTGTAGTTGTACTATGTGGTTCCATGCGTATTTCTGAATAGCTGGATAGCAACACAATTCTTTGTATGTCGCAGCCAATAGTAATTAGTCTTTTAACTGTCTAGCCTATTAAATGGCGCCGTTCAACTAGCGGCCTAAACTATATAAGACGGCCGGACAAACAGCGTAAAAGCGGGTCGTATGTCAGAATTGTATGACATCTTTAAACGTTTAAAATTCCTTTTATGTAGGTATACTGAATATTGAAAGGAGTCGAGTCACAATTTATTATGAGCACTATTTTATTTTATTCGGAAGACCAACAACTAACCTAGCATGCATAGATAACAGACAGTCATTAATAGGTCCCCACAGCTAGATACAGATTATGTAGATATTTTAACCTGTGACACGTTATGTTTGTAACATATTCCTGAGCTCTAAATATGTTGAATTACATGTCAGAAAGCTGATGTAAACATATTCCACTGTTCGTTGGAGAAATTCACTGGCAATGCTTTATTATGTGTACCAAATTTATATTTTTTATGTTATTATAGCTATGTTGAATTAGGAAGCCTGTACAAAATACACTGTAAAAACACGCTGTATAAAATAATATAAATAAAGAAAAACTTTTTTATGATATTTAGCGATATTGAATAGGGTATTTGACAGTATTAAAAATATGAGTAATTCTATAAGTATCCTTAAAGACAATATTTTTCTTTAATTTTTGGTTAATTTTAATTGACAAAAGAAGCAATGATTATGTTAATAAACTAATTATAAAGTCATTTATTTCAAGCCCTTGACCACGTGATATGAAACGCTCCGCCATTTTCAATGACGTAATTAGGTGGTCAAATCAGTCAAGTGTCAATTCCATGTTCCGTTTCGCACTGTAAAAGTCGCACCGTTATTTTAGAAAAATTGTGAGACTATATCTGGACCCTTTACACCATTGCCATTAGCAACTTACATTGTTAATTAGTATTTTTGACGACCTCCGTGGCCTAACGGTTATCACGCCAGACTGCCACAGCGGAGGTCCCGGGTTCGATCCCCGGTCAGGTCAAGATGGAAAATGATCTTTTTCAGATTGGCCTGGGTCTTGGATGTTTATCTATATATGTATTTGTCATAAAATATAGTATCGTTGAGTTAGTATCCCATAACACAAGTCTCGAACTTACTTTGGGGCTAACTCAATCTGTGTGATTTGTCCGTATATATTTATTTATTTATTTATTTATTTATTTTTGCTCACATTGACATTTCAATTACATCGCATTCTATTGAAAATCTTGTTATGAAAACAAGGAAGTGATATTAGTGTACGTAAGACAGAACGGCTTTTAGTGATGAGTGCCCATAATACGTCACGGGGTTCTCATTGTAACATATTGAGCTTTTAAGCGGTAATATGATTATTTTGAACTTTTTCATTGATTTTAAATGTAACTACTAAAAAATAATCAAAAATATATATATCGTTAGTTTTCTGATAACGTAAAGAACAATTTTAGATAGGTTTTCAAAAACAGTCAAATACCCTATTAGATGAAGCCTGCAATGACACGCTGTATTAACTAAAATGAATAATTAAAAAAAAAATTGTATGTTATATAGCGATATTGAATTAGGTTAAGTCTGAAACACGCTGTCTAAAATGAAATAAATAATTCCAGGGCCCGGTGTTGCGCGAGCACACGGACGCGGTGTGGTCGCTGTCGGCGGCGCACGGCCGGCTGCTGTCCTCCTCAGCGGACGGCACGGCGCGGCTGTGGGCGCCGCGTGCCGCCCGCCCTCTGCTGGCCACACTGCGCGACGCTGCGTTACCGCCCGCCACTGTGCCCGCCGCCGCGGACTTTGCTGACGCCGGCGCGCGCGCCGCAGTCGTCTATAGAGACGGCGCGCTCATCATCTATGATCTGGAGACCGGACAGGTATGTGCGAGGGTTCTGAGGTGTATAGCACACAACGCGGTGTGGTCGCTGTCCTCCTCAGCGAACGGCACGGCGCGGCTGTGGGCGCCGCGTGCCGCCCGCCCTCTGCTGGCCACACTGCGCGACGCTGCGTTACCGCCCGCCACTGTGCCCGCCGCCGCGGACTTTGCTGACGCCGGCGCGCGCGCCGCAGTCGTCTATAGAGACGGCGCGCTCATCATCTATGATCTGGAGACCGGACAGGTATGTGCGAGGGTTCTGAGGTGTATAGCACACAACGCGGTGTGGTCGCTGTCCTCCTCAGCGGACGGCACGGCGCGGCTGTGGGCGCCGCGTGCCGCCCGCCCTCTGCTGGCCACACTGCGCGACGCTGCGTTACCGCCCGCCACTGTGCCCGCCGCCGCGGACTTTGCTGATGACGGCGCGCGCGCCGCGTCGTCTATAGAGACGGCGCGCTGATCATCTATGATCTGGAGACCGGACAGGTATGTGCGAGGGTTCTGAGGTGTATAGCACACAACGCGGTGTGGTCGCTGTCCTCCTCAGCGGAACGGCACGGCGCGGCTGTGGGCGCCGCGTGCCGCCCGCCCTCTGCTGGCCACACTGCGCGACGCTGCGTTACCGCCCGCCACTGTACCCGCCGCCGCGGACTTTGCTGACGCCGGCGCGCGCGCCGCAGTCGTCTATAGAGACGGCGCGCTCATCATCTATGATCTGGAGACCGGACAGGTATGTGCGAGGGTTCTGAGGTGTATAGCACACAGACACGGTGTGGTCGCTGTCCTCCTCGGCGGACGGCACGGCGCGGCTGTGGGCGCCGCGTGCCGCCCGCCCTCTGCTGGCCACACTGCGCGACGCTGCGTTACCGCCCGCCACTGTACCCGCCGCCGCGGACTTTGCTGACGCCGGCGCGCGCGCCGCAGTCGTCTATAGAGACGGCGCGCTCATCATCTATGATCTGGAGACCGGACAGGTATGTGCGAGGGTTCTGAGGTGTATAGCACACAGACACGGTGTGGTCGCTGTCCTCCTCGGCGGACGGCACGGCGCGGCTGTGGGCGCCGCGTGCCGCCCGCCCTCTGCTGGCCACACTGCGCGACGCTGCGTTACCGCCCGCCACTGTACCCGCCGCCGCGGACTTTGCTGACGCCGGCGCGCGCGCCGCAGTCGTCTATAGAGACGGCGCGCTCATCATCTATGATCTGGAGACCGGACAGGTATGTACGAGGGTTCTGAGGTGTATAGCACACAGACACGGTGTGGTCGCTGTCCTCCTCAGCGAACGGCACGGCGCGGCTGTGGGCGCCGCGTGCCGCCCGCCCTCTGCTGGCCACACTGCGCGACGCTGCGTTACCGCCCGCCACTGTACCCGCCGCCGCGGACTTTGCTGACGCCGGCGCGCGCGCCGCTGTCGTCTATAGGGACGGCGCGCTCATCATCTATGATCTGGAGACTGGACAGATATGTGCGAGGGTTCTGAGGTGTATAGTACCGCCCGCCACTGTGCCCGCCGACGCGGACTTTGCTGATGACGGCGCGCGCGCCGCGTCGTCTATAGAGACGGCGCGCTGATCATCTATGATCTGGAGACCGGACAGGTATGTACGAGGGTTCTGCGCTCATCATCTATGATCTGGAGACTGGACAGATATGTACAATACATAAGGTCTTCTGACCCCGACTCTGATATCTTAAAATAATAATAAGCTATTCCATACTATATGCATTTACATACGGTCCGGTAATTGTGAATTTTTTGAAATATTGTGTTGCCAAGTTTCCGTGTCCGTAGTAATCTTAAAAAACTAAAAAAAAAAAAACTTTCTTCAGATTTAGGCTCATATTTTCGTTTAGATGCATTTTTGCTAGGAAAGTGTTCTACAAAATCTTGTAGATAATTAAATTTCCTATTATTTACATTTTACATTTTGTATCTAGGATCATTAAAACCCTGTAAAACACTCGGTAAGAAATATTTATTTCATTAAAACAAGAGTAACGTCTTCACTTCAGAGAACGCTGTAATCTAGTTATGGCATATTTTCGGAGAATAAGTATTGGAACAAAATTTGTAGGGAATTTAATTACCTACAAAACGCATTTGCATTTTTCTTAACCAACCCTACAGAATGGGGAGTAAAACTCAATATTAAAACTACGGAATATTGCTTTTTTTTTTGTTATAATATTTTATTTTCTGCTAACTGCGCCTCGGGTCTTCGCTCCCGTGGGAATTTCAGGATATAAAGTAACCTATGTACTATTTCTGGTATTTTTCTACTAGTATACCAAATTTAATACAAATCCGTCCAAAGTTCATTGAATAAAGACCAAAATAGAGCTAAGGGTAGGGTTGGTACTTACAAATGGTTCAATAGTTCTCGAATTTTTGATATGTATGATTTACGGATGGTTAGTAACGTGTTTAAAATGCATAGGGGCTGGCACAGGTCGGTGTTCGCTGTTAACGCCCGCCATATGTTGGATTAAATAGACGAAAAAAAAAATGATTAAATTGACACTTTAGTGGTCAGATTTCGCGCTCTCACCTTCGTTTGCGATGCATTTAGCTACGCCGAGCAAGTTCTACACAATGTTGTAAAAATAAATTTCCTATAATGTACATTTTATATTTTGTAATAGTAGCGACGTACGACTGTGCACTTTAAAAAAATCGCATTTACTTGATCGCATTTGGAAATTTGTCAAACGTTTTACTTCAGAGCGCTCGATTCATTATATGGCCTACTCTAGGAAAATCATATATTGGAATAAACATTTGAGGAAATTTAATTACCTACAAAACACATGTAATGTGGATTTTTTTGTAACCAACTTTTTCACCGGTTTTACGATAGGAGTAAAAGTTAAAATATTATTCGTTTTTACCATCATATTTTATTGTCTACTAGCTGCACCCAGGGGCTTGTACTCCCATAGGAATATCATGTGGATATCGACGAAGTACCTTCTGTGCTAGCCCTGATATTTTTCTGTACAGTTAGCATACGCAAATTTTATCGAAATCGTAAATCTACTGAGAACGAATTTTCTGATTGAGCAAGAATATATTATTCACATCCAAAACTTTAATTCATTTTAAAATCGGGTTTCTTTCCTAATCTTTATTGCTGATGAAGCAAATATTATCTAATATCTGTACTTGATAATGTCCACAGACACTTTTACAGTGTCCCGATCAGGTACCGGTTACTCACCTGCAATGAATCACACTATAAATGGGAAAGTTTGGATGTGATATTTGTTGCTTAATCACACAAAATCTAATAGACGGTTTTCGATTAAATTTGGTATACTAGTAGAAAAATATCAGGACTAGCACATAAGGTACTTTATATCCCGAAATTTCCATGGGAGCGAGGTTCAGTTAGTAAAAAGTAAAATATTATAGCAAAAAACAATTTCCGTTGTTTTATCATTTAGTTTTACTCTCCACCTTGCAGGGTTGGTTAAGAAATATGCAATTGCGTTTTGCAGGTAATTAAATTTCCTACGATGTTTGTTTTGCTACTTTTTCTCCTATCATCAGGTCATGACTGGATTACATCGTTCTAAATTAAAAAAGGTTGACGAATGTTTGAAAAATGAGATTTTTTTAAGGCAAAGGATTTTTTTTTCTCGGAAACTGTCAGTCCTAGAAACAAAATGTAAAATGTAAATAACGGCAAATTTAATTTTCTACAACATTGTGTAGAACCCTTTTCTAGCGAAAATGCACAAAGAAAATATAAGCGAACAACCGAAAAAAGTGGTGATTTTTTTTTTTTTTCCAATTTGGCGGCGAGTGTAAAAGCTATTCAATTGTGCCATATTTATTTTAAATACTTACAACCATCCTAAACAATAAAAAAAAATTGAGTTACTGGACCGCACGTAATTAGTATGTTGTATGTATGCAAGTTTCGCTATTCCACCGTAAGTCTGAGAAAGGCTTAACAGATTTTGATGTGAGAGTGAGAGATGAATATTTAGATTCCTTGCATTCCTCCGAGTGACATAGGCTATAAGAGTTGTCAGTTGTGATTTATATTTTATACCTATTCGCCCAAAATGTATAAAACAGCAGATTTTTTTTGAGGGATTTCAGAATAGTCCCATACCGAAAGTTGCTCATATTCATGAGTACTTACACCAATAGAAAGTATAATGGTTCATTCTGTACAACACCCGATAATACATTTTTATTTTATTATAACCCTTATTAAAACTCTCGGTAAGAAATATTTATTTCATTAAAACAAATGTAACATCTCCCCCCCCCAGACGGTGATGCGCGTGTCGTGCGACAGCCCGGCGACGCGCGTGCGCTCGCACCCGACGCTGCCGCTGCTGGTGACGGCGCACGAGGACCGCCACATCCGCTTCTGGGACGGCGTGGCCGGCCGCTGCGCACACGCCATGGTCGCGCACCTCGACGCCGTCACCGGCCTCGCCCTCGACCCCAACGGCCTCTTCCTCCTCTCCGGCTCCCACGACTGCTCCGTGCGCCTCTGGAACCTCGACACCAAGACCTGCGTCCAGGAGATCACCGCCCATCGCAAGAAGTTCGACGAGAGCATCCTCGACGTCGCCTTCCACCCCCTCCGGCCCTACATCGCCAGCGCCGGCGCCGACGGACTCGCCAAAGTCTTCGTCTGAATATAACGTATATATTATATTAAATACATGTAATTTTACTTTCGATACGAACTCTTGTGTTGCTCGGGACGCGCGGCGGTGATGCGGTTGGTACGTCGACAGCGCTCGTTCGACCTGCGCCTGATTCTCGTAGTTTAATAATCTGTATGATTCACGGCTGTGAACGTTATTGTTTACGATTGATAGGGGCTGGTATAGGTCGGTGTTCGCTGTTAACGCAATCGTGTATTAAATAGACGAAAAAATAGACAAAATGATTAAATAAGAGTGACAGAGACAGTGGTCACCGTTACCGTCGCGCGTGCCGCGCATGCGCGGCGAGCAAGCTCGCCGAGCAAGCTCGCCAGTAGGCGGCTCTGGGATGTTGTGTCTAGTCCTTCGGTTCGGTTCCGAGTAGCGACGTACGACTGACGACTGCGCACACGCAGCCGCCGGTTCGATTTACTTATCGTATTTAAATATTGTAACGTACGCGCTCGACGCTCGTTATAAGCGCGTAGTGAAACTCATCTATGTATAGACATTTGAAATCTATTCTTTATAATATATTTTTTAGACTTTCAGTATGTGGATTTTAGGTTTGTATCGCGACTTTTTCACCGGTTTTACGATATGCAGTGAGAATATTATTCGTTTCTATGCATCTGTAAGTGAGACCTTGTAATAAATATCATGTGGATATCGACGATGTTTCTTCGGTACGTCTTTGTTTTACTCGTCTGTACAGTTAGATGTTACGCAGTATTTTATAATCTCTTGCAGAGAACGAATGGTGTTTCTTTAGCTAGTATATATTATTTAAATCGATTGAATTTCTATAGAGAATATTCTTACTTTTTGTTTTGTGACATGTATGCGTATGTTCTCCTAATATCATATGCAGATGGGCAATCGAACAAAATATGATTGAGTAGAAGTACTATATCGAAAGTAAGTAATGTTTGTTCATAACGAGTACTGCGATGTAGAATATATATATAATGAAACATTACGATATAACTTTATTTTCCTCGAATTCATACTTGTACACATACATCAAAAATTGATAGTAAAAAGCAACATAACCGAATCATACGTCGTTTTTTTTTAATCATCCAACAACCACCCCATCTTACTTTCGTTCTGATTGTTCTGAATATTAAAATACTAGCTGCGCCCTGGGGCTTCGCTCCCGTGGGAATTTTGGGATAAAAAGTAGCCAAGTGCTATTACCGGTATTTATCTACCCGTATACCAAATTTCATCAAAATCCGTCCAGTAGATTTTGCGTGATTGAGTAACTAACCTCACAAATTCACATCCAAACTAGATACTAAATCGGTGCTCAGTGCCTAGGTGTTATAAAAAAGTAGATGATTCAACTGAATTTCACGGATACCAAATCAGTGCTCAGTTCTTAGGTGTTGTTAAAAAAGTAGATAAATTTCAACTTTTGAAATTTACATGGCCACTTATATAAAGAAGTACCTGCGCCGCTGCTACTAATGACCGTATTTGCGCTAGAGCACAGAATTAATATTAGTACTACGTACAGAAAGGAAACTCCCTGCCCCTCCCGCAATATGGCACCCTCCCGCTCCTTCCGCACTTCTCCCCCGTTCTTGTGTAACTGTGGGACGTTCGACTATGAAAACGCACACATTGACGTGTTACTGACGTGTTCACGGATATACAGTTTCATTTGTAGTAACGTAGTAGTAGGCATATTTGACGCGCCGTTTCTATGAATCGCCCGCCCTGTAGCTAGAGTTAGAGTTTGGTTTAGAAACGTTTCCTGCCCGTTTATTTCCGGGCGTAACCCCATCTCTTAGTTTGCGCTCAGTATTACGCTAGGTACATATTCACGATTTCACATTACCCAAAACTGGCTAGGATGGTTGAGATCGCTACAAGACAGCAGAATGAGGGTGAGAGTAGGCTCTACACTGACGGACGAATTTGAGGTTGTGACTGGACTGAAACAGGGAGATGCGCTATCCCCGATGCTGTTTAACATAGTACTTACTCGAACACGTCATAAGAAAGGTCTTGGAGGTCGACGGCGGAGTGCAGTTAAACGGCATCCATAAAATCATTGGATACGCGGATGACTTGGCTGTAATTGGTCAACGCCAGCAGGAAGTCCAGGAAATGGCGAGGGTTTTGGAGGAGGAAGGGAAGAAAGTGGGCCTTAGAATAAGTCAAGAGAAGACGGAATACTTCTTAATGAGGAGGTATAAAAACACGAGAGAGAAACGGAAAGACCTGAATGTGGAAGGAACCGTTTACAAGGGAGTCAGCAAATTTAAATATCTGGGCTGCACGGTAACTGACACAAATCAAAGAGAGGAGGAAATCAACATCAGAATCCACAATGCCCTCAGATGTACAGCTGCTCTTCACAAAGTTCTGGTGTCTAAGCTGTTGCGCAGAAAGACCAAGATTTGCGTCTACAAGACGGTTATCAGACCAATCTTGATGTACGGGTGCGAGGCCTGGACACTAACTCTGAAGGAAGAAAGCAAGCTGCTAGTGGCGGAGCGGAAGATCCTCCGGAAAATTCTGGGGCCTACAAAAGATCAGGATGGAAAGTGGAGAGTTAGAAAGAACCTTGAAATTGAAGATCTAGTGTCCGAACCAAACATCATCGGAGAGGTCAAAGCAGCCAGACTTCGCTGGCTCGGACATGTGGAGAGAATGGAAGAGGATCGTGCCGTCAAAAGAGCATACGAGGGTCGACCGCGGGGCCGTCGACCAGTCGGGCGCCCTACGTACCGCTGGAGCGATGAGGTTCTGAAAGACCTACAGAGCCTCAGAGCGGAAAACTGGCGAGAATTGGTGCAAGACCGCAAAAAATGGCGTCATCTCGTGTCGGAGGCCAAGATCCACTTCGGGTCGCTGCGCCGCAGTAGTAAGTAAGTAAGTAATGTGTTACAAGGGTCAATCAACTCCGCGTTAGTCGGCTAAACTTCAGGGTGGAACACACCCGTTCCACCCTGAAGATTAGCCGACTAACGCGGAGAGCAGGGAAAATACAAAATGGCTACTTCTACCATTGTTTACACCATGACTTGCTTGTTGTATTCGCTATTTCTAATTTTGCTATTTTCGCTATTTTGGAGTTAACGAGTGGTTGTCCGATGGATGCACTCTGCGATAACGTTTTTGTGGGACAAAAGCAACATGCAAAAAAAGGCAGAATTAAATATTTTAAAAATAAATTACCTATTTTATTTGTCTTAAAGTTCATACATTAATTGTGTGTTTAACGACATTATATTAATTGTCTTAGAGGACTTTTTTTTGGTGGTAACGAGTTTAATGGATAAAAGTTGTCCAGGGACACATAGAAATGATCGATTTGTCACTCGGACCACCATTATAAAAAGGTTAAAAAATAATTGATTAAATCCTTTTAAGCTAATATGTTGATTTATATGGATATTTCGTAGATAAATGAAAATAATAATCATTTGCTTATTAGTAATTCTATAAATCATCTGGGACATAGGGCAGTTGTCCAAGGGCAAGAAAAAGTTGATTGACCCACAATAATAATTACAAACCACTTTCTCCGGTCACAAAAATTATTATAAATTGATATTTGATAATGAACTACACACATGTAAACAAAACAACGAGGAGCGAACAATCTTTCTTCTCAAGCTCAAACGCAACTTAATACATAAAAACTAAAGTTGGTCTTCCGCCAACGAATACTATACTACTCCTCTGACGAGGAGTCTTCCGCTGAGTGATGTCCAAGTCTTTGCTATAATTTTGAACTTGTTCTGAACGGAGTTAATGACCTACACTCACATTTGAAGCGTCAATAATGCCCTATAACGGCACGCAAAAAGTGTGATGAATATTTTTCACTCCTAAAGTGAAGGCAGACTAAAATCGAGTGACATAGTTATTAATCAGTTTCGACAATAGGATGATCTCATTTTAATTAGCACAATGCAAAAAAATTGCATCATTTATATCATTGTACTTATTAAACAATACTCATCTATTTTAGAACATTCAGTATCGAAACATTAAAAAGAATAAGCGTCAGTCGCCTAATCTATTTTTGATTTTAATTAAAATTTTAAATGTTTTAAGTTTAAATGTGTGTTTATTATATTACACTCCAAGATGTATCTGTAAGTATTTAAGTTTATGAGATTTGGACAGATATAATTTAAGCATTTGTTTAACCGAATTATGATGGATAAAAACTTAGGTAATGAGTAAATAGGATTTTCATAGGAGAATGTGTGCCATTCTAAGTGAGCGTCAGAATACAGGGCGGTGCAGCATCGCAGGACAAGGCAATATTACTTGCGACAACGCCGATAACATAGATACTTTTACATACTTAGTAGGTACATAAATTATCGCGACGCGCCCGCATCTTTGCTGCTTTTGACGCTTACCTAGGACAAGGGGTCAGTCGTACCACAGATATTTATTTATAATTCAATGATAATAGTACAAGTAGGTAGTCGTACATCTCTGATTTATTCTACGATACCCATAGTAATATTTTTATTGTAATTAATTTTATATTTGTAGCGTCTTCACTAGCGTTCTGGGAGCAGCAGTTTCACTATACATGGCGGCGTTTGTCTGGCATCTCATCTTGGATCACCTACCAATAATCGCTTTGCCGACGGAAATATCGATGATCGAGGAGCCTGAGACTATAATCGTACATGACATTAACCAAATGCCTAAGACCTAGAAATATACTTACCTAAAAGAAAGCGTTAAAACTTGGCTGGTATCCTGTCGTACCAACTTATCGTGCATTTACAGGCAATTTGAATACATAGGTTCTTACTCACCCACCAGTTTAACATAAACAAGGACATTAGCAACAGGAAAAGCTTTTCGTACGCTTAGATCTGGTGTGGTCATTGACCATTTTAGTTTCCATTTTCGCGATCTCCTATCATATTTATGGATAGAAAAACTGTTGAAGTTCTGGTAAAAAGAAGAGCGCGCATATAGAGCCCTTATAAAATAATAGGTATTTAATTTTGTAAAATGACTAAATGCATGTAAAACCTAGGTAATACCTAATTGATAATACATACAAGATTTTGGTATATATTAAATTTTAGCAATATTGTACAAGTATTACTGTAAACCCAGTATTTTTATCAATATTCAAAGAAAAATGGAATAATCAGATGTAAGTTCGTGTTTTTGTTTCTAACGAGGCACCTTGATTTTATTACGTTTCTAATTAATTAGATGTAGTCGGGGACAGATAAACTTAACCCCTCTGAGGTAGGATTTTATGAGGTAGGGGGATCATTTTTATTTGCTCTTGACTGTACGAAACTTGCAAATAAGTTTTATTCATATAATTTTATCAGTGCTTCGAACTTAGTGTTAAGTTACTTCGAAGTTAGTGTTAGTTATACTTCACGATAAACAGAAAATTAGGAAAATTCGATTTTCACTTGGGAAACCGACAGTCATAAATACTGTCAGTTTCCCAAGGGAAAATCTAATTTTCTTTGCTCATTGTGTAGTATCGGGTCGTAGGTACATATTTCATGTAGGAAGAATTATTATTATAAATGTATACAGACCCGGCACCTAAGTTGACCTAAGACCAAATAACAAAACAAAATTTAAGTAACAAATTTTAAGGTGTCAATCGAAATGCGGTAAGGGAGGGTCTATGTGTTACCACGGCTATACAGGAATTACCTTCGCGAAAAACTGTCATTTTCGAAAGCGTTTTCGTTCAACTTACGTGCCGGGATCTTTATAGGTGCCTACTGTTAACAGGCTCGTCGCTAGCAGTTTAGTCGCCCGCGTGCAATTCCCATTAAGCCGCCCCATGTATAACTTTTACGTAGAAACAGGAATGGTACATAGAGTACTTTTACCGCGGCTGGTAAATATACCTAACTAGCTGCGGATTAGAATGCCGAGATTTTATTGTGAAAATAAATTCATAACAAAATTTTAATAAACCCTCGCCACTTGAAATATTAATCCTAACTAATGTTAGAAATGTGAAAGTGAGTTTGTTTGTATGTTTGTTTATTTATTTGTTTGTTTGTTACCTCTTCACGCTTTATCTACTGAATTGGTTCAGAAATTAAAATTTCAGAAAGATTGCTTCCTGAAATTTCGCATACACCTAGCTCGAAGTAGGTACCTACTGAGAAGGACAAAGGGTACCTTTTATTCCAGGGATACACTGTTTCCGTGGGAAATACACGCAAGCGAAGCCGCGGGCAAAAGCTAGTATCTTTATAAAATAATAAAAAAATATGCATTTTTTGCCGCCCCCTTGATGATGCAGCCCTTGTGCGATACATGCCCTACACGCCTGCACGCGGCGGGTCTGACTGCACTGGCATGTTTGTTTATAATAATAAACATGTGATTATAATGTCATGTGATATAATCACAGTTATAAAACAATAGCTAATAGTGCGTATAGGAACTGTTATCCAATGTAAGCTATATAATGGACTTTTTAGCTGTTAGACAGGTTTTGTAAGAGCAAGAGCTTGTGTGACTGTACCTAGCGATTGACATTGTTCTATGTATTAATAAATAAGTTAGAATGTTAGTTCTGTGTTAGTTCTATAGAAATAAATGTAACACGTCATTTGTTCCGCTTTTTTTTAGAGATTTTCGCCCCGAACTGTCGTCGTCAGCCAGCGATGTACTTTTTTATTAGGCGTTGTAGAAATATAAAACTGGTGTTAGCCGTTAGTTCTATGAAAGGTCTCACTATGTATGTACTTTTATTCAATAAAATCTATAACATTACAAGAATAAAAGTTCGAAAAGAAATGTTGTGCTCAGCGATGTATTTCTAAAATTCGTAAAAAATATAACCAAATTAGACTTTATACCATAGTTCTTTATCAGAGCAGTCTAAATAATTTAGTTTTGCGTAGTTATATACATAAAATAAATAAATAAACCACTGCGAAACATATTCCTTACTCATTTGTTAACAAAACGTAAGAAAGTTCAGTTAAATTTAGCTCTTATTAAGCATATACATAGGGGCGAAAATAGAATGATACTTGCTTGATTATATATGCTTTAACATGGAATAAACCAGATATTCACAACAACACCGCCGTAATTTTTGACGTACCTATCATAAACAAATAGACGGCCTGTCCCTCTCAAAAAGTGTCCTAGGCAAAACTTTGATCGGTCAAAGCAAGTATCATTGCCAGTCTATTTTCGCCCCTATGTAGATGCAAAATAAGAGCTAAATTTAAGTGAACTTTCTTACGTTTTGTTAACAAATGAATAAGGAATATGTTTCGCAGTGGTTTATTTATTTATTTTATGTATATAACTATGCAAAACTAAAATATTTAGACTGATCTGATAAAGAACTATGGTATAAAAACTAATTTGGTTATATTTTTTACGAATTTTAGAAATACATCGCTGAGCACAACATTTCTTTTCAAACTTTTATTCTTGTAATGTTATAGATTTTATTAAATAAAATATCATAAATAGTGAGACCTATCATAGAACTAACGGCTGACATCAGTTTTATATTTCTACAACGCGTAATAAAAAGTACATCGCTGGCTAACGACAACAGTTCGGGGCGAAAATCTTTAAAAAAAGCGGAACAAATGACGAGTTACATTTATTTCTATAGAACTAACACAGAACTAACATTCTAACTTATATATTAAAACATAGAACAATGTCAATCGCTAGGTACAGACACACCAAGAGCTTAGCTGTTATACTAAAACACAGTTTTACTAAAAAGTAAGTTAAGCTCTCCTTTCAAAATCTAAATACCTTATCATAATATCTATGCACAAACCACATCACACCAACCTATCAGAACTTATATTAAACTAGCTGCGCCCCGGGGTTTCGCTCCGGTAGGAATTCGGGATAAAAGTACCCTATGTGTTATTCCCGGTATTTTTCTAACTGTGTACCAAATTTCATTGAAACCCATCCAGTAGATTTTGCGTGATTGAGTAACTAACATCCTCACAATCTCCAAATTCACAGACTCACAAACTCACATCCAAACATTCGCATTTATAATAGTAGGAAAAAGGATGGTAGGATTAGCCGCTATTATTATCACAGAGATCATTTGAGGCATTGCAGGGTAACTAAACTTGCCATAGTTTAAAGCTTGCCATATTATTTAAATTCAAAACTATGGTAAGCTATACTCTCTACCAATAGCTTTTACTGAACGCCTAGCATAAATCGCATTGTTACGAAATTATAATAATAAACAGAACAGTAAAATGGTTCGTTTCAATCTCATTTCTGTGAGTAGAGTTCACGTAACCAGGCCGGTTCAAGAAAATAAAATGGCAGGTGGCATGTAAGTATTTTGTTTTACAATATTTTATTATACTATCTTTTATATATATATATATAAATAAATACCTACTATAGGTAATACTAAACTTGTCGGTCGTGATTTACCTATTGGTTCATTTATTTATTTGTCATCTCCTATTGGTTATTATTTTATTATTAAGTATTTTTGTTTGTTTCTTATTCACGTACAAAATTGAACAACGCCACTTTGAAAAATCAGAATATAATCAATTTCCCACTTCCTAATTATTTAAAAATAAATAAACCGTACACCTATCGCTTTCTCAAAAAGTCGGCAACGCATCAGTGACCTTCTTAGGGTCATTGGTGTCTATGGACTGCGGTGATTGCTTACCATCAGGCAACCCGCATGCTCGTTTGCCTACTATTCTATTAAAAAAAAAACCGATATCCGTACGCATTGTGGAGTTTGTTGCGCCGCCTCTTCTCCACTTGCGCTTTGGAGGCGGTGGTAAACTTAGCTTAAAGTAATTTTATGACGTCAACTAACTAAAAAACAAGAATGTGACGATTTATAAGTGCTATTTTTAAGCCTATATAAATAAAAATAATTGACTTTGACTTTGAGATAACCGTAGAGCAAGTGAGTGATGAGTGTAAAGGAAGAGAGTGATGAGTGTAAAGGAAGCAAGAGAGATCTGTAAGGATCGTAGCAAGTGGAAATCGCTAGTCTCTGCCTAACCCCACGGGAAAAAGGCGTGATAATATGTATGTACCGTATTAGTGGTACTACAAGGTTCATTTTTAAATATTTAGGAAGCGGGAAATGGATCATTTCATAGGTACCTATTTGTCAAAGATATTTTTTCTTGTTCCTAAGCATGACCTGATTCTATACTTTTCTAAGATACATATAATATATTTATACCTATAATTCTATATCTTTCTATACGTATATGTATAATAACCAAAATTAGTTCCCTAAAACCAATTCTTTAACGGTCAAAATAAAATACATAATAAATTGGTGGTTAAATACTATCCCGAAATTATTAAAAAATCTAAATTGAAAACAATAGGTTCAATAGGCGGAGTCTTGTCATTAGCATTATTGCAATGTAATAAAGTATTTAATACAAAGATTTAATCTTTGACTTAATACACATAACAGTTTGTTATTTAGCTGTAAGACTTCTGAAAAACAAATAAAAAAATAAATAACAGCAGAATAATATTTTTTTAGGTTATCAGCGGTAACTTTTGTAGTGTGGAGTTTGATTTGGATCACCAAGAAGTTGTCAGAGCTGCCTGATCCTCCGATTCTCACAACTACTGAGATGCCGCACCAACGACACCTGCCTCCGACTCCTGGTTATTTAGGCAAGGGATAAATCGAAAAAAACTTATATATATAGGTGCGGTGGCTAGTGCCTCGTTGGCAAGTTTGGATGAAAAGTATCCATCAAGGTATAAAACAATTAAGTATTATAACAGATCATCTGTGAGTATATTTAAAACAACATTTAAAATGGCCTATACGACAGAGTATGTACGCACAATGCTGGTTTGCCGTTTTTTTTTGCTGTGCGATGTCCTACAGGAAGGCAAAACTGTCAGAGATTATTTTATTTCGATTTTATTCAAATTGCCCGATCCTCCCATTTTCCGCCATCGGAATTTTGACGGTTGTATTGGGGAGGGCGGTGTGACCTTGTAAGCCACATAAGCAGGGAATTGTTATTGTATAAATGTGTTGTGTTGAATACGAATCACTTGGGAAATGTATTGTATAGTTAGGTACTTATCTAGGTGTAATTAATTAAGTATTGTCTCCCTAAGTTATTTTATATCAAGTTGTAAATATAAAATTAAAATGTATTGAGAAGTAATCATTATTTATTACCTACTGAAGTTTTATTATTTTTATACAAGAGTATGTTATTTTCCAGGAACTAATGTTCCTCTACACTTTACATACAGTTGAATTAAGTTAATTAATATATTAAATAACTTGAGTCATCACTATATTTCATAATTGTTTATGGAGAATAACAAACCTGCGAGCATTATCTGTTAACTGCGGGTTTAAAAAGGCTTCTTTGAGGAATTTAATATTGGAATGCATTCGTATTGGAAACTGTCATATTGTGATTAAATAAAATTGGCCTTTTAGACCTTCTGACATCTTTGTAAGGCAAGTTACCCTCGCGAAATATTAGCAAATATGCTGGTTGGAAAATTTGAGGGAGTCCTGCTGGCATTTCTTACAACGACACTCGCGCAAGGCCGTGCCAACGCGGTGGCACAGGGACTGTTGCGATTGACTGCTGGATTCCTTCTTGGCATCTTCGAACTCGTAGCCACACTGAAATATTTGGCATGTCACTACCACAAAACTCTTAAAAGTATATAAGGAAGAAGTATAAGCATAGGAAGAGCAACGGCTCTTATACTTATACTATATATGGAACTTGGTAATATTATAATACCCTCAGCCATGAGGAATACGACCAAAGAGAGATTAGGTGGGAGGTAGTGAGAGTCAGCTGATCTGTTAATAAGGGCAGAAGGTAGCCATTGAAACTCTGTATTAAATATTGAGTTCCAATGACTACCTTCTGCCCTCTTGCTCCGTCCCACCTAATCTCTGTTTGGTCGTATTCCTCATGTCCGAGTCTGAGAGTTGTGGTCATTACTTGAAATGAAACACACAACGACTTTCTTGTGGTTTGTTGCTGCCTTCTTCATTGAATTTGGACTAACGTTTTAGATAAACGATTTCTGTCAATATAAGGGGCTCCGCTCCCGTGGAAATTTGGGAATAAAAAATGTCAACATCAATAGTTAAAGAATACCAAGTTTCATCGATATCGGTCGGTAGTCACACTAATAATATTAGCAGGAAGTTTGATTAGTAGGATAAACTTACAAGCTTCGCCATTTCCCTGCAATGCAGTCGCCTGGCGCTAGGAGTCACTAGTGTGGACAGCAGGGCCCAGGCTCGTCCCGATAGTCGGTCCCATTTCAGGGCTTCCACCGCGCATGCCGTTGCGCACAGTTTAGCTGACGCTTGTTCGTCTGTCGCTTCCCCATCACCGCCTTCACCCATTGCTGCTCGCTGGAACAGATCACAGTATCTCGATTCTGTATCCCTTACGAGGTAGACAGAGCCAAGAGTCGTAAGGCTTGAAAGCCACGCTTTGCTGAATTGGGCTTGGTGAAATGGACATTCAGATATAATGACAGTTGCTAGGTGGTAGTAGTATTACCTATGACAAAAATCTCCAATCCCTTGATTGACTATTACAATCTGCGCAGGAAGGAAAGCAGGTGGAATATTCCATGCTTTTGTATTCACTTCCAGATCAGCATGTAAGTTGGAAATTAAAGGGTGGAAATTGTGAAAAATCATAATAAACATTCTGTATAGGTACTTACAGTAAACACATGTACTCTACAAGTACCCTACAAAAATGGTAATTATGTTTCTGATAGAATTAACACAGGTTTGGCCAAGTGCAAGAATCAGTACTTACATACTTTATATATGTACGAATAGTAGGATATTTCCCAAGAGGCGGGGCCGAAGTTCAGTTTGACAGGTACCTTAGGTTAAAGTAGGTACCTTCATCCAGTCATCGGCGAGGGCCATCCAAGCATAGGCGTTGGGTTGTCGACGTAGGAGGTCTACCAGGGTAGACCTAACCCGCACAGCCTCTCTTGTCGGTAGACCCAGCAGAGTACTGTGGCCGAATGTTGACTATTATTTATTGATTACTAGCTACGCCCACGGGCTGCGCTCCCGTGAAAATTTTAAGACAAAAATCCTGTCCTTCTCAGTACTTGCAAGTATGCGTATGATAAATTTTAGGAAGATTGGTTCAGCACATAAAGTGTGAAGAGGTAAAAAACAAACAAATAAACCCACTTGCACAGTAATATTAATGGAAGAATTGGTCGGGATGTGATTGGGATTTTTTACCAGTCTTCGTTTCTATGGCTTTCCGGTTTATCAACAGATTAGTTTATTGAATTAATTTCTTTTGGTATACCTTTCAAAGGACAAAGAACGAAGAAAGTTATTGTCACACAAAAATTTTTTTGGTCTCCAATCCAAATATGCTAACCTGAAGGCTCCTATAGCGGTGCCTGCTTTATCAAAAGACGCAGTAGCTGCATCGAAATCCTGGTTTTTGTGAAGACATTCCGCTTCTAACGCCCGCAGGTAACAAATCTGTACCAAAAATATAGAATGAAACAAAGAATGAAATTTATAAAAAAACAAATTGTGTAGACAATTCTGAGTGAAGATTGCACAACGTAACAAAAAAAAAAAATTAAGAAATTTTATTCAGCGGGGTCAGCCAGATTTTCGTTGTTCTGTTTTCATTGACTTCAGAGTTGACTCAACGCTGTGTTTTTATAATAATAAGCTCAGGAAAAACTCTCAGTCACTCTTTGCCTCCACACATCTTAGTCCAAAGCAAATCATTCTCGCTGAAAACAACGAACCAGACGTTTCCATGCTTCGATTTCGAAGGTATCCTAATCCTAACTAATATTATAAATGCGAAAGTGAGTTTGTTTGTTTGTTGGTTTGTTTGTTTGTTACCCCTTCACGCTTCATCTACTGAACCAATCTTCCTGAAATTTTGCATACACATAGTTAGAAGTACGGAGAAGGACATAGACCTTTCATTCCGGGAAAAAGCACTGTTCCCGTGGGAAACTCACGCGGGCGAAGCCGCGGGCAAAAGCTAGTGGTTTAATAAATTTTAGCAAAAAATGAAGGCATTAAGTAGTCGTCCGTATGAACCACAGAATTCTGAAATATACAATTTTTTTCCGATTTCTGTGATCCTGCCTCACTGTTGTACCGACCCCACATTAAGCATAGGCTAGGCAGATGATGATAAATACCTCTCCAAATTTCTCCAGTCCCACCCTTGCAAGGCATATCGCTTCGTTGGTGTCCCCACGCAGCCGGCAGCAGAGCGCCGCCAGGTGGTAGTAAGCTGTGGACTCACCAGCTTCTGCCAACGCTCTCGCGACGCACACGTCCGCCAACTATAGTTGCAGAAAACTCAAAATAGTGTACCCACACTTTAGAATATGAAGAAAGCTGTATTTTTGTCTGACATTTTGGAATAATCAAAATCTCAATAATGAGTCGGTATCTTTAAATTGTTTTGCTACGGTACCAAAGTAGAGATGAATCGCTATTAGAAAAAAACGTGACGAGTCGCGTCGCTTCGACTTTGCTCAGTGTGACTTACAAACAAAAACTCATATTAGTCAGAGCAGCCGTAAAACTATTCCTTACCGTGAAAGCTCGCAACCTCAACAAAAGGTCAGCAGCATCATAATAAACACTCATGCCTGGCAGGAGAGGAGTGCTCTCCCACCAGTCTCCGAGCTCCGTGGCCCAGGTACGAGGCTGTGCGATCTGGTCCCAACTTATCGCTTCTTCACATTTGGTTCTGTAAGGAAATTTTATCAGATTTAGGGTGGATTTATACTAAAGTGGAGCTGCGTGGAGAGAAGCTTAATTTATGGAGTCTCTATAACCTTGACGGAGCACTAAGTATTTACCCAGGTATGAATGGCCATTTTTGGTCTTTTGGAGGTGCTGCGATAATCGAGCTTAATCCTTTACATACTGTTTCATCTTGGTCCTGATAAAGTCAGCCATATGGTACTGCTGTTGCTCGAAGTAGTAGCAGCTGATGACGACCCAGCCTGCGGTCCAGAACGGGTACAGGGCCAGCACTGCGCCGAAGAAGTTCTCTGCTCCCTCCGGATCCGTGTCATACACGCTGCAGCCTTTAGCCAGAAGACTGAAATAGTTTTGTCTAAAATGTAATTATGGCCCTCAAAGTGGAATCACTCACAATTTTACTATATAAAATTTTACTAAATAAGAATAGGAATGTCAACGACTATCAACGACGCCATATTTCATTCGCGACAACTTCAGTGCAATGCTCCATACTTACATATAACAATGAAGTTATCGCGAACGGGTTTGAAGTGGACGGGAGAGATGGGACTACACGATTCAAGGAATACAAATTAATATATTTTATTACGATATAGGATGCCGGTGGTTGAGCTGTAGTGACTTGTTAAGGCATACATCGCCCCAGTCCCTGTTGATATCCATGAGGCAAGTGGACAGCTCCCGCCAGTAGTCAGCTTCTCGGGGTTTCTGTACCACTAACTGCAATGTTTACATTTTTATTAAAAATCGCACTTCGACAATAATAAGGTCTCAAAAGACAAACAATCGAATTTAGTAGACTTATAATCATGTCATGTAGCTACATCTTCAAGGCCCTGTGGCAAATTTATCGGTTGGTATGACTTCCAGTCCCAAAAAATCATATTCCCAGTGCCACATGACCATAATGACGGGGTGCCAGTTTCCGACTAGAGACCATGGGAATTACCTAAGGGTCCAACCATTGGTCCCTTAAATAGTCCTCAAGTCCCGGGCTACAGAGGCCCCGTGTACTGATACGATGCGGTAGCTACGCCCCTGTCACGATCGCAGGCTGCTCTCGACGAAAAGTACCTGAACCTTTACCTGAAGGTAAAGTTGTTTGGCATGGGACACGTCCTGCATTTGCCGCGCGTGCCGTGCCGCTCTCAGCGTCGGGTCTATGTCCTGAGTGTTCACTTCCACCAGCATCTGACATGTGATTTTCATGAGACACGCGTGGGACATTAGCAACATCTCCTGGAATATATTTCTAATTTATTTATTTACCTTTAATGTTATTCGTAGAAGTGTTACTGTTATTCGTAGTTCGCATCTGCGATTTTATGTAAATACAAATATTAGTTGATTTAATGAATTATTAAATGCGATAAGTGAAACCAAACTATTCGACGCGGAATCGGCTTAAGCCGGACAGAAAGACGCATAGACAAACGAAATAACGGTGTCGCTCCGCATCGATAAGTTTGGTTTCACCCTTACTCACTTCAAATATTTCGTCAGAATTAAGGAACTCTCCTATGATGAAATTATTGTTGGTGTAAACAGCAGCATCGTTTGTGAATGATGTTAGAAGCTCAACTCTAGTCCGCGTTTCGCTCAGTTGACGATTGAAATTGCAGAATTCTGTCATGCCTGCAAACAACTATTATAATCAATAAATGCATGTTAAGTCCTTGTGATTTTTGATTTGTGATTTTACTTTTAAATCTTAGTCATTATCATCAAATTTTATCATAATATTATAAGTGCAAAAGTTCGTAAGTTTTCAATTCCAGTACAAAATGATTGCGGATTTCGATGATTTACTTATCTTTCTAGTTATCTTAAAATTCTCCCAGGAACAGAACCACGGGATACAGCCATAGATAAAGTTACACCATGTTACCGTAATGTGGTACTTTGTTGAGGGATACCACGGCGGTTTTCAGAGTGGACAACCACTCCCGGTCCAGCTGGCCGCGGCCAGTGCACTCGCGCTTGTCGATGCCAGCTTCCAGGGCTCCCAACATCTCTGTTAATTCGGCACTAACGAACAAATTAGATATTATTGTCAACTAACTGTTACTCAGTTAAAATCACACAGAGTATTGACGTGAAAGAAGGATAATCTAACAGACTTTTGCCTATAATTTTGGTATGGAACTATGGAAGAATGGACTTGTGGACTGAGCCTTGGCAAGTTCTTGACGCAAATATAGCCATGTATTTGATGTGGGTAAAGCCTTGTACTTCCAACAACGAGATCGAGAACGAGATAACGATCATGTATAAGATAGGTGGTTTCTAAGACTTTGAGTGACTGATATAAAGGTATCAATAACTTTGAGGTGGAATAAGTATGAAATTCGTTATGATTATAAATGTTGTTGCTCTACCAGTAACTAATGTAGTAGTGTTTACAGGTCAATGCACAGTAGACTATTTATTTTACAATATTTGTTACTAAAAAATTATTGATACGCACTCGCTGATTTGTGGTGGAATACAAGGTTTCTTCAAAGGGAGGGCTAACTTCACTTCTACAATAACAAACGCTGTGTTTCCATCCGCCCCAGTGGACCGAAAGAATACGGAATCCGTGTCCGTGCTTGTCACCGTGCCAGACTCTTTGCTGTTTGTATAATTTCTGAGAAGGAATGAGAAGAAATACGTTACGTATTGCTTGAAGCAAGGCTTGTTACCGGGTAGCGGAGTCAGTATTCACAGTAGCACGTCGAGTCATTGGCTCGGTTAGTACCGGTACCAAATACTTATACAAAGTACCGGAAAATATCATCTGTATAATCTCCGTGATACGTACATTCAGTTTGGAACTAAGATCTTTAGGTATTCTCTATTCCTTGTGTGTATTTAACTGATTTCACCCAGATGATATCACTCAGGTGAACAAAGAGGAACCTTACATACAATAGAAGATCAACTGCAGAGTAAAGGCCCTATAACTCTTACTTGCTGGGCTGCTTCTGCGCACTGCCGCCGGAAGTAGAAGCAACAAATTCAGTGTTTGAGAACAATAAGTCACAACCACATTGCTGGTACATCATCACATTGTTGATCCAGTTCAACGGGACAGCTATTTTAACAGACGTCTCTGAAATTCATCATATAACGAAAATTCATTTATTAAATTAACTAGCGACTCGGCCCGGCTTCGGGCGGTTGAAATTTATACTTTAGGAGGAATTTGAAGCCTTAAGGGCTCTCAGTAAGTGAAAACGGCAATATTGGCTGTTTTCTATAAGCTGCTGTTTAAAGAATTGAAGAGTTTTCGCCCTGAAATTTCTGATATGTATTGTAGAACTGTTTCCAAAACACGATGGGAAAAATTTTGCTCGATAAAAAAAAATCCTGAAGTTACTTCTAAAATTTCATATGAATACAGATAACATCCGTGTTTTATAATAAAAAAATGTTTTAAAATCACCAACACAAAGGTATTTTACCTTTTCGATTTCGTGACTGATTTAAATTTTTGAAAAACTAAACATTTCTATTAAATTTTTGATAAAAATGTGAATGGCGTGCAACCGGGACGTCCCCCGCCTCAGCCGCTTCATATGAATTTTCGCTGACCGCCTAACCTCCCTTAAGTGCTTCCACACAGCAGATACAGGATGTTGTATATCATTTGTTGAATAAATGAAAATCGCTTTATTTTAAAGAAGGTATAGAAATAGCACTTTTTACACTTGTTACACTTTTGTTACAAGGAGACAGAATGTTATAAAACATTTTTTAAACGTTGTTATATTCATATTTATTATTATTAGCAGTAAAAGCACCTTAACGGATATAGGGAATGACAGAGGCGGAGAGTAAATTTAATTTTTAGGTAACTTTGTAATTATAGTAATGATTAGGTGTAGATCATGGTTGTTCTAATATAGGTACATTTTCAGATCTATAAGCACGGCATTAAAATAACAATATACTCGTATCTAACTAAAGGCACTAAAGTAAAATTGACTTCCAACTCAGATCAGAGAACGTCTCCAATCTGACAATACACTGTCGGAGCGGTGGTTACCTAGTCGTCAAACCAAGCCTGGCAGACGATCTTCCCTTTGGTACTGTTCAGTCAGTATCGCTCGCGACATATGTTGATTGATATGTGAAAAATATGGAAAACAATGTTGATTCGAACTATACATTTGGCTCAAATAATTAGTTACCTCCCGGATACAGAAGTCTGAACAGATTGAGATGTGCCATAAAATCATGATTTTTTTGTTCTGAACTCATATGTAATTCGAAAGGCCATTTATAAGACCGTAGGTGGCTACAAAGCCATTCATTTTGCTCTAACATCAGAGTTCTGTGAAACGATCCCCACACTGTTGAATCTGTAAATATAATTGTGGAGTGTTTATGACATCCCAAATTATCACAAATCTTCTTTTCGTGCTGATGGTAATTGAGAACAAGGTACAAACATAGAACTTTGCCATCACAAATAATTCTTCTGAAATCATCAAATCAGCCCGATTGCAGATGTCAGGGCAATCAAGAAGATAAGCTATCGTTTTCGACCATAACTTTGAGAAGCCCTACAATTTCTCTCAGCGCCGTTTATTTAAATTAGAAGCGGGATACAAAATAGGAAAAGGGAATGAAATAAAACTCAAATGAATACTAACAGCATTTTGGCATTTTGTCCATATAATAGTGTAGATCTAAGTTGTTTTCATTTTGCAATTGATCAAGATCATAAACTATTTTTTGGTCACTGCGGGTAAAAACATCTTCAATGCGTCTTAAGTTTTCCCATTTCGAATAGAAACATGTAGCTTTATAATTCTTGGGAAGGCTATATCCTTGGTCGAAAGTTAAGATTGTGGTATTCTGCAAAATCGGTACAGCATTTAAATATTTTTTTTTTTTGAATATTCAAGCATACAACGACGATTCATACAATTATTTTACTATAGTATATAGATAACTAGTAAATAAGTTGAATAATTCATAATTTTCTCCACGATCTGTATACCTAATCGTGTGATCTGATGTAGTCTACATATTTTTTTATACTTGCTAAAATACTTAACTAAGCAATTGTAAAACACTCACAAATTCGTTTCGACAAGGCATTTTGGTGGCAGCCGTATAGATGAACTCGTCGGAATAAGGTTCGATCATGTTATATGAAGCCACCAGTGTGAACTTCATATAATTCGCAGCTTTTAATTTTTCATGGTGATATGCATTCAACGGATTTCTTTCAACTGACAGCTCTAAAGTTATAAGAGGCAAATTATCCCAACTTTTTTGAAGCAGGGCTCTGGGCTCAACCAATGGCTCCATGCGTTTTCTTATGCACATTTTGTCTAAATCTACACCAAAGATAAATTAAAACATGATATTATGCCTACCACTATCTAAAGCTCAAATTTGATCAATGTAGCGCTCAAGAATGAGCTGCAGAATTTAATACATTGAATACATTTAATATATATGAAAGAAAACTTACTTAGAAATATAGGTAGAATATCTACATTGCAACAGCTTATATCTGAAACAGCTCTTGCAAACGAACCAGATTTATTAGATAATAGGCTTTGTGAAACTCCTAACTTGACAGTGGATGTTCCACCGAATTTGGGAGCAGAAGCGACTCTAGAGGCAGATGTTGCATTCAATTTGTAAGAAGATGTACCCATTTTAGAAGGACTGGTTTCCACTTCTCTTAGCGGTTGAATGTGTACTGTGAATAAATACTTAATAACAATCTTTAAGGATGGAAATTGTCAGAAAAAGAAACAATTACTCGATTTCAAATACATACCTACTAAAGGGCAATCTGCGAAAAGACACATTTTCTCATAATCCGAGGGATCATAACTCATAGATCCTTTCGAGCTAACCCTTTCTTTACCAAGATCCCTAGCTCCAATAGATTTTATGATCCCTGTGAGGATAAGCTGATCGAAGAAGGTTATTTTGACAGCAAATCGTGTTGGAGGTTCGTCTGAGAGTCTTAGACTCATCAGCTTTACAGTCAGCTCGTCGAGTGGAGGTGAATATTCAAGAGATTCCTCTTTGACCATGACAGACTGCTTGGGAGATAATGTAACTTGTGAACGAGTCTGAAAAAATATCATAACTTACTAATATCATCGTTTAGAGATATCCCGCAACTAAAATTGATATCTAAGTGAAATGTTTGGTAATGTTTGGTAATTAAATAAAGGTTTACAAGAAGACACACGAAAAGAAGAGAAATAATATATTTTAACGACATATCTAGCAGCAAAATACGGTAGAAAGACATCTGTTTAACCTTGTTTCGCTTCATATTTATACAATCACAATGGAAATGTTGAAATATTAAAAATAGTATGTATAACTTTGTAATTTCCAATATTTTGCAACTATATAGGTAGGTTTGGCAATTAACAAATGTCGTTGTCACCCGATCAACAACGTCGTGTTACGTAGTGATTTTTTCTCTCTGGTCGTGTTGACGTCAAATTTGATAGCTTTAGCTCAAAAGGCTCAGAGAAATAATATAAAAAATGTATGGGTCTGAACTCAGAGCAAGGACTAGACCTGAAAACCCCATAGAAAAATCTTACCAAAAAGAAATAATTCTACCATCTCACTGGAAAAAATACATCTCCATTATTTACCCACATTCAATAATCAACCAAAGCATTCGTAGTTGGGTCTCCTACTGGAAAAAATACATTTCCTTTACACACACACCACACCACACATACACACAACACACACATGAATGATCTTTCTAACCAAAGATTTATATCGTTTCTAACCAATCAAAGCTGTAGTCATAAAGTACTTATTACTTCCATGGCTGTAGTTGAGTTGGTAATGGACCGAATTGTACAAAGCTCGTCACATGCTCGTCACAGACTATACTATAAAACAAACCATGTAACGATTAGTTTTAGATTAGCTATTGTATGTAACACCATTGTAGAAAGACAAAATTAAAAAGAGACAGAAATCGGAATAACATATAGACCATAGAAAAATCATTTTTTTCAGTGATTTAATTATAATCTAATATTAATTTAATTATAATCTAATATTAATATTTGTTATAAATGTAATTGTATTTAATTTTCTATAGAATTATTTCTGAAATAAAGATATTATTATTTTTTTCCACTGTTAGTGCTCAGGCGAAGCCTGGTAATATTAGCCAAAGCACGGGCGATAAACCAAGTGCTTTAACAATTAATTTATTAAGTAGAAATATGGTTATCAGCTTCAAGTTGTAAGAATTTTCGGACAATTCGGCATGTGTTTAGGACAGCAGCGGCCTTCTGTAATGTCAGGTAAGTGTATTTTGGCAGATCTAATTGACTAAGTTGTTTGAAAATATCTTTTGGTATAACTCCAGTTGTAGATACAATTAGGGGCACTATAGTTACTACATCCATATTCCACATTTTCCTGACTTCTTCCTGCAGTTCTGTATATTTTCGTATCTTTTCTGTAATTGTAGCTTGTAAGTTATGAGTATATTAGGGATTGCTATATCTATTATATATGTTTTTTTATTATTTTTATCCACTAATGTTATGTCTGGTCTGTTATTGTAGATTGTATGGTCAGTCAATATAGTTCGGTCATAATAGAGTTTGTAAAAGGAATTTTCTAAGACAGTTTGGGGTTTATATTTGTAATATGGGGTGCTTGTATTTAAAGCGTAGACGTGTTATTATGCCGTCGCCTGACATAAGCCTCATAGGACTATGTTGCTTATTTACATACATTCAATCAAATCTAGTTTGAATTTAATTTTCAATTAAATAAATTAATATAAAATAATTTTCAATTAATATAAATTTAGCGGCAATTCTAGTTGTATTCAATACGTATTGTATGATTTCATTTCAGTGGTCTAGAGATATGTATTTGTGGCAGACCTAATTTGGCAATAAATAAAACCGTCCATAATAAAACCCACAGGACACGGACTTCGTTCCGAGCGTGGAAGTCCTTGTTGCTAAAAGATAATAACACCGAATATTAGCGAGTTTATATGGTATTTGATAACACTAAACAAGAAAACAAGTTAATGACAGTTCATTAAATTGTTTTTAAAATCAATGTCAAATGGTAATTTTAAATAGATTAGTAGTTGCTAAAATAGTTGTTTATTTTATTAAAATTTGCTAACGAGGTCTACCTACGTTAAGCCATTCGAATTTCATATCCGTTGGTAAGCTGTTAGTATACAGTAGCTAATATATAATCACCAGATTTTACTGGATTTTTACTTTGAAAACATATATAATAATCATTGTCGTTTATACCAGAGATATTAATATCAAAAATTTGTTTAGAATATTTTTGAGTTGCAATTGTAATAGTACATTATGATATAAGTGCGGCAAGTTGAAAATTACAGCCGAGGTGATATTGCTGGCCCGAGCCGTATGCGAGGGCTACAAGAAAGGCAGAGGCTGTAATTTTCAAAGCGCACGTATGTCATACGACGTTTTACGACATACAATATATTTGCGAGGAAATATTTAAATAAAACTCCGAAAACGACAATACCAAAGAAAAAGCGCGCGGAATAATTTTACTTGTTCACAATTAGCGATGCGCGCGCATCAGCGCTTTTTTTTAGGCAAAGGCACAAAAAACAGCCAGTATTACTAACAGATAAATGGTTGTAATTTATTGTCAAAATTAATTTAAAGAATTAAATTTTTATTTATTTTCTCTTAAAGTTAATTTTATTCATAAAATGTTGTTTTGAAGACCAAAATGATGGTATTTCGATCGGGTAAAGGGCAGGAGAGAATACTACCCGTATATTTGGATGGTGTCCTAGTGGAGAGAGTGGAGCAATTCAGATACTTGGGACATATTTTGACTGAGGACCTACGCGATGATGATGATGTGATACGAGAGCGCCGGGCCTTGTCCGTGCGCTGTAACGAGTGACTTCCAACGGCCCCGGCGGGCCCGGATTTTGCGTTGACGGGGCCGTTGGAAAAAAAATTTTGCCAACGGCCCCGGCGTGTTTTTTAAATGGGACGGATAGCATTATAAATTAATAGCATACGCTCCGGTAGTGTTTAAAGAGGGGGAAATTGTGTATTATTTTGTAGACCTTAAATATGAAATGAAATTAAAAAAAGAGTTTCTATGTAACAATCACTTTTTATTGTTGAAAAAAAATATATATCAACTAGATATCAACAATCATATAATAAAATAAAATACATGATGTTTGTACTTATTATATTATGACACAGAATAAATAATAGTACAAGTATTAAGATAACAAACCGTCAACTACCAAATATCTTACTGTCTCTGTTGTATTTTTACTCCGTAAACAGTATTTATAACTAATTAACGTATTATTAACTGATTGTTACATAGAAACTCTTTTTTTAATTTCATTTCATATTTAAGGTCTACAAAATAATATACAATTTCCCCCCCTTTAAACACTACCGGAGCGTATGCTATTAATTTATTATGCTACCCGTCCCATTTAAAAAACACGCCGGGGCCGTTGGCAAAATTTTTTTTCCAACGGCCCCGTCAACGCAAAATCCGGGCCCGCCGGGGCCGTTGGAATTTTTTTTTCCAACGGCCCCGTCACCGGGGCCGTCCCGCCGGGGCCGTTGGAAGTCACTCGCTGTAACATGCTGGCGCGCAGGTTCGCGCGCTGTGCCGATGAAGTCAAGCTGACACTCTTTCGGGCATACTGTCAAAGTTTCTACACAGCTCAATTGTGGGCCAACTTCACAGCGCGTATTCGGAGTAGCATCAGGATACAGTATAATAACGCATTCCGTATCCTGATGCGGTTACCGAGGTACTGCAGTGCGTCGGACATGTTCGCGCAGGCCAGGCTCCCGGACTATTTCGCCATCATCAGGTCTCGCGTGGCATCGTTTTGGACTCGCATTCGTACCTCTAAAAATGAGATTCTGCACACACTGTCCCAGTATCTGGATTGTCCCATTAAAAAATACTGGCTCTCTGTACACCGTGACAGCAACAGGAAATAACCCTGTATTGTATTGTGCTATGATTGCAATATGTCTATTGTATTTTAGTTTTAGTTATACACTCTTTTGTAACTATGGGTTTATTACCTGAAATAAATTATATTATTATTATTTTCTGACATAAAAACTATTTGCTAAGATTTAAAAAAGTATCGTTCGTTTTTAGACGGAGCATGCGTTTTACTTTACAATAACGCACAAGTGCGTAATGAGATACAATACAATATTGAAATTGGTGAAATAAGTGTCACTTTACGTTGTCACTCTAAATAAATAAAGTGTAGTGTAATTTTGTATTATTACTAGTAATGATTTCTCTGACCTTTATTTAACTTTAAATTCATAGAATCCTAGCAATCTACCTGCGCTTGATATTTATGAATGTGTATAGAGACGATAGTTAGTTTGGTCAATAAGGTAAAAAATATTTTTCTTTTTTTTAAAGAGAAAAACATTTTTATAAGATGAAATATATGGCAAAAGCATATTAAAATGTGCCCTTTTTACTTTTTCTAACATTATTTGTGTTTGATCTTTGCTTTATCATGGCTTAACTTTAACAAATAAAAGTAAGATAGTTGAACTGGTTACGTTCCATTACTTTTTAATGGCGAAAAATGGTAGTTTTTTCCAAATGTGTATGGTTATCTATACAATGCATTGAATAGAATGATAAAATGACACGATATCGGCACATCTAAAATAGTTAAAAACAGATTAGTTTTCTAGAATGACTAAGCTACATTTGGATCTCTTTGGGTCTTTCATTCCGAAGTCAGAGCATAATGATATTTGTTCCTTCTGAAATTAATTCAGTACAGTTAAAAATGATTCGGATATTATTGCTTATCATTGGCATACACTATAGTGCATCTATTTCTCCTAAAACTTATGTAAGTCACCTCACAAAGTTATAGTATAGAGAACTTATTATTCCGTCGATAGTATTATGTAAATTTTTATTGAAAAATCTAAAGTTGAGTTAAAAACCCTAATTCATGGAGCTTAAGTCCAATTAAACTGTTTAATTTATTTAATAGGGTTATATAATAATTTGATTCTTTCATAGCCACTATAGAGGGCGGCTGCAAAATCACATCAGCCATCATTCTTATAAAATACTAACCACATTCTGTAGGGTCCGTTCCAGATCCGTTGGGGTGATCTAAAGGTCTGCAACGGCCCGAAGAGCCACAATGTGACCATCTACAACGCAACAGTATTCGATGACAGTGAAGGACATAAGTTGGAGATCAATATGACAGTTCTAACTCCGTCCAAAACAGAAAAGGTTAGTAAAGGATAAAACTCTACAAAAAATCAAACTGTGCTAAAGTTTTGCAGTTACCCTGTTAACCCAGGAGTTACCAGTTAACCCGCACTTCAAAAAGGGTCTCCCAAAATCAGTGGACTGATATTACCCGTGGTGCTTGCACTGGCGTCCCCAACCACTAAACAATAATACAGGACAAATTCAGTTGGATGTCGGCATCGCGCATATCTTCATAAATGAAAAATATTACGTGTGCATACTTTTTATTTAAGTAATAATTGCAGATAAAGGTACTCGTGTACACAATGGTCGACAACCACAAGACTGCTCTGTGGAATTACAAAGTGAACAAGCCATGCGAGCACGCGGTGTTGGCGCCAGTACTCAGCCAGCACTTGCCTTTGAGTACTTGTATCATTGTTAAGGTTTGTATCAATCATGGAAGTTATAGGTACATACTGTACAACATAATTTTTTTAAATTATTACATGGTACCAACATAGCTGTATTAAATTAATGTGGCGACACCTACCACGCCATAAGAACGCCATCCATGCTCAGGACAGATAACACTATGAAAGTCTGAAACGCGGTGTTGATATTCGCAAGATTGGACGCATATATACAACCTCCGACATAACATCGTTGGAGCCGTGGTTTCCATGGCACACCTAGCCTGGCGGGAAGATCTTCCCTTTCACACCTCGCTCCTGCTAGCATATTATTTTCCATGGTTTTGTAATCCTAACTAATATTATAAATACAAGTGAGTTTGTTCATTTGTTTGTTACCTTTCACGCTTTAGGTATCTACTGATCCAATTTTCCTGAATTTTCGCATACATATAGTTAGAAGTGCTGAGAAGGACATAAGGTATCTTTCATTCCGGGTAAAAGCTCTGTTCCCGTGGAAAATTCACGCGAGCCCTAAGCCTCGGGCGAAAGCTAGTATAGAGTATAAAAATATTTATTTATCCCTTTAATTATGTTTCAGGGAAATCACCACATCGTGATAAATTTTACGGAGTTGGCGAATACATTTCTTGGTTCTAAGTTTCATTACGGAGAATATGTATTCAAAATTGAAATGATGGCTCAAAAAGGGAACGTCGTATGTTTCGAGCTTTTTGTGAAATTTGTGAAGAAATAATCAAATTAAGTGTAAATAATAGTGTTCAGAATCCCTTCTTGCCCGTAGGGAGTAGGAACAAGTTGGGATTGCGTTAGTACATTAAAATTTAACTGTACCACAGAATAAATAAATTTTGCCTGGTACCGTTAATTGTACCACGAATAAATTTTTTTTTTTTTAAAGTACTACTACTTTACTTCTTATACTTTTTCTTTTATACTACTACATTTTGTATAACTTCTCGTATATGATCTCTATGTACTTACAAATAATTATTATATCTATTAGTAGCAGGCTAATAATAAAAAAATATATGCTTCATAATGAGTTTTATTATTTTCTTATACATATCCACTGACTTTAGTATTGGCCAGTATTGATTCCTGTATAGGTACTTATAGTATAGACATGTTTAGTTCTTTATTAAGTACATACTAATTACTACAAACGATTGCAGTACTTTTACTTCCATGCTTGACATGACATGCGTGATAAACTTATTTTTCTTTTTCGGGTGAACAATGGGTAATATTTCTTTCCTCACACTTGTATATAGTGGTAGAAGTTTCAGGTTTTATAACGTCCTAGCAATATGTCTTCTAGTCATAGTATAGTATTGCTTTTAGCGATAAGGCCGCCTTTTGCGCATCTTTGTTTCGTTTTTTAGTTATAATTTACTTTATAATACGATACGAATAATACTTTTACGAATACGAATTTGAAGATGGTTTTATAAAGATGTACTTTATAAACGCACATACATAAAATTAAAAAATAAAACTCATTATAGTACCGCTAGCGGTATCGTAAAATAACTTTAAAATTTTTATAGTACACTTTTATTTTTTAATTTATTAAATTAGGCAACGATTTTAGGCTGAATGTAAAAAAGAGGCGCATGCATGCGCAGTTTGAACTTGTGAAAAGAGTGGTGCACGCATTCGTAGTTTGAATTTAATTTCCCGCTATAATTTTTTTCTTTCTTACCTAGCTATGTAAGTACTTTGTTTAATTGTAATTGTTCCTATATGTATGAGTGAAGATAAAGTAGTGTATGCAACTGTACATAATTAGGCATTAAAACACTTGTGTGATGTTATTATGAAACGAGCCGAAGGCGAGTAAACCACACTCATGTTTTAATGCCTCTCATTAAGCATAAGCTACTATTATGTATCTAAAAATGTAATCTTGTGGGCTAATAAAGTATTCTTGTCTTGTCTTGTCTTATAAATGCTGCTCTTCTTCTATTTTCAGCATTGCAAAATGGCACTTATTGACCTAGTTTGATTTAGCTTTCTCGATTTCCTTGCCCAATGTACCGGTAGGTGTAGGTTCCGGTAGTTACCGGTCCGGTTTGAAAAATCATTTCTGTGTATATTTGATCCGGAATTCCGAAATTATAAAATTATCTATACATATAATAAAACAGTAAAAATATTTTGTCTGTACATTTAGTATTTTTGACTGAAATGGATAGAGGGACCCTTAAAAAGAATAATAGAAAGCAAAAATATTTTTTTGGAATTTCTTGTCTGTCTGTCTGTCTGTATGTATGTATGCGTTTCACGCAAAAACTATTGGACGGATTTGAATGAAACTTTTTGTTGTATAGCTATTAAGCCTGGGCAACATATAGGCTATAATTGATTTTGAAAACTGGAACACCTGATGAAGAATCATAACAGAACAGCTAAACTATAAAAAATATGGAAATGGTATCTTTGCAAAAGTTTATTAATCTGACGAGCATTTTGTGTTGACGTATAAAAATTGATAATCAGGATCATCTGATGAAGAACTCCAAGAGACCAGCTACACTATTACATATATGGAAATGGCGCCTTAGCAAAAGTCGTTCAACCTGATGAGCATTTTCTGCTGACATATAAAAATTGAAGATATGGAACATCTGATGAAAAGCTCCAAGAGACCAGCTACACTATAACATATATGGAAATGGCGCCTTAGCAAAACTTGATTAATCTGATGAACGTTGGTCGCCCTCCCGGAAATAGAGCAGGTTTCCGGATTTGAGGATCATGGTGTCCTCCCCCTCTCTTCGGACTTTGCATAATCCTACAATATCCCATCGTAACCTGCTCAATTCTTCCTCCAGTTCAGCGAGCTTCTCGTCGGTCCGCAGTGTGCACGTCTTATAAGTTGCCAGGGCCAAGGGTCGTCGGGGTTGGTAGCCTGGCATCTGCCGGGGATTAGCACCCCCTGCCCCGCCGTTACGGTGACCGCTATCAGAGTCCGGGATAGCGGGGCCGCCGGGGACTAGGGGCCGTGTTATGGGTGTATCAACCATAGGGGGGTTTTGCTGTAATCGCCACGCTTGGCAGGCGGGTTGGCGATCGCAGTATGATGTCATAGTACGCGGAAAGATGCTGCTGCCCATCCTCCGGTTTTTTTTAGCATGAGCATTTTCTACTGACATATAAATATTGAAGATCTGGAACATTTATTCCTGTTCATCAACATTATATTCCCGCGGGACATGGAATAACCAAATGGCTGAAAGTTTGAGTACTGGAGTTTAGGTTACTCGTGCTACAGTTTGGAACTTAAAAAGATTTTTCATCTCTAAGGGAAACTCACGCGGGCGAAGCCGCGGGCGACAGCTAGTAACAAAATATAAATATAAAATAATATAATTAAAAAAAGCCATGTGTTATTTATGTAATTGATCAATGCTCAATGATCATGTGTTATTTATGTACAGTCACAACCAATAACTTGTTAATAAAATAACATGGAAAGGGAATGTGACACAATGTAATATTATACCTTTCTATGTTTTGCTCGTGACTGTACGTAGGTACCTATTTAAAACGTAGCCTAATTTAAATCTCTTATGGCGGGTGTCTATTAAAATACAGATTTTGATCACATCGATTATCATGTCCCAGAAAACTATTCCACGTTTTTCAATATATTTTTTTCTTAAAACATCGGTAAACTTATTATCGCAGTTTCATAATATCGAACAACATTTCCTAAAAAAAACGTTATAAAATTTCTACTTTTGCAAGAAAAACGATATATCCAACTAACATTTCACACATGTATTAAGATATCGATGTAACCATTTATAATAACATGTTTCAATATGTAACGATGCGCATCATAACTTTTAATCGCAGTAACGTTTCATCGAATGCTGCATTCGCTTGTTGTTGCTTAAAACATGCAAAAAGGGTTAGCAAGATTAAGGCATACAGCAAGCATGCATGCAGCAAGCACAACAAACATGTAGCAAGCATCAGCAAGCATGCAACAAGCATGAAACAAGCATGCAGCAAGCATGCAGCAGGCATACAGCAAGCATGCAGCAGGCATGCAGCAAGCATGCAGCAGGCATGCAGCAAGCATGCAGCAAGCATGCAGCAAGCATGCAGCAAGCATTCTGCAAGCATGCAGCAAGCATTCAGCAAGCATGCAGCAAACATGCAAGCAGGCATGCAGCAAGCATGCAAACATGCAGCAAGCATGCAAGCAGGCATGCAGCAAGCATGCAAGCAGGCATGCAGCAAGCATGCAAGCATGCAGCAAGCAAGTATTTCTGGGTGGCTCCACCAGAAGACTCGCTCCGTCGGCCCTTCGATTCATTCGGGCACTTAACCTCGCTCCGCTCGAGAGGTAGCCGGCTCGCTTCGCTCGCCACCTCCCCCCCTCGCTTCGCTTCGGCCTCGTGCCCTCATTTTCTCAGGACCTCCTTCGCGAGCCTTCTGGTTCCGCGCGAAGGAATAACACTCTAGTATATGACAAAGTTGAACCACGTGGAGTCGGGGTGCTCTGAGTCGGATTTGTGATCCATTTATAATTAATGGACTAGCTATAAATTTACTGTTGATCAATACAATACTACCAGATTAATCTATCTATATAGGGTAACATAATAATATAATATTTGATGTTTCAAATATATTGCAAACTGAAACTTACGTGGAAATAAAATTATGGGTAACAAAACTTTGATGTTTCATTATTTCGATGAAATACATAAAATATGAAAAGAAATAACGATAGAGTGTGTTTGTACGTAATGAATAATCGTGTAAATGAAATTTCGATGTAAACAGATTTAAGGATTTGTTACATATTGTATTAAAATATCTGCGAATGGTTTTATGGGACATGAAAATCGTTGAAGTAAATTGCGATAAAGTGATGGGTTCCCCTCTTATGGCACATCCTCTTAAACATAAAAGCAGCTATAATAGGTACATGCTGATTAGTATTTAACTGTAACCAATCAAAAAGCCATTAAGAATCGTACATATTAGTATCTAAAATATTATAATCTAAAACGTTTATGGATGACTATTTATCATATGTTACCTACTAGTAAAATATCCTATTGTGATTAATCCTAATACAGTTTTGCAAACAATCATGTTGGTTGTACGTATAATACTATGTTTAATTTTATTTGCTGTTTTTTGTATTCAATGTATAAAACTTCCCAACCAAGTTTCTAATACATTTGTGAGTATACACAATTTTAAACTATATTTTACAAAAATAATAGTAGAAATAATATATTTCATGTAAATAAAAATAAAACTATTGTAAATAAAAAAATATGTATGTAAATAAAAAAAATATTGTGATTAATCCTAATACAGTTTTGCAAACAATCATGTTGGTTGTACGTATAATACTATGTTTAATTTTATTTGCTGTTTTTTGTATTCAATGTATAAAACTTCCCAACCAAGTTTCTAATACATTTGTGAGTATACACAATTTTAAACTATATTTTACAAAAATAATAGTAGAAATAATATATTTCATGTAAATAAAAATAAAACTCATCGTATTCTATTTAATTACCTTTTGTCATATTTGTCATATCATCAATCATCATCATGAATACTTATATATAAAATTCTTCCGTAACTGAGTGACTGACAGACATCGCACAGCCTACTACTAGGCGTAGGAAGCTGAAATGGCATGTTGCATAGCGGGCTATATCATGAGCGAGCAGTTCCCCAAAAATCAGAAATAATATCAAAAACCGATGAGGACCATCGTATATTTGTTTTTTTGTGATCTTGTTATGGTACAAAAATACATTTAATATCGCTTAATATCATATAATAGATACTGACATGGCGTCCGTACGTATGTTCAGAAATTATGATACAGAAAATCAGATACAATGCTCGATATTTCCATTATATTTTAGAAAATTAATTAAAGTAAATGTTCCAAACACATGTTACATGCAATATCACAAAACATATTTGTATTTCATATAAATAAATGAATAATAAATAAAATAAACAATTCTTTCCCGCGGGCAGGTATGTATTAAAAGTACATTTTTGAACGTACCGGAAATCGGAACTGTCAAATGAAGCGCGTTAACGTCAAATCATAATGGGTGTCGGCCATTTTGGCGGAACTCGCCTAACCTTCATTACGATTTTGTTGACTAAATCTACCATAGAAAGGCTACGAATTTATTGGATTTACTTATAAGGCATTGATAATAACCAAAACATGAAAAGTTTAGATAGGTGCTTATGATATAGCCGGCTCCCCATACATTTGTGCAACAACCGTTCACTCGTCCACGTCTTTGGAGAAAATGCAGCAGTGGAGTTTGTTGCGCCGCCTCTTCTCCACTTGCGCTTTGGAGGCGGTGGTAACCTTAGCTTTAAGTAATTTTATGACGTCAACTAACTAAAAAACAAGAATCTGACGATTTATAAGTGCTATTTTTAAGCCTATATAAACTAGTGGTTCTGTGAGAACAGTAGACCTCGCGAGCCCTTCCACGAAATAACCGATATTTTACCGTGTCCCTGGCTTAGAAGAGTTCTGAAACCAACCTACCAATGCTGTAAAGAAAGTAAAAAGTTCTTGTGGTTGGTCAATACCACTAAAAAATTGACTGAAACCTGCCTTTTCCGCCTCGAAATAATATAAATAATAATAATAAATATATACGGACAAATCACACAGATTGAGTAAGTTAAAGACTTTACGGCATGCTAAATTAACAATACTATATTTTATAACAAATACATATATGGATAGATAAATATCAAAACCCACGTCAATCTGAAAAATATTATTTTCCATCTTGACCCGACCGGGGATCGAACCCGGGACCTCTGGTGTGGCCGTCTGGCGCGTGATGACCGTTAGGCCACGGAGGTCGTCAGTCGTCAGAAATGCATGGTTTGACCTATTGGTTTTATGTATATTTATGTAATTTGCGCAACAAAATTAAAGTTCAAAAAAGATTCAATTTGAAATCGAATCTATTATAACCTACATATACGTAAATATTACTTTTTTTAATAGGATTCTAATCATACAATGAAGTTTTTTGTTATCAGATTTATTTCAAGTGTTCAAGATAATTCCACCAAGCAAAGCAATCCACAATACAATACCATTAACCAAATAAATACTTGAGTTTTTTTTTTTTCAGTTTGCGTGTACCACCCTAGATCTCATCTATGCTTCTCATCAGGCAAGATAGAGGTCAAACGCACTCAGTTTAAAAAAAAAATACACGCAATTCAAACAATCTCATTTTAATCAATAAATCAAGTCACTCTTAAATGAATTTGCGATTATTAAAAGCTTTGCTGCGCCATCTATTGATTTTTTTGTGAACTATCGTATAAGAATTTAATATATGGATTTATAGCGGTTTTATTGAATTTCACTATGTTGTTCATACAAAAAAGTTGCGTCTTATTAAGGATAACAAAAATGTCTAGTGACATTTTTGTTTTTTTTTTTAAATAGCTGAGATATAAGGTTTTTTTTATATATTATCGCCATTTTATAAAATTTCGGAAAACTGGCTCGACTAAAAAATTCTATAAAATTACCGAACCTGCTCACAAAATTTCATGAGAATCGGTTCAGAAATGCGACCTGTAGGCGATAACATCCGGACAGACAAAAGAATTTTCGGCTAGTGGAAACTGAGACGCTTCGCTCGCTGCGCTCGCTCGGTCGATAAAAACAGTTGACTTTGCCTTTGACTTTGAACCCCATTTTTGGCTATACCATTCACTTTGTTAATTAACCAGTCGTTTGATGAGGGGATATTCCCTGATCTTTTGAAAATAACTTTAATTAAACCTATTCACAAAAAAAACGAAACAACAAACCCGGGTAATTATAGACCAATAGCTCTACTACCGACGTCTTCAAAAATCTTTGAAAGAGCAATGGCTGATCGTGTATATTCTTACTGCGAAAAATACAAGATATTTAATGAGTGCCAGAACGGGTTTAGAAAAAATCGCTCTACCATATTGGCCATCTACAAATATGTGCAAGAAATACTTAATATCCTCGATAAAAGTAAATACGGTGTAGGAATGTTATTAGACTTGACCAAAGCATATGACAAGGTCCAATATGATATACTGCTTAATAAATTATACGCAGCGGGGATCAGAGGAATCGCACATAGATGGTTTACCTCCTACCTTAAAGATAGAAAACAGTATGTTGAAATAGAGTTCTATAATGACAAATCTAACACAATCCAAAAAATCAGATCTGACGTTAAAACGATTAATTCATCCATCCCTCAAGGTAGCGTTCTCGGATGCCTTCTGTTCTTGCTGTATATCAACGATCTGCCAAAGATAATCAACGAACACTGCGTTCTCTTTGCTGACGACATCTCAATCCTAACCTCGGGTCTCAATAATATAAGTTTACGTGAGCGACTAAAAGAAACTCTTAAAAAAACATCAGATTGGCTAAATAACCACAACCTGGAAATAAACTATGCCAAAACTAAACTTATGCTATTCCACCCCTACCAGAGAAAAGCTATAGATATAAATTTTAACTTTAACGGAATAGATTTAGAGGTCGTCAATGAGTTTACCCTACTAGGTGTAGATATAGACAGCCACATTGACTGGAAGTCTCATGTCCGAAAGGTATGTGCCAAGCTGTCCAAGTTTGCTTATGCCCTCAGAGAGGTTAAAAAAACCACCGACACTGAAACGGCACTGGTCACGTACTACGCATACGCCTACTCGTGGCTAAGTTACGGTACCAATCTGTGGGGTAACGGAACCGACTGGCATAGAGCCTTTACTCTTCAAAAACGCCTGATTCGAATAATCCATACTAATATTATAAATGCGAATGTTTGGATGTGAGTTTGTGAGTTTGTGAGTTTGTGAATTTGTGAGTTTGTGAGTTTGTGAGTTTGTGAGGATGTTTGTTACTCAATCACGCAAAATCTACTGGACGGATTTCGATGAAATTTGGTACAGAGGTAGATAATGACCTGGAATAGCACATAGGCTACTTTTTATCCCGGGAAAAAGCACTGTTCCCGTGGGAAATTCACGCGGGCGAAGCCGCGGGCAAAAGCTAGTGGTCAATATTAGACAAATAGACAGCTGTAGACCACATTTCAAAAAACATAAGATCCTAACTTTACCTTGCATATACATTTTGGAAACGTGTAAATTCGCCCGACGCTATCCAAACTTTTTTCAGAAACGAGGGGATACAACAGGAAAACATACATTAAGGTATCCTAACAAACTACAATTGCCAAATTCTCGCCTCCGCTTGCACTCTAATAGCCCTCTAGCAATGGCCGTTAAGATATTTAATAAACTACCACGAACCTTTAAAGATATAAAAGAATATAAAAATTTCGTGCTACGTGTTAAAGAATTTCTAATTAATAAATGCTATTACACTGTCACAGAGTACCTGGAAGATAAAATAGATTAAATTATACCTAACATGCAAAATAGACATAAAATGATATACGAGTATAGATTGATATAAAGATATAAAATAGATATATAGAGTAATACAATAAAAATTTAATTTAATTTATTAATAGAATAATATATTATAGGAATTGAATTGAATGTGTTTGTTTGAGTGTAATTGAATATGTATAGAATTTTGAGCTTTTATATAAATTAAATTTTAATACCTTAAGTACATATTAATATGGACAAGTCAGCCCCTCTTCGATTGCTGCGCCCGAAAGGGTCCTTAATTGTTACAATTAAATATAAGAATACGACCTGTTACTTACATTAAGGATGCAATAAAGAATTGAATTGAATTGACCCCTTTGGCATGTAAGTTCCTTAGGGAGCATATCGAAAGCATAGAGCTAGAATTTTTTTTCTGTCTATGATCGAAAGCTAATTTTTTTTTCTCTTATAGGGGCCTTACAAAGCAGAGTGGAAGGATTTTGAGCAATGCTCAGGTCCCAAGAGGAATAATCTGACGAAGTCAACTGCAAATTTCGTTAAAGTCGACAATTCGTACATGCTTTACTTAAACATGTCGTTCCTGGAAACTGCCCATGTTGACCATGTGAATACAACTTAACATGTCGCTACACAAAGAGGAAGTGTTTGCAAGTTTGTTTGTTGTAATCTTCGGAACTACTGAACCAATTTCAAAAATTCTTTAACCAACCAAGCTACATTTTATCTAGGTGACATAGGGTAAAATTTATGTACCTATGTACCTTCCTAGCAAAGCCGGGGCGCTAGTAAATTATAAATTTATGAAAACTCTTGACATCATTTTGAGAAATGCTTATTACTCCTAAACGGCAAAATAAAAACAACAAGATCAAAATCGGTTCATCCATTTAGGAGCTACGACGCCATAGATAGTGTATGTAGAGCCAATCTTCTAACTCTACCACGCCCCACCTATATAAACCGTTTACCGTCATTTGGGAGTAAGGTGAAAAATTTAAATTGAGTTGAATGGAGAAGCCACTGCTTTTGCTTATGCTTATACAAAATGCCTAGCTCTTATTTTTTTATTATCGAACATTAAGGTTCGGACAGACTATTAAAACGCCACACGACCCCACACCATCCGACGCGAGTCAGTACTAAGAGGTTTGATGTTTCAATCTCTGGCCAGTTCGGCATTCGATTAATACCTTATTTATATAGTGTTTTTAAATATTTATGAAGAAGTTTGAAAGATGGAGAGAGTTGACGGGATTCAGTCTTCAACTACGGATTAAAACATCAATTCAGAAATATTAAACTAAATAAAAGTGATTGGTACCTACCTAAATACAGTTTAATTAACGACAAACCCCCAGTCGTTACAGTACCAATCAATCTCATAGAATTACTATGATCGGAGACACATAGACAACACCCTATGTGTGTGTGTGTCTCTCTGACCATAGTAATTTTATGGGATTGATTGGTACTGACTCGCGTTGGATGGCGTGGGGTTGTGTGGCGTTTTAATAGTCTGTCTGGAACTTTATTCACTTATAATATACACTAAGTACTTAGCGATCAGCAGTTATCGTCGTAAATCCAGTGTTATGTTATTTAAACTCTTTTGTCGTTATTTCATGCTGTTTATATATTCCAGGTTAAAGTGGACGTATATACAATAAAAAATAAAGCTAGAAGTATATTATGGCGTCACAAAGTTGACGACCCCTGTAAATACTTTGCTCTTGGAGAGATGCTTTTCAAATATTTTAACGTGACTAAAAATTGCATGGTTTTGAAGGTAAGGCATTGAATTTATTGGTAACGTAATACGAAAATTTAGAAGACTTTTGTCCATGCTGAAAAGATTTTAGTAGATAAGCTATTTTAAATTTTATCGAGCATTTATTATTTCTATTAATCAATGTTTTTAATATTTCCTTTTTAGGGATACCAAAACATCGTAGCAAATTTGACGGACATGACCTACGCGTTTTATGGGAAATCGTTTTATTATGGTGAATATATTATGAAGGGCGCTGCTTTTTCTAACAAAGGGAACTTACTTTGTGTAAGCTTCAACTGCAATTACCTTAAACTCTAAATTAATAAACCTGAGTAGGTAATATGTATAATGATAAAAAAAAAATTGTTTTATTTTTTGCATAAATGGTCGTAACTATGGTTGGGAGCATTCCAATAACCCTCAAGTGGATATCCTATCCATTGCAGGTGGTCGCCATTAAATAATCTTTTGTCACAATATATATATATATTTTACATACATACATAGCATCACCTCTTTATCCCTTACGGGGTAGATAGAGCCAAGAGTCGTGAGCCTCGAAGGCCACGCTTAGCTGAATGGTGGGCTCTCTGATGGAATGGAGATTCAGGTATAGTGACAGGTTGCTAGCCCATCGCCTATGAGTGGAGGAATCCCCAGGAATCATTTTAATATCAATTAATGTGTAAAAAAATAGCTTTTGCCCGAGGCTTCGCATGGGCTTCGCCCACGTGAATTTCCCTCGGTAACTTGTGCGTTTTCCCGGGATGAAATGTACCCTATGTACATTTGAGTATTTCTATGTGTATGCGAAATTTCAGGCACACTGGTTATTAAAGCGTATGGAGGTGACTAATTAAAAAACAAACAAACAAATAAACATGGAAATAATTAGAACTCTTTTGTTATCGACTGAGTGACTACATACAACTTATAGCTAAAATTACTAGGCAAAGGAAGCTGAAATTCGCCTTGTAGGTTCCTTAAGGAGTATAGGGAAGGACTAAGAGAGGATTTTCCGAAATTTTCAGGGAATAACTTCTGCTCATCTATACTATATGTATAGATGAGCAGAAGTTATTCCCTGAAAATTTATAAAACAGTAAAAATATTTTGTCTGTACATTCAGTATTTTTGACAGAAATGGATAGAGGGACACTTAAAATGAATAATAGAAAGCAAAAAAAATTTTTTGGAATTTCTTGTCTGTCTGTCTGTCTGTCTGTCTGTATGTATGATCACGCTAATCTCCGAAAGTACTGAACCGATTTGAATGAAACTTTTTTTGTTGTATAGCTATTAAGCCTGGGCAACATTTAGGCTATAATTTATTTTGAAAACTGGTACACCTGATGAAGAACCTTAACAGAACAGCTAAACTATAAGAATTATGGAAATGGTTCCTTAACAAAAGTCGTTCAACCTGATGAGCATTTTCTGATGACGTATAAAAATTGAATATCTGGAACATCTGATGAAGAACTGCGAGAGACCAACTACACCATAACATATATGGAAATGGCGCCTTATTAAAAGTCGTTCAACCTGATGAGCATTTTCTGCTGAAGTATAAAAATTGAAGATCTGGAACATTTGATGAAAAGCTCCAAGAGAGATTTTTCATCTAAGCGAAACTCACGCGGGCGAAGCCGCGGGCGACAGCTAGTCAACCAATATGTGACCAAGATTCTTTTCTGGCCTGCATTTTATTTTGCCCGCGGGTAACAGCTGGTATTAGCCGTAATTTCTAATAAAGTAACAATAAAACTATAATTAGAAGGTTAAAAATAAGAAAGTGTTTATAAAATTCTATAAATTTAATATAAAAATATAAATATTTATTTACAAAAAATATAATCCGTTTTTTTACCATACAAAAATTGAACATAAAGTTCAGGAAAAACTCCTACAAATAAATACATTTAGTAATTAATTATCTAGAAAATAAGAAATTTGCCGTTTTTCCCCTTTTGGGTACGGAACCGTAATAATACTTAGGTGTCTCAATTTTAATTCCTTTCCCATAAAAAACACAAATTATAGTAAACAAATAACTTGCTCACTGAATCATCTACCTAAATAACTACTTTTTATTTACATTAATTTAAAATCCGTATTATTATTTTTTCACTTGGGGGTTGGTGTGACGAAGGCATTTTTAAAAGCTATTTTAAGGTAATCTTATGACTTAAATTACTGTATACCGGTATTTAAGAAATAAAATAATGCATTTGCTCACAGGTGGGTCGTACTTATAAATATTTTAAAGCTTCTTATTCCACACCTTATATATCTATCGTAACATTACCAAACTTAACATAAAACTTACACATGACAATACTATTTATTAAGATTCAAAGTACACAGCGCTAGTTAGTTTGGGAGGATTCAAGATCTTACAGTCTTCTCAGAAAGGCACAGAAGAATTTGTACTTGAGCAAAACTAAGTTTTGTATATTTTTCCGAAAGGAAAAATTTATTGCAAGTCTGTAAGGTTGATTGTCTTTGATGAGGCAATTAAGGTTGTTTATTTTATGTTATACACGTGGAAGTATTAAGTACGTACTTTTTATTTCCATGAATATAGGATACTACTTCAGTGACAAAATTAGGTTTATTCCTTATTCAGCCTACTATTTTTTTTGGAACTTCGTCCCAAATTATTGTATTCCAGGCTGCAGGCAGTATAATGTTTGGGGTGATCGTAAAATAGACCCAAAAACTTAAGATTTTTTAAGTAACGATAGTCAGTTGGCCGAACGAAGACTAAACCCATAATAATAACATGATTATCATACCGAAACTACTTGCAAACAATTTGCAAATGCGATTTGGTACAAGTTTTGACAATTATTATTTAATTAACAATAGAGAGACTATTCTTATCTATTATATAATACTTACAAGTAAGTACTTTGTATTTTTTTACATAAGTATCTATAAATAATGTTAATTTGTATCAGTTTTACTTACTATCGTCATATGCTATTAACTAATATGACATAATTAAATGCACATTGTTTTCTCATGCTATTAAATCAGTTAGCTCAGCTTTAATTTAGTCGGAAAACGTCAAAAAGTTCAATAGATATGTTCTGAAATATAGAACGGCAATTATATTATTTACTAGCATGCACGATGATTAGGTCGTATTCATACTTGACGGTACTCTGGTTATTGTTGGCTTCATCCATGATGCGCATGCGACGCACCACCTCCAAATATTCTTCTAAAAACTCGTTGTAAAGTTCACTGGGAATGCTGAACGGATTAACAGCTTTTACAGCATCTGAAATGAGTTCATCCTAATAAGTATTTAAGAAGGTAGTTCTTGCAAATCAAATTCTATTATTACAAATGCGATAAAAAAACTAAAACTTCTACTAAAAATAAATTGATAAATCCAAAACGCCCGTCTTTATATTTTTAATTAAATAATTAAAATACATAAAAAATTCGGTGAAACTTGGCAAATGACGTCAACTAACTAAACAACAAGAATATGACGATTTAGAAGTACTATTTTGTAGCCTATTTAAATAAAATCATTTTCATTCATTCATTTCATTTTTTTTTATTTAGCTAATACTGCTGAGCAGGTCCCACTGCTGGCCAAAAGCCTCCCCCTTATCTCTCCAACTACCTCTATCGCTCGCTACCTGCTGCCACTACCTATCAAAGGCCGACAATTCGTCAGACCACCTCTTCCTTATCGTGCCACTGGTGGAACAAGTTGGTGGCACGACGAGGATAAAGGGGTCATTTTCGGCTTGCCAATCGCTCTTATGGCATCAGTCGGGACCCTATTTTTGTCCATCTTTCCATTCATTTCATTTACTAATTAAAATATATTGACTTACTTTTGATAGCCTCAGAGCTGTCGAAAACGAAGTGTTTCTTCTTGCATTTGACATAAACGTCTCGGAACCCGATGTGCTCTAACATCTGAGTGATCTCTCTCTCAGGGTCCTGAAATTTGAAAAGGTATAATTTTTTAAAATTTAATCCTGCTTGGACTGAAACCAGGCCCTTGATTCTACAAATTACAAACGTAGATGTCGTGCCTCAGTTGAGTCTCAAAAGCCAAAGAAATCGTAATAAAACTTAGAAGTCTCACAGAGATCTTGTCACTTTATTTCAATTTCTTTGGCTCTTGAGACAGAATTGAGACACGACAACTACGTTTGTAATTAGTGGAATCGGCCCCCAGGTAAACAGACTTATTTTTTTTTGCATAGATGTTACAATAAATATAATTTTAACCGGGTATTTTATTTACTTTTTCCCCCAGCTATGTATGTATATGTAGTACAGTGGGCTACATAGAAACGTATTCCATCTGAAATACGATCAACTATAAAAAGTTGTATACTTTTCCATATGGCCCATAGTACGTCTCGGGTGTTCTACGGTGTACCTATATTTATATATGAAGAACAAATATCTTACCTCTGAATCGTGGTACGGAGATATGAACCGGTCGACATCTTCCAGCCACGGTGTCCATTTACTTCTTTTAGACAAAGTCCGGTATACATCGAATATAGGATTCCGCCCGCAGAATATCAGGAAACAACTGCCGTCTTCAGTCATCAGGTCGTATATGTTCATAAATGCAGCCCTGGAAAATAAATAAAAAAAACATAAGTATTATCTCAAAATAAAGATTTGTCTCAATATGGGTTTTTGTGTATTTATCATTTTCTAACTGCGCCTCGGAATTTTTTCGAGATCCTTAGACTTTTACTTTTATCCTAAGGGATAAAAGTTACAAAGTACAAAGTACAAAGTAACTTCTCGTAAAGTAAAAAGAAACTGTGACACAAAATTAAACTATTTGTGCTCCGGATCTTCTTAATTTCAGAGCAAAAGGTAAATTCCTCTGGAAATAATAACATTAGCAAAACGAGGATTCATACCTGTTTCTTGATCTATTTTTACGCAATAAAAAAATCTATCATATTCTTCTTTTACTGGCTAAGAACGTAGATTAATTTAACTGTGATACGTCCTGATCTAGGTCTACGAAACTGCGTAGTACTGCTACGCAGAGCTACGCTCGTAGGTTTTGTAGTCAATTTAGTTTTTCCTACACATTCATATTATATTGCTGCTTATGAATTGTCATCTATTAAAATTTCGATATACTCAAAGTAAATATGTAATGTTTACAAAGTGCTTTATTAAAATTAACGTACCTACTCCTAATTAAATATTAATAAAGAACCAAACGTTATTTTTTTTTAATTCGACAGCGTTCAAGTTAATAATTATGGTTACTTACTTTTGATTTTTGATCCAGTGAAGCGTGTAAAATGAAAATACGTGGTCGAAGGATCCTAGAAGTTCTTTGGGCGGGCAGTTCTCAATATTGAGCAGGATGAAGCGGGTTCTCTCGTTCCCGTGATTGTCGTTTGCGAACTGTACCATTTTTGCGCTCACATCACATCCGACGATTATTTTGTAGTTTTGTGGTGTATATTCCTTTAAAATTCTAGTGGTCACGGTGCCATCTCCGCTGCCAATGTCTAAGATCCTGGCACCATATTGTTTCCATTTAATTTTGTCAGCATAATCTTGTAATGATTCCAGGGCGTCCCGTTTTTGCATGTTGTTGCCTTTCTCGTAGAGCTCAGCGTTGTCCATTTTAATTTTGATTTTTTTAAATTTGGATATCAGGATGGTGCGTGCGTTAGGTAGCTGCTCGCCGCGCTTCCGATGAGAAGTCGTGGGGAGAGAGCTGTACGTATGAATTTATACGCGACTCCGGCGCCGCGCAAAGCCGTCATCGCCCGGCTCGACGCTAGCTGCAAGCTTCGCCGTTGGACGCATCATTTCTCACATAAGGGTGGTTTCTAAAAAAAATAATGTTTATTAAAATTTGTAGTTATATGTGGCAACATAAGTGAACAACTCCCCAATGAATTATTTCGAAATACATAACAGAAAAATTGATACAAACTGAAAATCGTTTGATCAGCATATTGTGCGATTGATTTTTAGGGTTCAGGAAAAATAAGAAACCTTTAATTATTAATTAAGGGTTACGGTAAGGCTTCGGAGCATACAATGCACGTAACATGAAACAGGTATTTCTCTATATTTTATTAAAAGTTTATTGAGGAAAAATTGTTCAGCATAATTTATCTGTTTCATGTTTTATATTTGTAATGTATGTGTTATCATCTTTTAGAGTTTGTAACTTTAAATGTAATTTGGTAAATTTTGGCATTCTCTTTTATTTCAGACGGCTATCCCAGAGCATATTTACATTTCTTACTGGCCTCCGCCGCCATTGCACCCGCACCAGCTCTACAAACGTATGTTTAATTAATAATGAATGATTTACATTATTTAAAAACATGACTGCGTCGTAAGCAATCATATTCATATAACAGGTATCTGCGTACTCGCTGATGAAAGAGCAAGTGTTATTACGTTTCTTACGCTGCTGTCTACGTATCAAAACTCCTATTCGTTTTAGATTGATTTCTTATCAGATTTGATTTATAAATGCTACGTTTTACGCACGTTTTTACTTTTCAATTTACGGTAACAGTCACAAGATGAAAATTATATATGCAAAAAAGATTGTATGCTACGGTTTTACGTCATACTATTTATCATTATGTCAGTTTATAGGGATACAGATAGAACTTAAGTATCGACCTGGTTCGCCAGCGAAGCCGCGTGCAAATGCTACTTACTGTACTTATAGATTGGCGTTGGTGAAAACTCAAATTCTGAGGTGAAAACCGATTGTTTGAATTTTTCTCTATAAAGATACAGATTCAATATCACGTTTTTAACCCTTACGGGATAGACACAGCCAAGAATACTGAGACTCGACTGGCCTTTATATTTTTCCCAAGTTGGAAAATCAATAGTCCTGTGTTTCAAATTTCGTGAAATGGTCCATTCAGCCGTTCTTAAATTAATGATGTAATTAATTATTATATTTCTTCAGGTGTCTATAAAAGTCACGATCGCGATAAACTATTACTACTACTTTATACTGTGCTGTACTCCACGTCTTTGCTCATGTCGGAATTGCGGGATTCTTGAAGTCTATAGTATTTCTTTCTGAGTGTAGCTGTGGCTATGATTCCCTAAAAATAGTTTTATCGATTCATCAAACGTTCTAACAAACAAGCAAAAACTCAAGCAGCATTATTAAGTTTGTACTACCTTTTGACCTTGGTTTTCCCCACGTAAATTTTGTTATTCATCCGTTTCAGGATAAATCTTTTGGGGTGGAATTATCAAAATTCCTCACTATATGTATAAAGCACCTCTTTGCAAAATTTGAAATTCGTCTCTATATTGATATATCAATCAGTCAGACATTCAGCATCTAAATTTATATATGTCGCAGGTTTTTAAAGAAATTTGGTTTTCGTCAAAGGTTTTTGAGCTAGAACCGGAAAAAAGCCAAAATATTAATCAATTCAATCATGAATCAGAGAAAAACCAGGTTTTTGATCAAAAACTTAGATTTGATGTATCTCCCGAGCGAAGTCGGGGCGGAGCGCTTGTTAAGTATACAACGTATGCAGATTTCAAGCAAAATCTTAGTAAGTCCAACGTTCACGATACACCGGACCGCACCCGGGCCGGGCCCCGTCCGTACCACGGCCGGAACACGGGCCAACAATATGGCATACATATCATGCTTGGTCGTGCGTGCCGCGGCACATGGCCGGAGTACAGCCGGGCTTTGGTCAAACATGATATGCTTTATCCTAACCTAATCCTACCCTAATCCAAACTAATATTATAAAATATGCGAAAGTGAGTTTCTTTGTTTGTTTATTTATTTGTTTGTTTGTTACCTCTTCACGCTTTATCTATAAATTTGCAAAATTTGGTATGCAAAATTTCAGGAATATTGGTTTAGTCAGTATACTGACTAAACCAATCTTAAAGGTATCCTTTGTCCTTCTTAGTACATCAACCATTTGTCCAAAGAGCAATATGATTATAAGGAAATTTAAAAGCTCTTTCAAAAGCTGTAGGTATAGAAAATTTGTTTACTATTTAAGCTATCTTATCATCGAAATAGATTTTAAAATATGTAAATATTTATACGATTTTCTTTTGTTACATTTATCCTCATAGACTATTTTTACATGACGATGACTTTTCCTCATTAAAAAGCCAGGGTCCAGGTCAAATGATCTATTTATTGCGTATGAACATCTAAAAGTTTGTGTTTCAATACATTGAGTACCTACACGTCAAGTAGTTATTTTAACATTAAACTACTTACCTACCTAAGTAGTTTCATAACAGGAAAAAAATTAAAAATAGATTATTTTTTTGATGTAAATACATCTATTGGCGCAGGCAATCGTTGGCAGGCAAAATATATCTGAATTCCGTGACGGAAATTGGTGTGATCATCGTGCCATCGATGCTCAGATGTTTAATACTCAGATGTTTTACATCTGCCGGGTGTCTCATGACGGCTAACTTTTTAAATTAAGGTACTGTCTCTACGCCTACATCATAGTTTGATCTACTTTTACTAGCGATACGATATGAACATTAAGTTTTGAGGATATTTTATTAAAATTTTGAATATTAAGCTGTTAGTTCAATTTTTTTTTCAAACGATGTTCATTATGTAGCTGTGCGCCTGGGTTCTACTAGCGTACAAATTTCTGGATAAAAAGTACCTTATGTGGTATTTCAGGTTAAGTATATTTATCGAAATCAGTCCAGTAGATTTTGCGTGATTGCTTAACAAACATCCACACATCCTGACACGTTAAGTACTTAAGTATAAAGTTAATGTGATAGAAGAGCAAAATCGCATAATACAGGCAGTAAATGCTTAAAAGGAGGTTTCGATAAATAATTATGTTTCAGATTTATTTATGATTGATATTAGCAATGAAGTAAATGATGATTTAGCTATGAAGTAAATGAAGTATAATGTCAATTAGAATATCCCAATCCTAACATTAGTTAATATTAATTATAAATGCGAAAGTGAGTTTGTTTATTACCTCTTCACGCTTTATCTACTAAAACAATCTTACTCAAATTTCGCATACACATAATAAGAAGTATGGAGAAGGACATAAGGTACCTTTCATTTCGGAAAAAGCACTGATCCCGTGGGAAATTCGTGGGCGAAGCCGCGGGCAAAAGCTAGTACTATATAAATTAAATATTCTTCTTCTTTTACTACACCGTCAGTCGTCGGGGCAAAGGGCAGACACGAAGTTTCAGTCCGTGTGTCCACGTCCCTGTCCTACACCTCAGGATCTACTGCAGCCATCCTACTGCAGTTTGCCATCTCAAGCTGCAGCTCTTAAAGGAACAGAGTAATCTGCGCCTCAAAACAGGTCCAATGTCACCAGCGAGAAAGAAAACCGAGCCCGCATACATGCTGGATGGCTAGCCTTAGAGCCTACAGGCTCTTAGGTGGCAGCCCCACCATCGTGCTAGGATGCTATGGGTTAATCACCTGTACACCCAATTCCAATTGACTCACGAAACAACAGACATAGAAAAAAGTAATAGATATAGCTTACTTTTTTCCTGGTCCTGTCTCCTAGACTACAAAAAGTAATTCCTATTGTAACTACCTACAAAGTGAGGCGATTTCGTCAATAGATGCGATAATATCTATGGGATCGCGGCGCCGACATTGTAGAGTACCCCTTTGTTGAATCGTCGTCTATCGATGGCCTCATCTCGGCTATTTTTGTACTATTTGTGCAACTTTTTCTGTTGGCATTTGGCAATATACAGGAAGTACATAGAAATAGTTTGAGTACCATATAGAATAAATAATATGGTAGGTCTTGGGTGGATATAGTGGAAGATTATGGAAAAAATAGTTTATTAGTTATGAAGACAAACGAGGAAGTACGGGACACGACGATAAAACACAACTACCTTACTACTCTCTGTTTGATCTAGTGGTTGACAGGTAGAGAATGCTATTTGTACATATTTTTTATAATTTGTGCAATAAAGTTTTTAAATAAAATATATATAAATAAATAAAATCGCAGAAGACAAATGGAAATGGAAAATGCTCCACCGATAAGAACACTTAGATATGATGATGAATAATAACTGACTTTCTAATGGGTGGTGTAATGATATTTCAACAATGTGTAGCAGCGAACCTGAAGCTACTCCGAAAGGAAAAGAGCAGAGCTGGGAAGTCAAAAGACCGACGAGAATGTCACTTTTTGTTTTTCTTTATTTGTTTATTTATAAGTATTTATAGTAGACTAGCTGTCGCCCTCGGCTTCGCCCGCGTGAGTTTCGCTTAGATGAAAAATCTCTTAGTCAGATGTTCCAGATCTTCAATTTTTATACGTCATCAGAAAATGCTCATCAGGTTGAACGACTTTTGTTAAGGCACCATTTCCATATTTCTTATAGTTTAGCTGTTCTGTTAAGGTTCTTCATCAGATGTTCCAGTTTTCAAAATAAATTATAGCCTAAATGTTGCCCAGGCTTAATAGCTATACAACAAAAAAAGTTTCATTCAAATCGTTTCAGTACTTTCGGAGATTAGCGTGATCATACATACAGACAGACAGACAGACAAGAAATAAAAAAATTTTTTTTTTGCTTTCTATTATTCTTTTTAAGTGTCCCTCTATCCATTTCAGTCAAAAATACTAAATGTACAGACAAAATATTTTTACTGTTTTATTATATGTATAGATTTCCAGGTTGAGTTGGTAATGTTTTGATATTAAGGATGATCTGAATCCAATCACCTCGTTTTTGCCCAAAACCAAGATTTATAGGTATCCCTTATTCAGAGCGGTGAATTAGGATATATCAATTTCATATTGTCTTAAATTCTTCGAGCAACAAAAATTTCGGCGCGCGGAACGAGTCCGTGTTGCCCATGTCTTAAAATAACACTTTATATGAAGTACAAAAGGACCAATACCTAGCGTTCATAGATTTTTCTAAAATTTTAGTACTATTATCGTAAGAAAGTCGTGGACATTAGCGACATTAAGGACTTTATTGTGGTCAATGTACTTAGTTGATTTGATACCAATCACACAGGGCTCATAAAATAATGCAGTTTTATAACAACAAGACACGAAATACTTATCTCCGTATGCATTTGCTGCAAGTTTACTCTAAAGAAAAAAACCTGAAGTAAGAAAATAAGTTCTAACTTCTTAACCTTAAAGTTGGAATTGCATTTTCGTGGTGCACTAAGACATTGTCACGCAGATCACGAATTTTGGGCCTGGCCCGCCGCCTCCGGTCTTCTTGACCGGCCACGAAAAAGTGCATTGCCCCATCCGAGCGACCGGCTGCCTTTTATTTTGTTTATTACCGTTTTTGCATCGTCGTAGGGTTAGGAATCATGACCTAGCCTAATGTTATTCGTATTGATTGAGTCATCGAGGTATGGTATAACGCAACGTTTTATGTAAGTATTACGTTCTTGGGTTTTCAAAGGCGTATTGTTTTATAGTGTAGTATTTCTTGTAACGTCATTCTGGTCGTAAAAACCTATATCGATGGTATAAACGCTATCGTATATCATCTATTCTATTCGTAAGATTTTAAAATCGCGTCAGTTATTTCTTACGTTAAAATATTACAATTTATCAATTAAATTGATCGCTGATACTATTATTGTAGGTATTGTGACTAGTTTAACCTTCTTCCACGGTTCCGCTGCCATAGAAACTTAGCGATTCTGTAACCTATTTACTATACCTAATATTTTACCTAATATTTTCTCTTACATAGATTTTAAATAAACCCGTCACAACTTAAAAGTAAGTTCCATTAAACATATTTTTCACTTCTCATGCTCGGAAAGTGCTTATTTGTGCAGGATATAGGCTGCACAAAATCGAATTTTGTGCACAAGGGCATTAACGTATCTACTCATAAATGTATCTATATTAAGGCAAAGAAAATGAGCCATACAGCCAAACACGATAAAAAGTTCATGGATAGAATTTGTTATGTTATAATATTTACTTTTAATTTATTTGCCTTATGTGTTTTTTAAGACATAAAAGATATTAAAATTTAAATTGAAGTACGGTAGGTTATTAAATTAATTTAAGAAAAATATTATTACAAAATTAATTTAATAGTAGGCTGTATAGGTCTGCAGCCCAAGCCTATCAATGTCGTAAGATTAAAAAATAAAGCGGCGGGAAACAGCTCTTGTTTTTTCGTGCGTTTATTAATTTCTTCAATTTGATTTATTTCCTCGCAATCGAAGTGAAAAGCAGAGTTTATAACTCGTCCACAAAACGATTTTTATCCTCGACATTACTATCAGCCCTCGCCTTCGGCTCGGGCTGCTAAAAGTCTCGGATAAAAATGATTCGTTTTGTGCACTTGTTGTAAAATCTACTATTTTTATAAGAACCTACTGAAAATAATTACGCTTGTAAATTTAATTCCCAGTAAATAAACTGTTGAAACAACAAACTGCGTACTTGAACATAGTATGGTATTTATATACAGCGCAGACGGGATATTAAGACAAATTTTTGGTATCATACTCGTACGTGGTTTTATTATAATGTACATACTTAAGGTCGACGCTTATTTACCCAGAAGTCCCAATTCGGGATTCAGTTTACCCTGTGGCAGTACCTCGTACAATTTTCGAGTGTTGAACTACGAATAGGTAAGTACGAGTAATGTGTTGAACGAAATTTTCTCTACTTTTCGCCTAAGAGTTTTATGAGAAAAATAACACGAACGCTTGTTGAAGATCTAGATTATATTGTACCTTAAAAAATGGAACTTACATTGGCTTTTAATCGAATGATTTTAAGAAGGTTACTTGGTCACTAACTTTTAGCCTGTGAGATTTCCCGAAAATTTTGACGCTTACGGATTTAGTATTTCTGTTCAGCTCAGAATTGGGTACGTATAGTAAAATATACACACGGGGAAAATAAATGAGCGACGACCTTTATGCACAGCGTAATCTAAACTTGAAATTCAAGGACAAAGTTAAAAACTGCCGAAAAAATGCAAGACGATGCATCCATACGCTATAATGGAAGTGCACTGCATGTTTAAAGTGAACCAGATTTGCGTCATTTTGATACTTGTACCTACAGTCATGAATAAGTGTAATTTTACCCTATTTTAAATGATGTTTGCCCGACGTACATAATTATTTTTTTAACTCTTACAGGTTTGGTGGTTAGCAAAGTAACCACCTTTTTCATAGAAATTAAATTTTTAAAGTATTTTTTTAATTCCTATCTCATACCTACACCGGAAATGAACAGAACATGTATCTTTCTAATCATTTTTATCCATAAAAAAAACCGGAAAAGTGCGTGTCGGACCGACGTCGCATAAAGTAGGGTTCCGTAGTCATTTTTTTTAAGTATATATTTTGGTATAAGTTATTAAAGAGTACTGAGTGACTAAATAAGTCATATTCTTGTTCCGTAGAGATTTAGAACAATATTTTTAATTTATTTTTTATTAAAATTTAACAGTAATAGTAGAGGAATACTAATTAAATTAAAATTTGATGTCGGGACCGTACGCAATCTTATTTATTTTTATTTTAGATAAATTTTAGTTCTAGTTGTAAATTTTTAAGTTTATTATAAATTGTACCAAATCGATGCTCTGTTTACACTATACCTAGCTGTAAGTCACAACCTGAAGTATTTCAGATTTTCCACGGTGTAATTAACGGATATTATGTTATGCCTTCCAATATTACATTCAATTGACGTCTTTTCAACAGCATTTTCTCCAAAGACAGGAAAAAAATACCCGTCGTACCACCAGTTATACTATTACAAAATATTCTTCTGTGTTTGCAATGAAGTACTTAAAGTATCAAGAAATGAGGAGCGCAAACCGTGGTATCCGCAATGTCACCCTGTCCTGGGTTCAAGCGCCGGACGCAGAGAAAGGGCCGCGCAAAGGGAAATTTTATGTGCTAATATACAAACGCATTTTATTGACGTTATATTATTAGGCCACCTACCTATTTAGCATGCACTTTAACACCTGTCTCTTCATTTGTGTGTAAAAGTTATTTTTTATAATTATTAGCTCAGTGTGTTTCTAGCCCACACAATGAAATAAACAATTAAGTAAGGCATATACCACTAGTATATACCTACCTAGAGATGAACTATAAATGAGTCACCTGCATTGTCCAATAGAGTAACTAACCTAGAACATTCATCTGATACATGGGCAGATTAACAGATACATGGTCAGATTAAGTCACTTCTAATTCAACAATATTTAAAGCAATTAACGAAAAAGCCGGTAAAAAGTCTCAAATGTCAGGGGAGATGTTATCTCCAATATCTGTTCTTCTGTGTTTAATTACTCTAAATCTATAAGTGGATACATTCCAATATATGTAGAAAAAGGCTATAATACAGCGGCTGAGTTATTACGGCTGTCTATCCCAACTTTAGCGGGCTAAAGTCATCAAACAGTCCATAGCTATATGATTGTGGTAAAATATATCGTAGTACGCCCTATACCTACTACAATCTGAGGTGTCATCGTGACGAAACTACGACTAGTTGACGAAATTTAGTGAAAGTTGGGAGATAACACAGAAATGTGTCGGAGCCGGTTAGATTGCGTCACCGGTGGAAACCGGGAATATTACCAATGTAGGAATACTCTATTTGCTGTTGCATAATCAGAAAAAAGGTTGTGTGACAAAAAGAACGTAGATTTAAAAAAAATATATTGGACACTGCATCGCTGTAACACCAGCCTACCTAATTGTTGGGTCAGGTCATGCCGATAAAGTAATGATCTCATACTAATCATTAAGAACTTTTCAACTGTTAAACGTTGCAGTTCACATACATAAGTAGGTACTAAATATACTTTCTTCTCTTCATAAGTCTTCCTAGGGTCCTAAGTTAATCTCCATGGGAGCTGTTCCCCAGAGCTCTGTTGTGTCTCTTGACATATGGACAGACATACGATGTTATCGGACACCTATTGATCTAGGATCTATTATAGTTCCATATTTCCTGGTGCATTTCCCCCTGGTAATGACTGATCATCGATTTAATTATTTCTACTAGTAAATAAACTGGTGCAAGTCACTTACGCCGTCTTTCACTTGAATTTTCATTAAAAAATTCGTACTTTCGTCCTCTCCCAACCAGTTAGCGAGTGCATTGGCCTGAGAACATTACTACCCAAATTTTAAATTGTTGCTCGTACCTGCTCACACGAATTGTATTGAAAAGTGAACACAATATCAGGCAGTGCATTGTTAAACAGTTGTAATAGAGGCTGAATTGCGTTGAATTTGCGTTGGTTGATGTGCTGTAGTGTGTACGTGAGAGTGAGATGGAGTTAAGTCATGCGCTGGCGATTGTATTCGTCTCTTATTGATGTCCCAATGGGTCATGCCTTAAGGCAGGTTATGATAAGGTCATAAAAGGTAAGTTGTCGTAGGCTTAGACCGTGACGTACTGATTACATTGAATAAAAAAAATAAAAGCCATACGAGAATTTTTAATGTTAACTTAATTTTAGATGAAACTTAGTCTTCCTGGTTCTAATAGTGAAGGTAGAACCTGATATGTAAGAACTTTTGGCGTGTAAAGTTTATCAAGTTTGCACCTACATAGAGATGGATTGTTTGATCCTAATTAACACAAAAAGTTATACTTTGTTGCTATGAATAAGAATAAGCACAGATTAGTTCTATGAGATTAGCTATTACTCGAGCGATCGTCTAAACTAAACTTATAAGTCATTGTAGGCCATTGTTGGTGAAAAGTTGAAAAATGAATTTTTGATTTTACTTATAATTTTCATAAAATAGAAATAATATGAAGAGCTGTGGGGCATAGTATAAAAACTTTATAATTTAATTATTCAGTAATCAATGCCATCTTGCTCAGAAAATTGGAAGTTTAAAGTTCATGGTTTATGGAGTACCAGACGGAACCAGAAACCAAACGCACCCAACAAATAGCAAGTCCTGAAATTCCGCATTACGTAGTGCTCAGTTGGGCTACCAGATGGCGTTTATACGAATCGGTATTCCAGAGTTCAACAAAGCATAGGGCGTGTAAAGGTATTATTTTAATTAACATGTGTCTTACACATCCAGGGTCAGTCTTAGATTCGATTCCTGGCTAGAGTGTGTTAGTCGGAATCACGATATATGTATAGCTGAAGTAACATTTGACCTAATCAACAATGTGCATTGCATAAGGCCTACTTCACCTACTCGTATATATGTGTTTAAATCTTTGGCTCGGTCGTTTCGCTATCGTGAAAAAATTATTCACTGTTCATTACTTTTTACACGACTGACTAAAAAAGGAGTGTTATGTTTTCATGGTTCATGTATGTATGTAAGTATGTATGTATGTAAGTTTCTTTATTCCACCATAAGTCCTGAGCGGCTTTACAGATTTTATGTGAGAGGTATTTTTAGATTCCTTGTATTCCTCCGAGTGACATAGGGTATATGACGTCATCATAAAAACAAAATGGCGGATTACATATGCGATATATAGCAGACCAAAAAAAAATTTGATCAGTCTTATCGAATGGGGAATCAAATTGAAGAGCTTTAAAAGGCGATTTCAAAAATGTATATAACATGTTTGTATGTACTTTTTGAGTAAAAACTTGTCAGTCGTGCTTTTTATTTTTAATAATTAGCTTGTTTGTTATACAATAGTAACGAAACGGCTGAACAAAATATTTTGCCTAAGGTGTAGAGTTATTGAAGTTAGGGCGTGTAGAGCTTGACTCTACATGAGATCTGCTAACTTTTTGGCAGTATGAGCTTTTGGGAAAATTTCAGACGAAAATGTTTTGGTGGGATTCCATATTTGTAGATTTCTGTTTCATTAAACACTTTTTGCCACGAGTATTTGCTATTGTAATCTGTAATTCCAATTTAATACCTCTACCTACGCGTTGCCGAGAAAAAGGATATTGACAGACAGACGACAAGCGATTCTATAAGGGTTCCGTTTTTTGCCTTTTGTGGTACGGAACCTTCAAAATAAATTCAAAATTTCAGTTCAATCGGTTGAGGTTAATTGGTTTAAATTCGTTCCAAGATTTATCTCAGACAGGAAACTACATGAATGAAGAGAGTGATGAGTGTAGAGGAAGCAAGAGAGATCTGTAAGGATCGTAGCAGGTGGAAATCGCTAGTCTCTGCCTACCCCCAAGGGAAAAAGGCGTGATAATATGTATGTATGTAAGAAACTACAGGCACTGTTTCAGTAACTTTATAAAGTTAAAATTTATATTGTTATTTTATATTATATGATAAAATTTATATTATTAGATAAAAATTCAATTGTTTCGAAAGTTATTATGGCAAATAATTCATGAATTGTGTTTCTAATAAGTGTTTTTGTCGTATATAATTACAAATTCTTCTGCAATAAATTATTAAGATTCTACAAAGTTGGGAAAAATAAAAATAAAGAACGAGCCTCAATCCAACATTGAAAGCATTTGAAAGCAAATGTACGTCGGTACATAGAGTATTATTTACCGACTCACACAGAGACGCATCTGTAGAATACATACAAAAAAATATACAAAAAGCTTTTCCCAAGAATAAGCGGGACGGAGTACGGATCTTATTTTTCTCGCGGACCCCCCACTCCAGTGGGGGGCGCTACTGGAGTGGGGTTCCCCACCACCCCCTGCAATAATACTGCGTCACTATTTTGCGCCATTACCTACACTCGCTTCCTATTCTATAAGTAGCGTGGGTGTAGGACGTAACTGATCGTCCTGAAGGATGTTCTATTCTTTTTCTTCTATCAGATTATACTCCCTTTAATACAATGCAACACTCATTATGTTTATATAGAAATTATACTTTTCTTTCAATTTCCAGAACAATCAATATTATAATTCTTCAAGCTAATAACTACCACCTGGAGAAGGATAATTCCTGAGAGCTAACGTCGAAGTATATTACATGCGACATGCTGTAAAAAATTTCACAAAGTTTCTCCGATAGATAGAGCGAAAAAAAATCAACACTAAAATTACTTTTGTTGTACCTCCATTAATTTTTAACCTTTTTTTAGTATTAAGTTGTAATAAAGGCCTGTAATAAATTACACATCCGTGTAATAAGGCCTTTTGTCAGACATAAATACATGGTGTAACAATTTTAAATAAGTACAGTGCTCTACGCTGCGCTATTTGGCATACAAATTTCAGTCACAAAAATAACATTTTTACAGTTTAAATGAATTTTAAGTATCTACCAATAGGTAGACACTCCAAAGGTACACAATAAGAGGTAAGGTAGGTTTGAAGTGAAACCATATTTCTATCTGAAACCATAGGTTATGGTTTCACAAATAGAGCTCTCTGAGAGATAGACAGAAAGCGGAGGCATATTAATAGGGTTTCATTTGGACTCCGTGAGTCCTGAAACCCTAAAAAATCAAAAAAAATAGTATCGAGTAGCATTATAATACAATTTCAGGATGAACGGCTAACGTTTACGTACTACGTCTTGGATTTCGAGTATAGCGCAGCGCTCCGTGGCGCTTCAGCTCCTTGTGTGTGTTGTGTTCAAACTCGTAGGTGCTTGTTTTACTTTTACATACACATAGACACCGGAGTATGATTGCTTCGTAATTTCCTATATATACTTTCTTAATAATTACTACCTAGGTACCTAGTATTTCATATTTTAATGGAAAACGTGGAAATAGACATCGTCCTAGAAATAAGTATAACTTGGTTTATCAATCTGAGCAAGTTAAATTGATTTTTTGCAGGAAGGATTATCGTTATAGTACATAACTACAAACTAACTTTACATATTGATCTAATTGTGTAAAGTTAATGACTTTAACTGAGACCAGATTCCAATTTATTTCCCTTGGGAGAACTATTTTTCATAATCAGTATTACACTGGTACACCTACTGATGGATTAGGTATTGTTTTACCTATTCCTGAAATGCATCCTCTGGTATTCCTAGAAATAATCGGAGGAGGTTACACCTACCACCCCGACCCCAGCTGCAAACTATTGACAATCGATACACCAGGCAAACTATTCAATGCCAAGTCAGTAAAAAGTAATTCTACGATAACAATATTCACATTTATATGATAATTTACCAAAATAATATAATTCTTCTTCTGAAATAAGTCTATTTCTACGAATAAACTAATAGATCTGATGGCAAATTTAGCAATGTCTATGGAAATCATAATACTTTACCTACATACTTATCTATCAAAATTCAAGCAATCAAACATGAATAATGATATTCCTCCAATATGCTACAATACAAAGTAGATTTTATGATACGAGTAAAATATCTCTAACGAAAATTTATTAATTACAAACTGGAAGCTCCGGTGGGTGGGATATAATAAAATTGCAGGAATAAGTAGTTACATGCAGCGGACTGGAAATGCAACTATCTGGTCTGGAGGCTAAACATACCGGTGTAGATATAGGCTTGGAGACAATCTGTTTACCACATTTTTACTTTCTAACAATAGCGACAGCATCTGCGATTTCCATTGCTTGATTGTAACTGTTAATTATACGTTAGACAGGAGTGTTACCGTCAATGAACGATAGGCGTGGAGAAAAGCTCACAGGTTGTAATGTCTGGGAGGGGTGTTAGATACAGGGCGGGTGTGAGGCGACGGTCCTTTGATTCTGGCGAGATTAAACGTGCGGCAGACGGTGGCGCCTCTATCGATTGTTGTTGTAATTACGCGCTATCCTGGCTCACTCGCAAATGAAATTGTTCCGGACAGAGCTAGCTGTGGATGTCAGAGTAATATAACGGCTGCTTGAGCTGGATATCGACGGATGTGGACCGTATGTCGTGCTGTTAAGGTCGGCTCGAGCATCGAACGGTACCTAGTACCTGCCTGCTGGAATGTTGCGGGTGCATCATTGCATAAGCGAGAGTATGTCACAAACAGAATTACAATGGAACGTTATGAAGGACAATAGAATCGAACAGAGAAACGACATTGACATTATGATTATCGTCAAATACTAATTTACTCATGTTATAAAGATGAGTCGTCTTTGTAATGTACAATACATTTTTGGCAAATAACAATACATACATTAAATACAAATGTTAAAAAACAAAGCCAGATGGCTACATTTTGATTGAAGTTTAGAATCTCATAATAAAAAGATTATAGAGAGATTGGCTGATAGATTATGTTGTAACAAAAAAACTTTTTTTTGCACATACAGAAAGCCGTCTTCCAAAAAGCAATCTTCATCGTTTTACTTTAACATACTTAGGTCAGTAGATCCTAAGATCAGCTTTCCCAGACAGATTTCAAGGCGTTAGTACCCTATTTAGTATACTTACTAATCCAAATGCTATATTTTCTATGCAAAATATTCCATAGATAAAATAAAGGCCCCGATTGAGCAAATAGAAGAAAAGATCATGAAAAAGCACGACGACTGCGCACTGAGCACAATGCGACCGCAAATCCACTTCCGAATTCGAAATACGAATGGGGACACAGAGCGCAATCCAATAAACATTCGAAACCCTCAAAACGTATCTACGTCTACGTGACGTAGACTCCTCCCGGGACGCATGCGCACGCCACTCGTACAGAACAAACGGACAGTTCCAATTTCAATTGTAGAAAAAAAATAACCAATTCGAATTGGAGAAGGCTTCGCTGCGACCAATGGGAGAGCTTACAGTCGTAATGCCAACTGTGAGGGCGGGGCGAGTGATATCTAGCATTGGAATGTTCGTTGTATTTGTTTTGCCAGATTCGAAGGCTTTATTGCCTGGTGTTTGAGCCTCTTTCCCCTTGAGGGTGGGAGCGGCGGAAAGCTCGTCTTGCATTTGGGATGTAGCAATTCACATTATGTACCGTATTCCTCTGAAGCCTACCGGTGACCTACTTATACCATTTGTGTAACGTATGAACTCACTCCCATATCTTAAAGCCCAATACTGTAAAAAAAAATATAGCAAAATTTGTTAGAAGGAAGTCTCGAGATAAGACTAATAATAAAATTAAGGAGTGTCGCTCTTTAGACTTTGTAACTGTGAGTATTGATTTTTCGATAGGGAAAAAACGAAGGCAACGATCTATGCAGATCTGGAGTGCTCTCGGCACATCAGATGGCACCGGCGGGGCAGCCTCCGCAGACAATCGAACGGTGGGGGGCACCCCCCACTGGAGGTCGGGGAACTGCCAAAGAGTATTTAGATAGCTCTTGCCGCAAAGAGAGACGAGTAGGCAAGAACTGTTTCAAATCAATTCGAGATAGGATAATCATAAACCTGATTTACAAGACTGAACTGACTGTTAAAAACAAGTGTATGTAGTATATATCTATGTAGCATATATGTACGTAATTGGAAATTCAACGGTCGAAAATTTGGTTTGATTGAGAGAGTCTCTAAGGACTTCAGGATCATATAGGCGGCGGCAAAATTGAGACTTGCCTGAAATGAGGATCAATCAAATAATTACCTACATCATTTTATTGTCAAGGCTATCAATTTCTGAGAAAGGCACGTCAGGTAAGGTGGTGTACGAAGCAGTTTTCGTAAAAGCAAAAGAAAATTCGGGCAGAATTGATGAAATAAATGATAAAGAAGTGTGTGAAGTGGACGGGCGCAGAAAAAACAGTGGCAATCTCATATAAGACGATTTAGACAAATTCAAAAATCTCTTATAGTAGTATGCTACACCTTAATTTCACAATAACTCACAAATAACCTGAGTATCCACGACCCAGGGAATCCTATTGTCGAACCCAGACCTTAATGTTATTGAAACTTGCTGATGTAATGAACAAATACAGCTTTTTATCAGGTATTATTTTTGTTCATTACAATCGATAAAATACTCGTAGTATATGAGAAAACACTTCGGCGGCACATTATCTTTGCCGCTATCGACCCGGCGACGGCGGCGACTTCCCATTCTGAAGTAAAACACGGCGGGAAGGAAACCGCGGGATAAACCACCCTCCCCTCACACCCCCGATCTTTACGTTTCAGGAATAAATATTTCAGAGCGTGTGCTTCGGAAGTTAAAGTTATGTATCGCCCGAGCGGTAACAATCTGAGAATGAGAAAAGAGCTTTTCATATACGCTTTTATGTATAAGCCCGCAAGCTTTTTAGAGGACGTTCGTTTGGGATTTATTTTTATATTAACATTTTTGTAATTATTATTCGGTACTTCGTCGTCTGTATAAAGATGAGCTTTAATTAAAAGTGTTAAATTCAAAAACAGTAAATATTAGGAATTTTGAAGGGTTTTTACGGGTCAAAAAATTATCTGTAAAAATGGATTAATTCGTTTATGTTGCGGATTATTATGGTTACATACTAGCCGCTTTTTAACATGTATTATTGACCACACGCTTGTTTTCCGTGAAAGGCAGAGACTATTGGATTTCTACTTGCCGTAGCGAGTGGAAATTTAGGATTTTTACATGCTTATAGGTCATAGAGATAGAGAGGTATCAATGTGATCAATAGGTATATAATGAATTTTTAATATTTAACTGTCTAGCTGGAATCAACTATGATTTACGTCGTAATCAAACGTCAATATTATGTATGATAGGGTTTATTTATGTATTGAGTTTCTAACACCAGCGTTTGTAAGATGTCTAAATTAATGTCAGAGCATGAAAGTAGTGTTTTATGTTATAAATAATATCATTTTGACATAATGGAAACTGTTGTGAAAATAAGAGATTGAGTGTGCGTACTCTACATTGTTGTCTCCACAACAATGGTTTGTCTGATTAGATACAATTATCAGAAATTGATGGTAATTATCGGCAATTTTTATCAGCAAAATATTTAATGATAAAAATCATCAAATATTTAACTGGCTGATTCATACTAATAATTAGCTTTTTATCGAGATGTATCATTTTAATTCGAGATTATCATGGCCACACCCATAAAAATACGTTTTTATTCGTACTAACAAGAAGATATAAAACTTTTCTTATGTATTAGATTTATTGGTCGTTTTAGTTTTACCTGTACGTCATATGTGCTCACTTACATAAGTCATGCACATTATAAAGTGCTTGCGAGACTAAACGATTTTCCATTTAATTTGAAGGACGTGGCGTAGGCGCTACATACGTACATTTACGACTAGTGTAGTGTAGTACAACGTAGCCGTATGTGCGTGATTCCTTTATCGATCATTTTATTGCCAAGTGAAGGTCACCGACTGCAACCGTTAGATAAAAGTGTTTGTGTTGGTTGGCCTTGATGAAAATAAAAATAATAATTTTCACTTCTCATGCTCACTTGGTTATGAAAAAAAATTGTAATTCTCATAAAAATTGAGTTTTGTGCTGGATGTAACATAAAATAAGCTTTATTTTTTGATGTGTGTAAAGCAAAATCTAATTTACCAAGGCCATGACAAGTTTCCGCCATCAGTCACGGATATTAGTACTTTATACAAAGTTTTTGTAAAATTTTCTTTGTTTTTATGAGTTTTGTAGGCAATACCAATACGTTAGATAGATTATAGAAAAAAAAATCTCCCACGAAAAAACCTTTTCATGTAAAGTGTTGCCAAGGAGACCTTCAGGCTCGCACTGTCAAAAATTTATCAAATGTCATGTAGAGCCAACTCTACCACCCTAACTCTACGAGCCTAACTTCCCAATTCTTAGTCAAAATATATAGGTGAAAAAATTATTTCCTGTTCATTACTTTTTCTGTTATACATTAGTTCTTGTATTGACAAAAACTGTACTGTATAATCTACTTCAGATATAGACAAAAGGCCTTCGACTGTTAGATAATGCTTTTGCATTAAGTCCACCTATTGTGCTATATGTTGTATTTATGCAATAAAGGGTAAATAAATAAAAGGCCCCTGTTGCTATATATTTGACCCATTTCTCTATTCCCTATTGTGCTGTATTTAAAACTTGTATATTCATGCAAATAAACTTTGATTGATTGCATATCTAAATCGGATTAAAATACAATATATTATGACATGGAGAAAATTTGATGATGGAGCTGGAAGGCTGCCACAGAATCTCTGACCGAAAACGAGCGAACTCTCTTGTTTTTAACTTCGTAAGATTAATCTCGACAAGAACTTTATAAGATCTGCCGTTTCTTCGAAAAGATTGTACCAAAAAAGTATATTTTGAAAATACTTGTATCGCACTATTGTAAGTATATAATTTGTTTATGTGCATAAATAAATAGTTAAAACGCAACATTAGTTAAAGCTTTGGTTTTATGTTTTCACGTAGTCAATTATCCTAATCCTAACTAATATTATAAATGCGAAAGTTAGTTTCTTTGTTTGTTACCTCTTCAAGCTTCATCTACGAATCAATCTTCTGAAACTTCACATACACATACATAGTTAGAAGTACTGAGAAGGACATATGATACCTTTCTACAATTTGAATCGTCGGAATAGCATCGACACGCCAAGAAGAAGAATAACCCAGGTAAAAGACTGTTCCGGTGGGAAAATCACACGGGCGAAGCCGCGGGCAAAAGCTAGTTTGTTCATAAAATAACTAATTAATTTTATTGCGAAATTCCTATGGGGGCTAAGTTATATGTTATGTAATGACGATAATGACGTACCAGTAAATGGCTATAAAGATTTGGAGTATACGGAAGTGAAAAATGCATCTAGTCGAGTCTTCGATAAATTCGTAATAACCCAGTAAGGCTTGATGACTCAGGCCAGTTACTATAATTACTAATACGAATTATAAAAACGTAATAAAATAAAAAATAAAACTTACATCTCATCCGAAATCTGCTACATTTAGACACAACCCAAGTAAAAATGATAATTCGGATCACAAACTAAATAGTGCACAAAAACAATTCTTCTTAAAGCGATGAACTAGGAGAATGAGTGATGCCGTGATAAAGTCAGTCCTCAGAATACAGAAGTTACTTGATGACGCCGGTCCGTGCGTACCAAGAAACTAGTAAGAAATAACTACGTAGTAAAAACTGCATAATCAAGTGCAATGTAAATTTTATACGCACACAGGTGATAAAAACTAACCAGTTTAACAATCATGCCGTTTACTAATTCAAAGGTTTGTTTGGGAAAATATGCCTATTCTTTTACTTGCGGGTAAGGATTTCAATATCAGTCGATATGTAAGTTATTCAGATAGAAAAGTTTTAAAGCCTAACCAGAAATATAAAAACCCTGAATTAGAGGCAGCACTTATGCGTTTTATATTGCAACATTATTAAAAGCAGTAGAGGATTTAAAGGGTGGAAGCATGGGGGCACGTGACGACTGCTATTTTGTGTACAACTGCAACACAGTTTCAAACTATAGCAGTTGTGTACGATCCAAAACTGTTAGAAGCTAAATTTGTTAATTTTGATAAACAAATAAATCTTTATAAATAAATCTTTGTGTACCTACATACTGTGGAGGCAGCTTCCATAACAGTAAGATTAAATTGTTAAAATAACAGGATTTAGTAGTATAGTTTCTTACAAGAATTTACAAAAAAAAAATCCACCACCATTAGTGATGTGCCGTTCTCGAAATTTTCAAAGAACAAGCGGAACCTTTCATAAAAAAATCTCGGAAATATTTTCGAGAATGATGGGAAAGTATTAAGTATACAGTAGGAAAAATATCAAGAGGTTATCAAAACGTTGTTGATATCATTGAAGATATCGTCAAATGTAGCAATGATATCAGATGATACGATACCTAAATCTGGATAAATATGATAGTGTAGACTACGACAATTTCTGACATTATATATAATCGTAGGAAGGACTGCGAGCGATTCCTACTTTTATGACTAAACATAATAATCCTAGAATTGATAGATCCTAGAATCCTGAAATATAAATTCAAGAATTTTGAATAGCGAGGCTATAATTTATTCATTTGTAGCGTGGATGTTCGCGATGCACTATGGTTTCACAAAAATATCAGGTTGTAAATGATAGGTGTATGTATGTATTAACATGAAGCAACTGCGCGAGCGCCGCCGCGGCCATTAGCTATTAGGTATCTAAGTACATACGTATATAACCTAGCTAAAAAGGATCACATCACAGGATACCCCATTTTACATAATCATCGATAACACCATTTATTCTGTCGGTGTAGTCGGCTGCTGGTCTTCAGCGTAGCCAATCTATCAAATAGGTCTTCATTGTCCAAGTCCGGAGCATTTTCAGGTGCCACCGTGACCACCGGAAGCATGAAGATGGATACAATGAGACCGTAAGGTAGAGCCTGTAAGAGATTTTTATTAATTTTTATTTTTATTAATTTATAAATTTGACATTTAATATATATACTCAATGTATATTCGTCCACATATACAGTTATTTAATTGTAAGACATATGTTGTAAAGTGACGTCTTTGGAGAAAATGCAGCAGTGGAGTTTGTTGCGCCGCCTCTTCTCCACTTGCGCTTTGGAGGCGGTGGTAAACTTAGCTTTAAGTAATTTTATGACGTCAACTAACTAAAAAATAAGAAAGTGACGATTTATAAGTGCTATTTTTAAGCCAATATAAATAAAAATATTTGACTTTGACTTAGGTGTAAATATTCAACTTAGAAACATTTTCCCAAAAATCCCAACGGGATCGAGCCCCGTGATGTGGCTAGTTGTATTACTGTATATTGTTTTACCTCACGCAGTTCATGATCAAAATACTTCCTCGGGTAAATCTTGTCGGGATCCAGCCTCAGACCTACGTGTCAAGGCAGCTGTCAAGCTATCATAGAAGTGGTCCACCAGACGCTGGTAGTAGCGAGCGCGAAATTGCGCTTCAGAACATAATCTATAGATTTTTTTGGTATTTTTCAGGGTTTTCTGCGTTATATGCCATATTTAGTGCGTGGAATTTTGCGAGAGCTTCTATAGCCTTACAGGCATAAGGCCAATCAATAGACTTTAATCGGTCATATACTTCATAACCCCTTGCTGCCAAATTCTCTAGAACAATAGTTTCTTCGTATTTCGTTGAGTTAAAGTATTTCGGAAACTTGTATCTTTCTTCATCTGGAACTCCGCGTTTATCTTCCAGATTTTTGAATTTATTAGCCAAATCTCATTATTAGCAATCTCTATCTTATGGCCGAAAGCGGCACGAGTGCTCTCACCAAAGTTGATAACTTTGGCAAATAAATGTAATTCTTCATTGTTTGGTGAAGATAAGGTCATGTTATAAAGGACTGATGAATAGTTGGCTCCCTTGCTAGAAGTAGCTTCTATCTTGAATGTAGCATCCTTATAGTTGTATTCCTCAGCTATTTTTTCGAGTATTTTACGTGAGAATTGCTCGCGATCTGCCATTGTTAATATACTTATCAGTGATACGATATCACTAACGTGCGCTACGGTGGTTGCTTGTATTATTGCACATACTTAAGTAATTTTTAAAATTGACATAATATAGATTGAATTAAAAATAAAATACGCAAAATGCTGCTATGTACCTATCTATCTATCCTATGTGAATGGATCATTTGTATCTGCATCAGTCCAAAGATTCGTATCAGTAGAACGTATCATTATCATTTGAATCACTGAACGAACGAAACTCAAGTATCTAGAGCAGACATTAAATTGCTTGCGCGAATCAATTAAATAACTCCCTAATTAGCTTTTAATTGACCTTTGTTAGTTTAATGCATACATTTTTAATAAAAAAATACATGATAGTAAAATATATGTACACATTAGTTTTATAATTAAGCATTAAAATAAAATCGATTCCCCTTCATACTTTTCTCAGGCTTAGGACTAAGTATATTACCTAAATAAATATTTTTTTTTAGTCTATGGATAAATGTATTTAAGACTTTACGTGTGTACTATTTTGTTTGCGTTAAACCCAGAGGTTAAACCGAACAGCTCTATCTCGCTCTTTTTCGTGAAGTTTCGTGTCAGCGGATGCAGTGATTCGGTGATCGCGATTCGCGTATACCTCAAATTGACCGAGATCCGAAAGAGCCGAATGAATGATACAGATACACTATTAGTATACATTCGAGATACGCTTCTGTGTATCACTTTGAAGAAACGACTCACCGAGTCGACTCAGTAAAGAGTTACACAGGTCTATTCCTTTCGCCAAATTTTATATGATCATGCTTTGTTTGTGATTGTGTAAGCGTAGTGGCTTTGGGCATTATTCCTTTGTGTGCGTGTATAGGTAAAGATAATTTTGTTTTAACGTAAATATACGTAAATATGAAAGTACCTCTATATATTGTGTAGATTGCTATTATATTTTGGCATTATCTTTGGTAGTCATCAATATATGATAATAGTATTGAAATAAGAATATTTCGCAATATTATATAAGATTTAATTCACAATACAGTAAAATTAATTAGATTATCAACGGTCAGCATGACTTGTACATTCAGGTTTTACAGAAAATAATAGGTACCTATTGGATTCTACCTGAAATGTGCGAATGCGCGAGGGACGCCGCCGCGATAGCTAATAGCATCTAAATACATAACCTAGCTAAAACGGATCACAGGATACCCCATCTTACAAAGTCGTCGATGACGCCATTTATTCTGTCGATGTATTGGCTGCTGATCTTCGTCGTGGCCAATGTTTCTATCATGTCTTCATTGTTCAAGTCAGGAGCATCTTCAGGTGCAACCGTTACCACCGGGAGCACGAAGATGGCTAAGATGAGGCCGTAAGGTAGAGCCTGTAAGAGGCAGTGATTTTAAGCGTAGGCAACTAAGGAATATTTTTCCAAAAATTCCTACGGAAACTCGTTCGCGTAGGGATTTTTGGAAAAAAATTCCGGAATGTATCTAGATATTAATTTGTTTTAATGCAAATGTTGATAGTGCGCTGGACAAATGTATTGTTTTACCTGACGCAGTTCCTGATCAAAGTCCTTCCTTGGGTAAACCTTGTCGGGATCCTGACTCAAACGTGTCAAGGCTGCCCTCAAGCTATCATAGAAGTGGTCCACCAGACGCTGGTAATAACTAGCGCGAAATTGCGAGTCAGAAAATCCACTGAAAATAAAGTATAGCAGGTCAGATTCGACGCAGCTGCTTGTCTGGATCATTTGATAGTCTACTGGGATAATGTCGATTGTGCCATCCTAAAAGAAAAATACTTTTCTGTAAGGCTACATACAACATACACAAGTGCAGTATATAGATAGGATCCAGAGTGCAATATATGAACAGACATTTGTTTCTGGGCTTGGCTCATTAACTTTTGTTTTCTAAGTAGATCTAGTGATTTTTTATTTTTATATGTCGTTAACCTGAGATGCATAGACAAAGTGGCGGGCAAAAAATAATTTACAATGAGCCTCTCCAGTATCCATATTAATTAAAGTGCATTCCAAATAATAAACAAATAAACTTATTTGCCTAGTTTTTATTAATAAAGTAAACTACTAATATAGGTACTTACTTTATTTAGACTTACCTCATTTAATTTGTGCAACAAATTGCTTTGTCTAAAAAATCACCTATGTTTAAGGACCGGTTTTATTTGTGGCTTGAAATACCTTCCAAACACATTTCCAAGAGATATTTCTCGGTCACAAAACCTTTGAAGTCTTTCCTTATTTTCCTCTCTTGTAACTGATAAAGCCGTGTCCACAAATTTTTTAAAACCATCACTCATTAATGAAACCCCTAGTTCTATTTTTTTAGTATATTCTATTGATTTTTTTTGGTATTCTTCAGGTTTTTCTTCCTGATATGCCATATTTAGTGCGTGGAATTTTGCGAGAGTTTCTACAGCCTTGGAAGCATAAGGCCAATCAATTGATTTTAATCTGTCATACACTTCATAACCCTTTGCTACTAAATTCTCCAAAACAACAGTTTCTTCATATTCATTTGAGTTATAGTAGTAGAATTTCGGAAACTTGTATCTTTCTTCATCTGGAACTCCGTGTTTTTGTTCAAGGGATTTAAATTTATTAGCCAAATCTCTATACACCAAGTGTTCTGCATCGAACTCTAAATCATTGCCGAAAGCGGCTCGAGCACCTTCACTGAAGTTTAAAACTTTGGCAAATAACTGTAATTCTTCATAATTTGATGAAGATATGGTCATGTTATAAAGGATTGACGTATAGTTGGCTCCCCCGCTAGAAATAGGTTCTATCTTGAACTTAGTATCCTTGTAGTTGTATTTCTTAGCTATTTTTCCGAGTATTTCACGTAAAAACTGCTCGTGATCTGCCATTGTAAATATATCAGTGAAATGATTATTACTAATATGCGCTACGGTTATTGCATCTATTTATATACTAAATACCGTTATCGTACATATAGATATGACAATTATTACACTTGATACAATAATAAAATTAACAAATTATCTGTCTAAATAGTTATTTGGTGACGTGGACCCGACTTTTACCCCACTTGATTATCTGCCGATAATGTATGAAACAATAGGTAATGAATAGGTGTCTTGTTGTCAACAAGGAAGCTTTAGTTTTACTGAATTCCTCGACCTTTTACGCTTCTACTAAGTTTACAGGTAACGTGGGGTTTTTGTTTTTTCTTTTCTCTATTTTAAAATATTGATCATATTCAGAATTTGATGATATTTCAAAGTCAAGGTCAAAGTCAATTTTTTTTATTGAAACTTGGCCTTCAAAGAAGGCTCTTTTTCACGTCGATAACTAATTATTTAATCATAATATATTATGTCTCAAAGCTACAAACTACTAGCATTTCGGAACGACCACTGCTGAGAAGAAATGCCGAAAGAAACTCATGAAACAGTCTTGATCGCCTAATA